>CM056194.1:184988333-185163333 GCA_029692085.1 Gymnothorax javanicus | reverse complement strand
TAGTACATTTACTCAGGTCATCCAAGAATGCCTTCACTCTCCCGTTTCCAATGACACAGAATTTTATAGAAGATCATAGAAAGACGAGCAAAAGCATTTTAATAAGTTCCTATATTCCAGAAAGGAACCACTCTTTCAACATTACTCTCAAAAGAACCCTCAACTCTGCCAAAAACTCTAAACACCTTACATTTCCTGAAAGACGAGTTCAGGAGGAAGAATTTTTCCCCCCACCCTGAGCCGGAGCTGTAGCGATACAGGTGGAACAGAGTTATACTGAGTTTGGACAGAAGTACTAACTATCTGAGAGGAAACTGCAAACCAACTGTGTACAAATCCATGCCCAGCCAACAAAAAACATTCCCACAATACTGCAGCAATGTTGTGTGAATGTTTTGAGTCAGCTATAGGCAACAGTAATGGTTAAGATGAGCGTAACCAAAGTCAGGTCAGAGCAGCAGTTGGGCCCTTGAATGAGGTCCTCAACCCCACACTGCACCAGGGGTGTTTGGCCCCTGCTTGGTCTAATCAACTGTGAGCCGTTTTGGATAAAAACAATCAGCTGAAATAACAGCGATGGAAATGGTATTGCCGCACCAGCGCAGGCGACGCTCACCTTGTAGAAGAAGTTGGATCGGCCGACGGCCCCGATCTTGCCGATGTGGTTCATGAAGCAGAGGTTCCCCTCGGTGGCGCCGTAAAGCTCGCACATGCGGATCTCGCCGAAGCGCCGGAGAAACTCCCGCCAAACGTCCTGCCGTAACCCGTTCCCCACGCCCATGCGCACCCGGTGATCCTTCTCGCCTTCGGCCTGGGGGAGATCACGACATATAAATCAGTATCCAGCAAAGCACCATGGGAAACACACGATAGCACTAACTCTCAGAATCCGGGCCAGCACACCAGCCGCTCTGTGGGGGCATCGATAAGCCTGTTAGCCCCTTTACTGCTCAATTTTTCTTAGCTATACAGTACCACTCTGCAAATGTTTTTTACAACTAAAAAATAACAATAAAATAACAAATATTCTTCTTAAAATAAGATAAACAATTAATCCAAAAATGTGTGTTATGAACCACATCTGTGGATACAGTAAAGACTTCAGCAAGTGTGTCGCTCGACCGGTAAGTCAATAACAACAGAAATGCCTTCTGACCCGTAGAAGGGTTAACAGCGAGGCTAAAATGCTCCCATAATGTTCATTTGTCTCCAAAACAATGACTGAATGAAACACATGCCGACCGTCAGACAAATCCTCCAAACTAACTGTCCTACACCAACACACAGTACACTTCTCAAAAGGTACAGTGGCTGTGCGGAGAGTCCAAAAGACATGGAATGTCTCTTTCCCGCCGATTTATCTGACCGCGACTCGGCCGCCACAAATCAGCGGGGACTCAGTGAATACGTACATGATCTTATTTTATGCACAATCAAGAAGGTTGATAAAAATTTGCTGTACTGAAGTATGCAAGATAAATGTACAGAAGACAGTGCTCAGTTTAACAAGCATGAAATACTCTGACCCCCACCACGGGATGGCTAATATCTGGCCTGGAAACAACATGCGGTGAAGGGACAGACAGACGGACACGAGGACGGACGGAAGTATGTACCGTGTCCCCAGTGGGGGTGGAGAGCAAGGAGTATCGACAATACTTGGGTGTGAGCATCAAAAACAAAGCCTGGTTTGGGTTGCTTGGTTCAGACTAATTTGTCCGCCTTAAATCCATAAACAGCCGTCAGATGGCACCAGAGAAATAAATATTCACCATGTAGTCCACAGCTGGAGCTCGCCGTTTTGGCCTAATTTGGAAGCCCTAATTTAACAACGGCAAGCACAATGGTGCTTGAAATCCCGAAACAGGGCAGCAGTTGTTTGCGCAAGACCTGCTCCAAATTACCTCTGGCAAATCTCAAAACAACCATGAATCCAAATAAGTCAGGTGATTCTCATTAATGTCACTCGCATAACAAGAAATACAATAATCTGCCTCCAAAGGTTTTGCACACACAAAATAAACAGACTGACAATGTTCAACATCAATTGCTTAATCAGAACTAAAGAATAAGCCTCAGTTGAACTTCGAACCCCATCTTCAGAGCGTCTGCGTGACTATATTAGAAAATATTTTTGAAACACCATAAATAATAATAATTGTGGTTATCCATTTGTTTTGCACCTCATAACAAGACTGTTTACAAAGTGCCTCACGGAATTAAAGAGGCATGAAAAGTAAAGCGATAAACACAACAGTAAGAGGACAACATGCACACAATTTACATACACAGAAGTACTCAAAAATCAGACATCTCTAGTTCAGAAATGCATTAGAGGCGGACAGGGAAAATTGGGATTCGACTCAAAGCCTTTTTTTGCTCGCTTCAGTACTGCAGACTCTATCCTTAGCATTTTAACCCTTAGAGCGCTAAACACAACTATTGTTGTTCAATGATATGAGATATCAAAATGAAAGCTGTTGAAAACCTATCATGTGGCGACTCGTTTAAAAGAGCTCCCGAAGGAGCTCTTTTAAACGAGTCTCCACATGATAGATTTTCAACAGCACAAGATAATTAAATTTATATTGTTAAAAAATGTATTTTGGCGGTGTTGGGATTATAATGCAAGTAAGCACTGAGATTATGTGCGCATTCATGATCTTGTCAGTGCTGACACGTGATTTACTCCAAACACCTCGATTTCCCTCATTTTTCCATTCTTCTCTTCCTCTCAACAAACGACTGGGGCACAACAGAAAATGAAGTCCGAAAAGGCCATAAAGATGGGGAAAAATCACAAAAATGCGAATGAGGCAAATGGAACCTCCTCGCTTCCTCAAACACCAGCTAAAAGCTGCGTCATTACAACTTCAAGCAGGCGTGCGACAGATGGACAGAGGCTAACCTGCAGGTCAGTCATTTACACGTCACGCATCTCGGGGGGGATTAACCTCCCGCTGAGGATGGTCTCGTCTTTCCATACTCAAGATACTGTGGGCAGACTTCTTATTATGTTTGCCCAATTCATATGGCAGGAGAAAATCTCTCTAACGGTGGACCTCGATTGACTTCCAAGTCAGGTTCAATAACAGGAGGAAGGAAGGATGAAAGGATGGAAGGAGAGAAGGAAGGAAGGATATTGACAGAAGGAGGAAAAATGGAAGGAAGAGAGGATATGGAGGAAGGATGAAAGATGAAGGAGGGAAGTAGGTAAGGAGGAAAGGACAGAAACAGGGTAAGTGACTAGAATGGTACCAGTTCGCAGTTGTTTTGTCTGGACATGAGCGATCGCACCAGGCCGATATCGCTCGGGATGAGGAGCGGAGCGACGGCAGACAAAGAGAGCCAGTGACGAGGCCAACAGGTCCCCTCAGTGCCCATCGCTGTTTTCTCTCTCTCTCGCTCTCTCTCTCTCACATCATCTGCATTCATAACGGTGGCCGTGACACTGCGCCTCTGTGGCGTCAGCGAAACGGTCAGGCCACAGAAACATCCGACGCCGGGGAGGGACTGCCACTACAGAAACAGCGAAACTGACCGCACACTTTAGTTAGTCGACCTTCCTTAGGAGCCACCAGAATGTGTTCTTTTAGATGAGATGCTTTACATTTATAATCCAAAGTCTGATAGCATTGCCTTCAGCAGCTGAAAATACAAAATAAACACTTACTCTTAGTGGAGCCCAAAGCAATAACATTTTTTCTTACATCTTCAGTTGTCAAACAGCCAAAGGCCGGTGCAGCACTTGAGCTGCAGCGAATGGTGAATTAATCAATTAGTCAATCTAAAGAAAATTATTCACAAACTATTCTGATCATGGATTGAACATTTCAGTCATTTTACAAGCAAAAAAATATGAAACATTTTCTGGTTCGAACTCCTTAAATGCTAGGATTTGTTGCTTTTCTTTGTCATTTATGATAGTGACTGAAGGGTCTTTGGGTTTTGGACTGTAGGTTGGATAAAAGAAACTAATTGAAGATGTAACTTTGGATTCCAGGAAATATTTTGACTTTTTAGAGACTTAAAGATTAATCGATTAATCACAAATATAATCGACAGGTAAATCATTAATGAAAATAAAGTGGATTTCAGCCCTATACATCATGAAGCTGGATTTGCGACACGGCCGAATAAGCTCACAGAGTAACCTCTGGGACTGTCATCATCACAGACTCCAGTCCATGTTCCTGTTTCGGAAGGTTCCGGGCTTTACTGGGTAAACTCGGTCAGAACTCTCACTGTGTGACACAGCCCCAGCGGACGATCAGCGGGGCGTTTGTGTCCATGGGGTGGTGTGGGTACGCGGGGGACAAAGACAGCTTTTGAGGGCTCAGGCACCGTTCCAGCTTGGGCCGCGGAACGGTCCTCCTCCGATTCTGCACCCCCACCCCCACCCCCACCTCCTCCCCGCTCGCCTGCTCTCAACAGGAGCCGAGGACACTCCAACAAAAGCAGCTCTTGTCTCTCCCGGGCAGGAGGTTTATACGCAACGCGACGCCGAGCTTTCAAATCGCAGCCACTTCACGGACTGAGACCAGCAGAGCCCGTCTTCTGTGGGAAACACAGGCCCGAATGAGCTTCATTCACAACATTCAGGGTCCTGCTCTGGGATACGGAGGATCTTACATAAGTGGTTCTATCATATGAAACTTACGAAACAAGTAAATTTTGGGTTTGTTGTGAGTTTTAGCAGCAAACCCAAGATTTACTCGACGAGTTTTATAACTTTATTATGACAACAACCAAAAGTATCAGATTCTGTTTATCACATAACTGAATCACAAAATTTCATAGGAAACAAATGTGATTTCTGTTAGCCCCTTCTTGGTAATTCCCATTATATTTCATTATTGTGCCAACTCCATCACTCTGCTACTCAGTCAGTCAGTGAGTCACAGGCATTCGCGTTTGAACTAGCAACAGTTTCTAAATTCTGTCAACTGAGTAGCTAGCTATCATTACCTCACTAGCAAGCTAGCTTATAAACAACTGTCACACCAGGTTGTGAAAAGGTACTGCACACATGCTAGCTAGCTAGCTAAGCTAAGCAATGTCAGCTTAGTTATGAGAGTGGCACTTAACTAGCTTACTACAGCGCCAAGCCATACGGATTTTACCAACATTACACATGGTACTCAGTTTGGCTATATATTAACAGCATGACCTAACACAGAGCAATTTTTTCCCGTGCTCTCAGCCAATGAAATTTACCTAGTGCAATACCAAAATTACGGGATGAATGAAAACAACTAGTTATGTGAAAAATAGGACCAAGGGTCCTGCAGCTTACCGGCAAGGAGTCTTACAGCGATGATACAAGTTATGAAAATTTTATGTGAAGTTTGACATTTGAATCAATGAAAATCAATGTCAAGGTCACTAAATAAAAGTTCACATACATGTAATACAATCTTAAGCTCTGAAGCTGTTTTGGTGATACAAGTCATTATAATATGTCAATATGTATTCAATATGTCAATTGTGAACTTTAAAGGTCACAGAATGTCAAGTTGTGGGCAACAAATGGACTTCATATATGACTTTCTAAATGTCTCTATACAAACCTTGGCTCAATCTGTGACCATTTTGGTGATACAAGTCATTGTACTTTCACTGTCGAGTTTGACCCTCAAAGGTCACTGACAGTCAAGTTGAATGTCACCAAATGAAAGTTCATTTGTGACTTCCTAGATGTCAGTAACACAAACCTAGGCTGCATCTGTGACCGTTTTAGTGATACAAGTAATTGAATTTTCACTAGGTCACATTTGACCTTTGAAGGTCAATACGAAGGTCACCAAATGAAAGTTCATATATGACTTCCAATATGTCTCTAATACAAACCTAGACTCCATCTGTGACCGTTTTGGCAATACAAGTCATTATAATTGTATTATGTCAAGTTTGACCTTCAAATGTCATCAACAGTCAAGCTGAATGTCACCAAATGAAAGTTCTTATGTGACTTCCTATGTCAGTAATACAAACCTAGGCTCCATCTGTGACTTTTTCAGTGACAGAAGTCATTGAATTTTCTCTTAGTCAAGTTTGACCTTCAAAGGTCAATATGAAGGTCACCGAATGAAAGTTCATACATGACTTCCTATACGTCTCCAATACAAACCTACACTCAATCTGTAACGGTTTTGCTGATATGTCATTGAAATTTCACTGTGAAGTTTGGGCATTCAAGGTCACTGAAGGTCAAGTTCAACATTACCAAATGAAACTTCATACATGACTTCCTATATGCCCGCAATACAAACCTAAGCTCTATCTGTAATAGTTTTGGTGATAGAATCATTGAAATTTCACAATGAGAAGTTTGACCTTCGAAGGTCACCACAGGTCAAGTTCAAGACCACCAAATGAAAGTTCATACATGACTTCCTATACATGTTCAATGCACATATGTTCCCAATCTTCAATATTTTCAAGCCTAGAAACCTTTGAAAATTGTAACATTTTGCTTAACCTCAAGTTTGACCTTTCAAGGTCATCTGAGGTCAACTTTAACACAGCCGAAATATAGGTTATATATTACTTCCTATATGTCAGTAATACAAACTTAATCTCTATCTGGAACCATTTAGCTTCCAAAGGCGATTTGGCCCATTCTCCATAAGACCCAATGTTAAAGTACAGCGCCCCCACTAGTCCCACTTCCGTTGATTCAATCAAAATTGCACTCGCACTGTTCATAAAATGTATCAAGGTGAGTTGATTGCCAGATTTAGAAAAAAAGTTATCAGACAGTTTTTGAGAAATCATGTTTTGAAATTTCAAGTCATATCTTTTAACAATGCTAATATATACCCTGACCTCAAGTTTGACCTTTCAACGTCATCTGTGGTCAAATTTAATATTACCAAAATATTGGTCATATATGACTTCCTATATGTCGATAATACAAACTTAATCTCTATCTGCAACCATTTGGCCTCCACAGGCCATCTTGCATATTCATAAAATACAGCGCCCCCAATAGACCCACTTCCGTTGATTCAATCAAAATGGCACTCGCACTGTACATTGACGGTACCAAGGTAAGTTGATTGCCAGATTTAGAAAAAAATTTATCACGCAGTTTTTGAGAAATAATTTTATAAAAATTTCTCAGTCCTATCTTTAACATTGGAGCCAAAATTTCCAGGGCCCATAAAAACGGACAAAAATGATTAAATCAAAATTCCAAGAAAACCGTCAGGAGATATGGTCTAGTAGTATGTTATTGCAAATTTACACGAAAATTCATCAGGCCAAAAAAAAGATAAAAAATGTTCCAGACAACGGACGACGGACGCCACACCACGACAGTAGCTTATCAGCCCATAGGGCCGGTAAGCTAAAAATTGTACTCTAGTTGTCCTCTTACTACTTTCTACCCAAGAGTCAGGGTAAGTAATGCAACATTTTACTTCACAATCACATTTCTGAAAAATGTAGGATGGTATGATAAATGCAAGTAAAAAAAAAAAAGAAAACCGTGATGTAGAAATCATTGCTGACTTACAATAAATTGGAAATAGCCCAACATATTTACCCATATTGAAAATGACAAAAGATTTCATGTTTTATAAAGTTAATTGTTTCAAGCTCAAAAATCAAGCTCATTCTGAATATTATGCCCCACATTGGCCAAAATCCGGGCACATTTTCAAAGGAATGGGGGGTAAATTAAGAGTTAACATTTCAAATATAAAGGAGTCAAGGAGTTTTAGTAAAAAGTTAGTTTATGGGGTTAAATAAAGCAACTGGATGGAGACCAGCAGTGGCATTTAAAAAAAAAAAAAAATGGCTGCTCAGTGACCTCTGATAAAATCTTCTGAAAAGAACACCCAGCGACTGAGTAAATTGATTTAATACTAAATAATAAGAGACATTTAAATTGTTTTCCATGGAGGAAACACTAGCCCCTTTGAAAAATGTAAAGTTACACGCTGGTGGGACCGTACCTTGGGCTGGTTGCAGAGGTAGCGACACAGTTCTCCGATGTACTGAAAGATGGTCACGTTGTACTTCTTACAGTCAACCCAGAACTGGGAGGCTGAGAACTTCTTCTTCAGTACACAGGTCGCACCTGTCAGGCCACAGACAGACGAGAAGCGGAAACCATCACGCAACCGAAGAACAACAAATTAAAAATGCAAATTAAATGTTACTCAATCTTAAGTGTTTTTGACTCCTCGAGAGAAACTCAAATCTTCCACGATATTAAGATATACTTTATTGATCCCTGTGGTGTAATTCATCCTCTGCATTTGACCCATCCTAGTTACTTAGGAGCAGTGGGCAGCCATAGTGCGGCAACCAGCTCTACATCAAGAGGCCTTGTTTTAAATCACTGAGTGTTTGACAAGAGGTGTCATCTCATCCTGCCTTACTATGACAAATAATATTAAAAGTGAATATAGGACCAGCATCGTTTACACCGACTTCAACGTTTTTGTAGGCGAGTCAGACCGTTTTATTTCTCAGTATTCTGAACAGTTCTCTGAATTCAAACTTTGGACGGTACTTTGCCGAATTAACGTCCCATCCGATGACAGTTTTGCCCCAGTACCAGAGTTGCAGAGTCACTGAAACCTGCCCCGTAAGTCTGGTTCAGTCCCAGGTCTCATGACAAAGGCCGCTGTGTCCGAGGCTGAAAATTCCAGAATTTCGTTCAACAAACCGCCGCCAAACCACCCGCAGAATACTCGACCGACACAAAGGTCCGCTTCAGTTCTGCAGCTAATCCGCCTAAAGCTCGCATTAGCACGCTCCAAACAGGAGTAAATGGGTCTTACGGCCCTCGAGTTCATCAGAGGCGAGAAAGCAAACAAAGTAAACAAACCAAAGAAATTATTTTCCCACATTACCCGTTACTGCTAAGCTAGGCTACATGTAACGCAGTGGTTCAGGAACACTTGAAATATGTGACCCCTTGAAGTCTAACTTTTCATGTGAGTTTTCCCTTACGGAAGTTCAAAGCCAGAAAAAGCTTTTTTTTTAATTGTAGGACACTGTCACAAAATTATTCTTTGTCTGCTTGCTGCAGTATTTCACTGAAGCTACATCACTCTTATACTGGGAGACATATTCAAACCCAGGATGCCATGTTTTTATGGCCACAGCATTACAACAAATGGAAAAAATCTAGATCCTGCACATAATTTTATACACATTTCCCTCCAATTCAACAAGACATATCTGGGATTGTTGGAACCCATGGGATCTCCCCTAGAATTTAAAATAGGCCTGAAGTTCCACAGGTTTGAGTATAGCAGCTGCATTTAAGGGACCCATATATGAGTCCATTATAGGTTTTAAGGGGTTAGTGCACCTAAAGAGGTTGAATATTATTAGGACAATGGATTGGGAGGAACTGAGAGGCTTCAACAGAGAGCTTTAGGTAATGGTAGATAATTGAAGTTTGAACTGAAGACAAAGCTTACTGACAATCTGCCAGAGAGTGGGTCATTCAGTAAAGCTAGAGTTCCGTGGTGATCATTTAGCGTTAGCCTTGCCAGGGAGATAATGGCCCGACAGTCGCAATCACTCTGTTGTCGAACCTGGCGCCTGCAACGATTACAAAGATGTCGCTCTCCACTCTCGTATAGCGACGTAGGCGGAGTGTGACTGACTGTTCGTTTGCGGTGAGGAGAAACGAGAGAACAGGTGTCCTTCGATTCGCACGCTTGTCCTCACTAGGAACGGCTGCCAGCGAGAAATCGACACGTTACCCCCTCCCGAGCTTCAGGCCAGTGAAAATCATACAGCACGTACAGTATGTAAAACGGAGGGTACAGTTTCAAGTGCCACATTACAGTTAGGGCCTGACAGGGCATGAATTAATTTTCACCCATCTTATTTCCGCCATTTTGTAACTCTGTATGTCGCCGTCCTTAAAGAGGCCAAACCTCGGCCCCCGTGGAACGGTGTTTGACTGGCAGTCAGAGGGCTGGTGGCTCCAGCCGTACTGCAGCCAGAACAAAATCACGACAGCTCTTGGGCCCTGGATCAAAGCCCTTAATCTCATATTCCTTAGTCTAATCAACTGTAAGTGGCTTTGGATAAAGGGTAATCTAACAATAATGTAATAAGGGAAGACTCAGATGGGGTGAAAACTGTGATTCAGCTCTAAAATTCTGAACTGATGGAATTTCACCCAGATGTGCAAGAGGCAGGGAACAGCCAATCAGGAACAGAATTCATCACAAGAGGGGGAGGAGCCAATAATGGATTTCCTGTCATCCAATCATCGGCCTGAATGGAGTGTAATAACATAGAAAGAACAAAAAGCCAATTTCAACGCCTACTTTCCAGAAATTTGATCATTTTAGGCACACAACTCAGAACCTTCCTTATAAAGTCACCAGGCAAATCAAATCAAAACTTTTCCCATCTTGTAGTGGGCCTGTAGGGTCACACATAGTGGTGCTTCAATCTAAAAAGTCTTTTAAAGGCAAAAGATCTGCTCTGTGCATCTCTCATCAAAGTAGGCTGTGATTTTCCTGCTAACAGAAATCCCATCCACAAAATCTGACTGCAGCCAGAACTCATCTCAGGCTGTGATGTCACTGGGCACTTTAAGACTGCCCTATGCGCCTCTCCAATAGTTGGATGAACTAAATTGCCAACCAGTAAAATCGGGCCAGGCCACTCCCACCTAAGACTCTGGACACACCCCTCAACTTCACATGTCCCCGCCCTGCACAAACATTTTTAAGTCAGAAGCACAACAAACACAGGAAGCCTAAAGCTGCTTTCACACCGGACGCGAAACGAATTTTTTGCACTACAGATTACATTCAAAGTCAATGCAAAGACGTGAATACAAGCATCTTTGCATTGACTTTGAATGCAATCTGTCGTGCGAAAAATTCGTTTCGCGTCCAGTGTGAAAGTGGCTTAACACTCTGCCAACTCCCGTTGTACAGTTACTCTAAAATCCCTTGAATGCTGCCGAATCACAGAACTGTTGAAACGACGCAGCGTGCCGCCACCGACAATGAAAAGCACACTCGAAAACGTACGCCTCTCCGATGATGAGCTGATGAAACCGATGAGATCTGGCATGCACTGAAAGTGGACCGCTGACCAGCGTCTTGATGCTGAATATCGACCTGAGGGTTTGACGGGGCCGTGTACCAGAGTCCAACTACCAGTGCTCTCCTAATTCAGTTGGATTTATACACCAAAACTAAGCACCACGAGCATAGCTAAGCCTATTTTAAAGGGGCTTCAGCCCTCTCAGAATGTTTTAGCCCCCCGAATAATGTATATTTTAAGTTTATTTCATCAATGGCTGAACACCAGACCAGTCCCACCCCCCTCCCCCCCAGTAAAGGCTTCACCACCTATCTGCTTATCTCTGGTGACGGGCCGACACAGCGGCATTTCTGCAGCATATTCTCTATTTTAGTTTCCAGTGGACCAACTACACTTCCACTAAGGGCTCATATCGGTACTCAATGTGTCACAACTCACCTAAGCACTGGAGTTTACCAACTTCAAGTACGGAAACAAAGCCACTCTGAAATATGACCAACTCAAAGTCATTTTCCATTAAAATTCAATTCTTAGCCAACAGTGAAAGACTTACTTCCGTCCAACTGCAAGGTATCGCCTCACAAACCCAGATTGGGTAGCAGTCGACTCATACACCTCTTCTTTGTGTGCCGCCTCCTGTTGGCCATTTACTTTCACACAGAATACACAAATACAAAAGGCTCACACCGGGAACCGTCTGTAAAGATTTACGAACAAATACCCAGGGGTCCGAGGGTCGTTGTGTGGTCGGCTGCTTGGCTGGTGACTTAAGAGTTCCTGGTTCAAGTCCCCAGTGGGGTTTGGGATTCTGACTTGCATCTGGAGAGATTAAGCTGGGAGAAACTCTACTGTTGGGCCCTTGAGCGAGGCCCTTAACCCCAATACTGCTCCAGAGGCTTTACCCCAATTATTTTTCTGTCCCTCCTCACTTGCAACTACCGCAGGCATCCTTGATAAAGAGAAATGCATTCTCAATGAAATTTCCCAGGTTAAATAAAGGTTAAAAAATGCATACAAGACAAGCCAAGTGATGGCCAAAAAAGATACTGGTCGCCCGAGCGTCATGGTAAAGACTGAGAACGGCTGTATTACAATAATTTCAAGGGGAAAATCCCATTCGGTATGCCTTAGGATTCAGCCACCGCCAAAGAGGGACAAATTGAATTTATGGACTCTGCTATGAAGACACCGCAGAACACGTCATATCCTGGTCCTCCGCAAAGCATTACAGCGTTCCCTTTTAAAGACCGTTTACGTATGACTGATGGGCAAATTTTTTTTTTTGGAGTATATCAATCGTGCACCCCTGAATTTTTCAACTTCGCAACATATATTTTATTGAAAGACACATTAACATAAAGTGCTGCGTAGAGTAAAAACCAAATAAACAATGTGTTTCCTCCTAGTTCTTAATTGCGCCCTCTGGGTCAGTAAGTGCGAGATTTGTATTGTTGCCTTATCCTCCATTAGATCGCATTCTTTGTCTTGTTTACCAGGATAAGCCTTGGCTAATCTGCGCTTTTAACCTGATAGAAGGTTTTGGATAACCAAAGCTTACACAAATGAATAGCTACATACTTCAAATACCCATTTAAGGCTTTTGATTCCTATTCACTACCTAATTCCCAGTACAGGCGAGACAGTCCTTCCACAACCCCCGTGAGACAGGTTTTTTTTTTTTTTGATTCTGTTGAATACAGCCATCTGTCCAAGACATAATACTAGCCATGTCGTACCTTATTCAATCAAAAAATCAACGTTTGTTTTTTTTTTTTGGCTAGCACATTGCAAACTGATTTTGAATGCAATATCTGTCCCTTTTTGGAGATAACGCACTTTAGTCTTTTCCAGAGAATTGAATTTAAATTATTGACTTAATATAGCGCCTTTTAACATTAAAATGATCAATAGCACTTTCAGTCAAGCTAAATATCAAAAATTAATCTACTGTTGATAAAAACCCTACATAAAATTCCTAGACTACTATAAAAAAAATAGAGAGAGAAAAAAAATAAAAATAAAATAAAACACTAGTATTAAAACTACTTCAAAGAACTAATTAAAAGCTAATCTCAAAAGACGTGTCTTGAAATATTTCTTGAAAGCAGCAAATGATTCAATTTCACGGATATGCGCGGGCAGGCTGTTCCACAAGGTAGGAGCAGCAGCGTAAAACGATCGAGCACCTCAAGTTGTGAGCATCCGCCCCTTAGGGCGTTCCAAAAAAATAGTAGCGTATGATCTTACTGAATATGTCTAAGAGAATAGACTGCTGTTCAGTCTTCTGTGGACCCGCTTCACTGGATAGGATTAAAGCACGGGCTGAGAGACTGACTAATGATGAACGCCATGATTAGAAGAAACTACATCACACAGTTCAGCAGTGCTTCAACAGCGCAGAAAAAACAACACTACCCAACTCAACACTGCAGTGGTGCCTCAGAAAAGCAGGAAAAACTAGTTAATAGCTACTCCAAATGCCAGAAAAGACTCTAATACCCAGATTGTGCATCCAAAGCACAGAAAAGGCAACAGTGCCCAACTCAGAAAGTGCAGGAGAAAATGGATAATAGATGCCCTCAATGTACGAAAAGACTACAATACCCAGATTTAGCATCCGAAGCACAAAAAAAGACATTACCCAGCTAAATTGTGCCTCAAAAGCACAGTAAAGACTACATTACCCAGCTCGATGGTGCCCCCAATGCCGATGAGGGAGGCAGCGCTGTGGTAGAGGGGGAGGGGGATGTATATGATGTCATCAGGAGTGCCCCCGTAAGCCCAGAACCCCGCCGCCCCCTTCAGCGACTGCAGCTGCGAAATCACTGCTGCCTTCGGGAGCCCTGAGAGGGGGGAGAGACAGGAAATGACACGTCAGTGACATCACTGAAACATTCCATTTGGACCTTCAACAAAGAGTAAATTCATCAAATTTATTTATTTTAACAGGGAAACGCACTGCGAGACCTTGAACTCATTAGCGATGGTGTCCTGTTAAAAAACATAATTACGTTATCAAGAAAAACATGAACAATATACGATGTTATAAACACTATAATCAGGAAACCACAATACATTTAATACATTCTACTGATAATGTTACGGCAACATAATTTAAAACACAAACAGACCACGACTTCCAAATCTTTTATCACTTTTTTGAATTTCTCTCATGTCAAATTCAGAAAACTTCAAATCGGCAAGCTGAGAAAAAGTTAATCCCTCCACAGAATTGTCACAATTCTCAATTTTGCTTTAATTTCAAAAATTTCTCCCATTTTAAAATTCCAGAATTGTTTTGAATAAACCAGTTATTAGTCAGTGAAAGTAGTAGAGTTGTTGAACGCAGACCGAGATAATTAAAAACACACAGTCATATCATTTATTTTGGAAATGTGGAACGTAAACATTGACTTAAGGTGTGAGAAATGTATTCATGGCCAATAATTCGCAGAATCGTAATTGTTGGAACATGCTTGATTCAGATGGTACAGTCCCAGAGCAGGGCAGGGCTGTTTACCGCACTAAGAAAACAACACAGCTAAACTAATAATGTCTCCGCAATCAGAGAGGTAATGGCTACTGAGTAACGGCAGCAGTAACTTAACATTAATTAAAAACAGCAATTCTCTGTGGAATACGTTCACGTAGTGCTATGAACAACAAGCTTCACTTTTCTGCCATCACTTAGAAGTTTATATAAAAATCATGCTCCAGAACACACTTATGTTATATTTATGATCATTTAATTCTTTAATATGCTTTCTCTTTTTTATAAAGAGTGAAAACCTGACGTCAGCTGTGTTGTGTCCAGAGTCATCGGACAGAACACATGCTAGTTACCCTCAATCTGATGATCTGTGGCCATCCAAACATAAAACAGATCAAAATTTTAATCTGATTAAGTGGTAGATGGAACTAAAAATTATCAGTAAATCTGATATAGTGCTACATGCAGATGAACCCATAGCGGTGTCCATAGTCTTGCCATATGTCAGGTAACATCTGGATTTCAGATCTGCATATTGTCAGGGCAAATAATTCATCAAAATGAATAAATCTAAAATAATGGAAACTACATCTAATCTAAAATGGCACACACTGTTGAATCGGCAGTTGTCTCCTTACTCCTGTCATATCTGGGGAAAAGGCAAATTCCTTCAGAACTTCACATGCGTCTTTAGATAAAAACACAATGTGTCAGAGACCTATAACGAAGCCTTGCGTTCTTTTATTTATCAGCCTCTCTGTGTACCTTCTGATAACAGAATACACACGCTGTTCCTCAATTTTGGAATTTAATCTTGAGAACAAAACAAACATAACCTTTGCCCCAGTAAATACGGCGCGTCCATGATAAAATGAGTAGCGATCCCTCCTTTATTCGAGTACTAACACTGTCAATGTTTGTACCAACAGTAAATACTCTGGTATTTGCATAATAAAAGTACTGACAAACGGAAGGAGAGACAATAGCAGTAGATTTAGGAGGAAGGGGACAGGCTTCACACTTGCTAATCTTTTTGGAAGTGGAGAGAAGGACTAATCAACCAATCGAACACCTCTGTTCCCTGAGGTGAGTTTGTAGCAGGAGGGACAGTGTTACTCAGATTAAACCCATATAAATTTTGCAACAACCACAGTTTCTGAGAGTCCCCCTCTGATCTGCAGCCAGTCTGAGTCCTGGGAATCGCGTCAGGTGTTTGGACTCATGAGCCAAACACTGGCTTTGCCCGCAGTGAAGGTGGCGTGACAGACTGACCCACCCGTGGTGCCCGAGGTGAAGATGTAGAGGGTGGGCAACCGCAGGGAGGAAGTGGCCCTTAGCTCGGCTGGGACGGGCGTCGCTGGTACCCCCTCCAGTTTGTCCAGCAGTGTCTGGACCCCCGGGTGCGAGCTCTTGGTCTTCATGGCCCAAACCTGGATACTGTCCTCCTGTAAGCTTGGGAGAATGTCCTTCAGCGTGTCAAGTAAGTCTACGAGAGGAGAGGAGGAGACCATTTTAAACTCAGGGAAGAAACAAGAGTTTTCAAGCTTTGCTGGTGCTTAGGTAGCGAGGTTAGCCTGGGTACTTTGTGAGTTAAAGCACACAGACCTGAGGGAAAGAGAGGGCTTTCTCCAGTGACGTCAACTTCAGATCCAAAATGATGTCATCACCCTCAGCCAGGGGCGATTTAGGCTTGTGCGGCCTGGACACGCATTTACCCATAACGCCTTTCAGTGTGAGAAAGGCCAGGGTTCAAATCCTACCTTAGACTCAGCCAGAGCTCAAAGTTGCAACACTTATATGAAGCAAAGTCCCTGTTGAAACAAATCACTGTTCAGCCAGTAGGGAGCAGTAGTCTATTATGATGGAATAAGCCACAATGCATCGACATTCTACTGAAGAAAATCAATATTTTGCCATGCGATACTGAACCAGGCTCCAGAGTCATTGTGAAAACAAATGCAAATGACAGGAAGTGCCTGAAATATTCCAAACTTTGCAACAACCGACATTTCAATCAGCCACAAAATAACCTTAATATTATTATTATTTCATCGTTGTCGTACAATATGACCATTTCCATTTCTATGGGGCTTATTCAGTCGTCGACCAGGGTAGAAACACTGTAACAATACTGTGTTTGAGCACTGGTAACACCAACTGCATTACTGCGAGGAATGTGGTGAGGAATCTTTGAAAGGAATGCTTTGCTCTCAGATATTTTGAAAAATATTACAGTAGCCTTGAGGCTACATTAGATACTGCTGCGTGTTTGGGGATTTCAACACAACCCAAATCAAAGCTCAGCCTTAGACATAACAGCGCCGAAGTAACAGAGCCGTATGTCATTCAAAAACAGTATTACAAGCGGAGATTATCCGCCTCAGCTTTATTGTTGTATTGCAGGTCCTAATAATTGGAAAAGAAAGAATAATGTCCATGCCACACCTAAAGGAGAAATATTTGTTATTTCATTCTATGATTAACTTTTTGTTTTTAACCAACTTTCCTCCTCTAAGCAGTGAGTCAGTCAGCCACCACAACCCTGACCTTGGCACGTCGCCCACGTGAATTAACCAGATTAGGGACGTTGTTTTCATAACAGGGTCTGGAGGCTCCATTCAATCTTAAGCAGCTTTTTCTCAGCACAGCCAGTGACACCCAATACCACCAAACAGGCAAGTCTGTCCAGTTCCCTCACTGCAACCTTCTTATGGCTCAAGAGATAGATCGTACCACCACAAAGTACCGATGTACCGATCTGACTTTTTCAGGTGTGATACCGATACCTGGGCTTTGGGTAACAGCCGACACAGAGTGTTGATCCCATACCAGCGTTTAATTTATAAACTGTATGGCTAACTATGTGGAAGAGACCGGAGGGTCATTCCACGAGAAATCACCAGAGTCCGTGCGTTTGGCCATCCTAGGCTTCCTTCATGATTTATAGAAATTATGTAATTATGCCCAGTAGACAGTGTGCGAAATATCAGCCATGTATCGTCATTAGTGTTTGAGACATTGGGATTTTTAAAAGAGAGCGTGGCCACGATTATACTGGTAAAACGAGTACTACAGGAAGAGCTGCCAAGTTTCCCAAGTCCTAACTTTTGAACTATTTATGCTAGATGCACAAAATTTTCAGGGATTGTTCTTGAGTACAGGAACACCAGTGACAGAAGATCCACAGGTGCACATTATGCCAATTTATGACTTGATGACGACAGTAATAAGAGCTTTCTTTTTAGCATTGGAGCAACTTAGCCTGCCTGTATCTCCACACTGAGGCAAATCGGAGACGGTCAGGGGTGAACAGTTTCTTAAAGCAGGTGGATTCACTCCAGAAACCTTATTTAAGGTGCAAAGTAACCCCAAGTTTGACTTCAACGCTGCTTTCCTAAGTTTGCAAAACAAAACCCCACAAAGAAACACATAGATATAAATGTACTGAATTGTAATTTATTAAAATGGTGGTATACAAAACCAGAACAGCAGCTAATAGTCAACAATACCCTATCGAGCTACAAGCTCACCGCCTCCTCCGTTTTTGGTCTATTTCCCTGGAAATGATACGGCGCTATACAGCGCCACACACAGGCCTGGGGGCTGTGATGGGGGCTATCACCTCATCGTTTTCAAAAACGGGGGTTTTCACGTCATCGTTTTCAAAAAACCCGTTTTGGTTGTCCAGACAAAAACGCTGGGGTGGCGCTTTCAGATTTTCTTACTCTGGAACCCGTTTTCAAAAAATACCGTTTTCAGCCTGCGTTTTCGTCATCTCCACGTGGACGCAAGGCCGAAATGATAAAATATTTATGCATTTTCAAATAAATCGTTCTCGTGTGGACGGGCCCTAAATCTCGTGAGTCACACCTTTGCTGTGCTGACCTGACCAGACAGTGAGCACTTAGCAGTTAGCACCATCTTAGCACTCTTCTGGACTGAGAAGTCAAGTAATTTTTATCATTCTGATACCCAAAAGTTGAATTTGTATTGGCAACTTTTAAGGATTCATGTAGTAAAATCACTTGGGGGTCTCTGAATCGATAAAATGTCACAATATTACGCTGTATCGATTTATTCCCCCCACTCCTTAGCAATAGCCAAGAAGGAAAGTACACTCAGCCAGCCAACCGACGGCGTAACTTCATCACTCAGTCACTTGTTAGACACATCCACAGATGTAGGGCCTGACCGTACAGCTGCAAGAGAAATAACTTAGGACTGCAAGTCACTGGAGTGTGAGTGGATGTCCTGTAACCCTAGGACGACTGTATACCCATTATTTAAGCCCAATATGGAACATCCATCATCGAAACAACTTAGTCACCAATCCATCGCAGGGTATACACACGCACATGCACACACACGCATGCACACACACACACACGCGCGCGCATGCACATACGCACACACACAAACACACAGACACACACACACATAAACACACAAACACACACGCACACAGAAACACAAACACACACACACACACACACACACAATCATTTAGAGCAGTGTTTCCCAAACCTCTCCTGGCGTACCGCTCGTCTTGCATGCTTCAGATCTCTCCCTGCTCCAGCCCAGGTGATTCAAATGATCAGGTCATAATTAACCCCAGAAGCTGCTTGATAATAAGCGAATCATTTGAATCACCTGTGCTGGAGCAGGGAGAGATCTGAAGCATGCAGGATGAGGGGCATGCCAGGAGAGGTTTGGGAAACACCGATTTAGAGCACCCAATTAGCCTAAACCTGCATGTCTTTACACTGTCAAAAAAAGAACTGGAGTATTCAGCAGAAAAAAGGCAAAAATAACACATGAAACAGTGAGCACTAATACCCCCGACCCTTGTGCACTGAAGATATGATGACGTATTTTCATATAAATTGGCTCTGCACCTCTGCATGAAGCATGGAACACACGACTGACATTAGAAATCAATCTGATAAGCAGTTTAAGAAATCGGTTCGGACAACATTTGCAGTGGGGCCAGGTCACGCGGTAACGGAGTTACAAAATTGGTGTATTTTGTATCATAGCTCCAAATCTAAGTAAGATAGAGTTACAATTTAAATGGCTTTGTGTAGGTCTTCCCTAGTGCTTAAAACAACAAAATAGCAAAGTTTGTTCAATTGATTTATTTTGGGTGAAAACGGCAAAAAACTGGTCGGTAACAGAGTTACAAATTTTACTTCAGCAATTACAGACAGCCATTTCTGGGCACTATGACAAGTTTACACCACTTGATGTGGGTTTTGTTGAGGCAGGGTTATTGTAATACTTTCTGTGGTTGAATTATCCCAGAAAACTAGTACCTTTCAACTACCGAGGAATATCTTCAAGACATCACACACACAGACACACACAACCTTGACAACAAATAGATGTAGAGTCAAGTGGCACAGGTGGTATTTTTTTCCACAATCACGGTCGCAGAACAACGAATAAAATTGGTGTTAAATAAAATAATGCGTATACAGTCAGTGATGTTATTAAAAAGCCAGATCAACTAAATACTTGGTAACTATCGCCCTGACTTTCTCCATATATTCGCAAGGCACAGCGCGCTTATTTTTCCTCAGTACGTTGTGGTCCACTTTTGCTCTGAGCCACACTTCAGCCAATCAGATTGTACCTACCTGGAATTGGAAGCCAATCAGATTATACGTCACTGGAATTCTTCCCAACTTAGTTATGAAAAAAATCCAGCATACCGTATCACCATCCAAGTTCAATGTGTTACAAGTATGACAGCAACTAGACAGAAGTAATTCAACTTCAATACCACTCTGGCATTTTACTGATAGAACTTTCACTGACGTGCCAACAAATGACTACAAAAAGGAAATAAGAAAAGCCACAACAATATCACCATCAATAAAAACACAGGATATTCAAGAATACCATGAATCACTGCATTCATATTTGCATAGCATTTCTGAATAGGGAGAAGTCAGTTGCTGTAATTTGGGACACTTTTTGTTCCCAAGAAAAGCACCTAAAATTCTGAAGACTACCTTCAATGTTACTTTTTGGACTTTGAACAGATCTCTACTATATTTCCATTAAAAAATTATATTGCCAAGAAAAATAATTTAGATATGCATGGCCTTGCATAGTTGAAGCAATGGTGGCAAATTCCAGGCTTTAACGGCTAACTGGACTCATAGTATCATTTTCAATATTTTTACATGACAAAAATGCTAAAAATGTCTAATATAACAGGGTGGCACACAGTAGCACAGTAACGCATGATTGTATGGTACCTGGTAGCCCAAAAGCATGCAAGCCTCACTTCATAAAGGAGTCCCATTTTAGGGTAATTTTTGTCCAATTTTACCTCATGCATTCAGGTAAAATGGGACATTCACTTCAAACTATTTCCCATAAACGTAAAGAGTATCGTAAAACATGTTGACTGTTAGTCGAACAGTGAATAAAATGAAATGTCTTTATGGTGGTATACCCGCATTGTTTTACCAGCAGTACACTTGTTACCAAAGTGCAAATCAACATGCCACTTGGATTCCCTCGCAAGTTAAAGTACCAGCGATTTTTTTTAAATCTTTCCTCAGTCCATCCTAATCTCAAACAAATAAAAATTGTTGTTTCGTGTCAAGAAAATGTGCAGCAACAATGCAATTATATGTTGGGTGATAGATGGCTAATATTTAGAGTCCAAGATGGAACACCTTATTTGTCCCATTTTACCTGATGTCCCAAATATCCTGACTTCACCCTACATTTCGCAGTCATAGAGTTTCACACACAACCCATTATGATAAGCGAAAATTAAAGATCCGCACACCACCTGCACAAAGCGCTCATCTTGACATTTCATGAAGACGCGAGAACTCCGAGAGCGCTGTTCAACACATCCGATTGCACAACGAGCGTGTTCCCACTACCCCGCTGTACATGTGATTCCCATCGGGAGAACATGACGAAAACATCTACGTTTCAGCTAGAAAATGCCACGGACAGAGTTCCCCTCAGGATAAGCCTCTACGAAGCAAAGACCACCAGCCAAAATCTGACATGCCCCCACAAACTGCACGGTAAACATGTCACAGATATTCGAAGCTGTTAATGTTCGCAAGCAGTCGTGACAATTATTAATTCAGACGACGATCCCTCGGCAGAGGGGTGTACTGCGAAGCGAGATAAGCGGGTTTTCGAGGTACGTTGAGGATAAAGCCGGGGTTTCCAATGTCACGACGGTGACTGTCTGTGAACCTGCCATTAACTTATATCTTCGATAGCGAGTTAAGGGTTTGTCAAGCCAGCTCACGCAAAGAAAGCCTAGCTAATGTTGAACTTGCTTCGTAGTACACTGCCAGGCAAGAGAAGAAGAACAATATTTACCTTGACCAACAACGAGAATCTTGGCCCCGCAACAGTTGAAACAATGTAACAGGGACCGACATTTGATGTTTGTGTTAAGAAAGGCGACAGAACATCCCAGTTTTGTCAGACCGAACCAGACGCATATGAAATCTGGTTCATTGTTCATAAGCAGGGCGACCGTGTCCCCTTTTTTCACCGAGCCAGATTTATGGAAAAACTGCGCAATTTTGTTGCTTCGTTCATCTATATCTCTGTAGGTATAGCTGATGCCCTCGTAAATAATGAAGGTTTTGTTAGGGATTCGCGCTGCTTGCTGCAAAAACTTGTCCAAAACCGTGAACACTTTTGAGGTCACTTTGGAAATCTCCATCTTCAGACCGTATCTGATTACTTTGGCCAAATACATCAGGTCTTTCCAGAAGTATGGAAAACACAACTTCTGTCCAATGTGCACGGCAAAGATTCCTGCCACCAGAGCCACCAGCCATCCTAGCGATATGAGCATCGCGTCCGTTGTGAAAACCTGGAATCAGTGCTCCGATAAAATACGAATGACACACGAGCGTCCAAAATGGACACGCGTTTAATGTCCACCACTGAAAAACGCAGGGTACTCTACGTTACAATCCCAGATTTAGAGATCAAATCCAGCAGCGTTCAAACCATCTTCGACCTTATTTATGAAACTTCCAGAGAAATCATGTGACCCATGTTGTACAATGAACGTAATCCATATGGGGGCGTGTACGCAAAGTAGACACGCCCTTCTCAGAAACGCCGCGAAGGTCGACAAATGCGACCCGCAGGCGACGACAGCGAAACATTGCTATAGCTATAGGCTTCGCCGAAGTGACATGATGATGCCATCATCTATGATTGCAGGTTGCTGATGGTTATACCGTCAGTACACGATAGAGCTCAACCTGCTTCATTCAGAACCTCTGTGGAAACAGACTTTGTGTTAGATATCCAAGCGCAGTAAATCATCACAGTGTTTTCCTCCCAAAATAAACATATTTTCTGTGTTATAGGCTACTCACTCAGAAGTAAATACATCATGCTTAGAAAAAAAAAAGAATTTGGAAATTGTAATATTTGTGTTGGCTATTAACTGACAGCATTGTCTAGAGTTCATCTTCCTCAAACCCCAAATGCATGCTGGGTAAGCACAGCTTATTCCTCTCATGGACCAGGTGAAAATGTGCATCAGAAAAACAACTTATGAGTTGTTTTGCGTACAACAAAAACTCAATCATCTGTAACTACATTCTTTTATTTATTTGCTAATTTGGTTTTGCTCAGTATTGATTCAATAAGATAAAATGAGCAGAAAATACATAGTTGTGGAATTAATTACTTTCGTCTTTCATACTCGTACAAGTTCAACACCCCTGTGACATAAAATTTTACAACTTTATTGGCCAAAACTTGGACTAAATACAGTATATGTTAGTCAGATTGTGAAAACAGTCACTGTATGAAATGACAAAACATTTTTAGTCATCTCATGAAATGACTGAAGTTTAGCGCTAGCCATTTTATGAAATGACTGGTTTCACTATCAGACTGTAACATATAAATTTCCAGAAAATGTTCCACAAAGCACCCAACCAAAATGTCCAGTCTCAGGAAATAAGATTAATTCTGAGCAAAGAAGAAAAATATTTCCTTGCAATCTGTCTGTAATTTGCACCAGTTTCACTGTCATTTGAAGGGATTCATGTAGTTTTCTTAATTAATAGATTACTTGACCCAATTTTGGTTTTTGACCCACTTTTTAACACTATGCAGACACACATTAGGTTGGTGCGTCTACCGCAATAATTTTTGTCGGTCTTAAAGCAGCGTCTGCAAGTTTTCCTGTGACTTAAAAAACAACTTCCTCATTATATGGAAAAAGTTAATTTGAGGTCACTAAAGGACACAGCGTCGAAACCGTTTCATTGAAATTTGTTCTTTAGCCCTTTTGGATCGAGAGTGTTGGAACTCAAACCAGCAACCACCGGCAGGGCTGCGGGAATGACCTCTACCCACCTGCTGAGCCGCAAGGCTGAGGTCACAGAAAAGTGATACTATTGTGCGGTGAATTTGGTTGAGTATCAGTTTCATCGTGATGAAAAAAAAAAAAAAAAAAAAAGAACTTTGCACCACATTCTTTATGACCTGTTTTTTTACTTACAGATGAATAACCCCCCTTTCAAAAAGACCACAATGGTTCTGTCCCACAGAGAATATCTTGTGTCCCTATTTCATCCCTTTTTTGTCTTCCTTTTCGTCTTAGGAATGAAAGTCCCAAGAAACATACTTTGTCGTTTAGAACAAGGATCAGCAAATTTAGCATTGCATGACTGCAATATCTGTGGAACTTCACTAAGGCAAGGGCTGTTGATTTGAGGAACTGTTTATGAGCCATGGAGCGCATAGGTCACTGTCCAGCGCCACTGGTTTTGCTTTCTATGTTCCGGAAGTCTCAAAATAAGCTGACCTTGGATCAGATTTCCAATTCACCAGGTCAGATGCAGAGTCCAAGGGCCGTAACCCAGACACTGACCCTACATCTGTGCATCTCCGACAGTACGGTAATCCCCTGATGTCTTCATAACAGCATTAGTGTCAGTGTTTACATCTGCCTTTTGCCATTTTTCATATTATTTCACAAATTTCATGTTATTTCTGTTATTGTGTGTATTCCACACTTGTTTTTTTTCTCCTCCTGTTCAATTCCCACGTGTTTTTGTTTTCTCCTGAACTCCCGCACTCGCCCTCCCGGTTCTGTTATAGGGTACCTGTACCCAAAATGAACATCCATATTAAACTACTCATTATAATCACACAAACATTATCTGCATTGTCAGATTGAAAATAAATACCATATACGGGCATATTTCAAGTTCTTTCATTGACCGAATTAATCACAAACCACTTCAGGGCACCAATATGTTCGCAAATATTGGCACAAGTCAAAGGTCGCAGTGAAGTCAAGTCATTGCGGATATTGCATGTACTCTTCTGATTTGACAGCTCCGCTTTGGTGCTGGCTCCCTCACAAGCCAATCTATCAATCACATCTGTGAACATTATTTCTACATCAGGCTTATGGGACATAAGCTTCCTGCCCAGGCTAATTTTGCTCTGCACAGAATGTTTTGCTCATGGAGAATATCTGCCAATAAGTTTGGTAAAATTAACCAGAGGACATTTCTAAAAAAATTCCTCCATCCTTACTGCAAGCTTGTTTTTAAAGAAATGCAGACACTCCCTCGGCTTTATAAAGGTTGTTTACTTTGGTTTGATCAGTTTTCGGTTTAGGATCTCAACGACCTGACGTCCCAGGGTCGGTGACGTTTTCAAACTCCTGTCATCCGAAGCCAGACCAGGCTTAAGTTTAAGCACTTAAAGCTCTTTACGACATTCATTTAAGAAGACGGGAATGCATGATTGGTCATCCATGACACTGAGCATTGAAAATGCCTTTGTTCAACAATGACTTCAGGTATCCTTTAAGTAATGGGTTCTCCCTACTCCCTTGTTTGTAACCACGCCCCTCACCACGTTCCCCACTGCTTGCATACCTGTAATCACGTCCTCATTTCCCTCGATTTCCCCTTTATATAGCCCACCGTTTCTTTACTACTTTGCAAGTTTGTTTGCCATTTCTGGCCTGCACTGCAAGCCTTTTCTTTTTCTGTAAGCTATTCCAGCATTGAGTCAGTTTTGTTTTCTTGGTTTATCAAGACTGCCTCGCCCGTTGTGTACTGAGAGTTCTGGTTTTGACTTTGGCCTGTTTTCTGGATTTAATGATTCTGTTCTCCTCTGCATTTGGCAATCACACTGTTTGGCTTTTGAACTCTGGACTGTTCTGAGGCCACAATTTGGATTATCCCTTCTGGGCTGCACTCTTACTGACTGATATTGAACCAAACTGTTTGACTAAATATCTGGTGACCAATAAACCTTTGGGTCTGATTTCCTGCCAGCACTGAGTTCTAAGTCTGAGTCCTGTAGTTAGATTTGCTCCAAATATGATAAGTAAGAATATTAGTTGGTCTTCCAATAAATATTATGGGTCAGGTTTACTGTAACCATTTGTACGTGCAAAATATTTTAGCACTTGCAAAACCAATGATTGGCACAAAAGAAATACCCAAGCCGTGCTACTGGTTTTGCATGTGCTGAAAGGTTTTGCGCAAGCAAGAGCTCTTAGTAAATTAAGCCCTACGCCTGTTATCGACAGCCATCATTTTCACATTTCAACAGAATTGATGATAGGTCCAAGTCGTTTGCTTAACGGCACGGAGGGGTTTCACGACACTGTGTCTCCGGCTAAAAATACACCCACTCGCCGAACTCAACGTCACCGGGTTCTGTGAAATACTACAGGCAGCTCAGTTTAGCGTTTCATGCTGACGTTGCGTTGGCCATTTCTCAATGCTGTGTTCTAATCTGTGCAATGATATCTGTGTCACCTGTCGGGTGTCTGTGTCATCATTCATTCTCAGCAATAACAGCTTCAGGAAAAGAGACAAAGTGCCGGCCAGTGGGTTCTGACAGTTTAAATTCTTTTCCTCCAGAAAGTTCCATCCTTTGAAGAACCAGCAGTTAGTTACATTGCCGAAGAAGACTAATCTGAATGCCATCGCACATATTATTACCGCAAGGGAGATATCTGAGATTGTCCTGGGAAATTATACTCCAGCTGTTTGGGAGTGAAATCAGATATAATGATATATAGGACAAGGGCTCATGGAGTGATGATGGTGGTGCAACAACAGGGTTGCACATAAACCCCTGTTAATTTTTGCTGAATCTCTCTTTTTTTGGCATTTCCTTATTTCTTGCAGGTCTGATTTTTTTTGTTTTGTTTTTTTTTTTTTTTGCCTTTTTGTGATCCGATAATTCAAAGCTTTTTTTCTCTGAGTTTTTCCATTCATGGACTGTCTAAATTATGACCCAGTTAAAAAAAAAAAAAAAAAAAAAACATTAAATATTAATTATAAAAATGTAAAACGAATGGACCATAGAAACCACACAGCCGAAGTCGTTTGTCCACATCGACTAACTTCAGAAACAAACCCTTTCCAATGTCCCTACGTCAGTCCAATGACCTGATCGACCCTTTCTTTGGCTATTATTATGTCAAAGAGCATCGCGTGATAATTGCGTGCTACACACGTCAATTGAACACCGCATTATACGCATAAAATATCACCAGATTATCACAGCACTCTTGCTTTTCGACATCATAGACTGCTCCATTTCTTTTGTTTCCAAATTTTATCGCATTATCTGGTTGTCTGTTGAAGAGATGTACATTCCATATTACTGTGTCCAAGGACAGGCAGACTTTGTGTGTCACACTCAAGGTTTTTCATTTATCAGTGAAGACAAGAGAAAAACGCACTAGACTACTGTTAGACTGCTCAAAAACATACATGATTACGTATTACTGGCATGGCGCGCAAATTTAGAAACGCAGTGAAAGTTGATTGTATATTTATCAGGTGAGCACCTGGTAACTTGCTTTCACGTTGCTCCGAGATGGATGGATTTTAGACAGTGAAATTGCCATATTTTATATCATGCTAGCGCCCTCTGCTGATCACTTATATCAAATAAATCTGCCCTCAAAAGTTGTACATTGAGGGCCTGATTACTAAGACCTTCAGCGCATGCAAAATCTTTTCGCCTGTGCAAAACCAATAACATTGCCCATGATTGGCCAGGTTACTTGCCTTGCACCAGTCAGTGGCAAGGTTTCTGGTTTTGCACGGGCAAAAAGATTTTGCATGTGTTGAAGGTCTTAGTAAATCAGGCCCTGAGTCCTTCAGACAACTCAATGGCTTGGATTTGATTAAACATTAGCCCTTGACCCCATAAAACCTACGGACCCATATATGACTTTGTCAAATGCAGCTGCTGTATTCAAACCTGTGGAACTTCATGCCTACTTAAAATTCTAGTGGAAATCCCACGGTTTCCATCAATCCCAAATATGTCCTGCTGAATTACAGGGAAACGTGCATAAAATAATGAACAAGTTCTAGATATTTTCCTTTTGAAGTAATGCTGTGACCAAAAAAATGTGGCATCCCGAGTTTTAATATTTCTCTCAATGTAAGTGTGATGTAGCTTCAGTGGCGCGCTGCAACGAGCAGATACAGAATAGGCTATGTATGTGACATTGTCCTTGAATATGAAAACAAAATTGCTTTTCTTGGCTTTGAACCTATTTAAGGGAAAACTTGACTGAAAAGTCAGAGTTAAAGGGGTTAACTCTAAAAATTACTTTTTTTTTTCCCATTAGTCAAAATTCAAAATTCAGTGTTCCAAAACCAATGTGCTTCCGCTCAGCAGTTAGTGTTCGACACACACTCATTTGAGCGTTTAAACATTCTCATCATAGCCGGGATCTCACACCCTAAGGGGTTAAATTTGCCAATGTACTAAAAGCAGGATTTTTTTTTCCTCCTTACAAGTTGGGTGTTTCACCATTGCCGGGCAGCGTTTATTTACATTGACGTAGGTCTAATTGTAAGACAGTTAGCTTTAATTTGCGGTAATTTACATCCATATCCTATGAAACATGTAGCCAAATAATTTCAGCCGATGTATTTAACGTCACAGGCGCAAATACGAAGGCCCTTCGCACTGCACTGTAATTGATTTTGAGTTGATTATCCCGGCTTACATACTGAGCAGTGTACTATATGACATACAAGCCTGAAATTTACATATGGGCCACTAGGTGTCAGCAAATGAATTCATGACTCGAGAACACAAAACCCTTCTGAAAGAGAAATGCGGTTTGGCTGTTAGCCTAAATGAGAATAATATGGGTCTTGGATTTATTTTAGGTTGAACGCAAAGCGCGCAACTTAAACATGACTGTGATCGTGAGAAAACAATCAAAAAATTAAACAAATTTGTTCTTGGATCTTTCTATGTTGTTTCCCGTGTCAGTAAAGAAGTCCACACTTTAAACAATCATTTTCTAAAAAAAATAAATAAATGTTTGAGAAATCCTTACAGTGCTAGGTAAATGCAGGGAGTTTTTTCGCTGTGAAAAAGAGGGGTAGTAATTATGGATGCCCGTCGGTTTGGGTCGAGGAAGGCCAGCTCTTAATGTTAATGGTGTCACCAACAAAACCAAGATTTTATATTTCATATGTAAGGTATGATCCATATATTTCAAGACCTCCCTTCGAGAAATAATTTAGGCCTACAAACATGAGTGTTACACCAGTGAGCCAAAACATTACAACCACTCACAGATGAAGCAAATAACATTTTCTAGAAAATAACTGCGCATGCAAGGACTGACAACAAACCTTAGCTTAGACAGTGAGCAAACCATTGGCTGCCTTATTCAAGGTGTAAGATCATGTGGGAGAAACAGGACCTGAGCGACTTTGACAAGGGCTAATTTGTTATGTCCAGACGACTGGGTCAGAGCATTTCTGAAGCAGCAAAGTCTCTTGGGTGGTCCCAGTCAGCAGTGATGAGTATCTGCAGACAGTGGTCGAAGCTGGGACAAACCATGAACCAGCTGCAGGGTGTTCAGCATCCAAGGCTCATCAATGGGCAAGGGTAACGTAAGCCATCCCATCTGGTTCAAACTGACAGAAGGACTACTGTGGCACAGGTCACAGAGAATTTTAATGACACTCACAGAACACAGTCCATCGCCCCCTGCAGCTTGTATTGCTTTCTAGCTGCAGTTTAGTCAGAGTGCCAATTTTAACCCCGTTCCACTTCTGAGAGCATCAACAATGGGCACATGGGTCAAGTGAGACCCATCTTCTTTCACGTCAGGTGCTTCAGCTGGGTATGTGTGCACCATTTACCTGGGAAGAAATGGCACCAGGATGCACTGTGGGAAGAAGACAAGCTGGTGGAGGGTGAGTGATGCTCAAGGAAATGTTCTGCTGGGAAACCCTGGGTCCAGGAATTCAAGTGAACGTCAGTGTAATGAAATCGATTTGGCAGCGTGAGGGAGACTTCCATAATATGTGCCAGGTGGTTTTAATGTTGTGGCTGATTGATGTACATGCTTTGCCATTCAAAGAAATCTCCCCCAGCCCCTATACGTACACCCTTTCCAATGATCCTGGAATTTTAGTAAAGCAATGCTGAAAGTTTCAACAAGTACCGGACTTCCGCTTTCACAATATTGCGGATGGCAGGAGTATCATTACATTTCTTTTATTGCAATGTAATTTTAATTTTTGGAAAGTAAAAATATCACACATTTAATTATTGGGAGAAATCTGCACCGGTTAAAAGTGTTCGCTAAATACCTAAGTGACCTTGAGTGATTCACCCACGGAATCTTCCAAGATAAATGACATCCATAAGCTCGCACTTTTTATCACACGACTGTGGTACTTTAGTCTCATCCCAGCCCATTACATAATTTTGATATTGTACTAGCTATAAATCACTTTTGCAAAAAATTCATTGGCAGAGAGTGTGGGAAAAAATTGCTCCATGCTTGAATTTTCTTTTTGCATGAAAAATTTTCCTTGCACAACCATTCTAAAGAGCCTGTTGCATTACACCTCTGCCTTACGGCGAACCCCAACTATTCCCAAGAATTTTCTTACTGAATCCTTTTATAAAGCTGTGTAGGTCTACTCAAAAGCTGAGAACCTTGCTCAATGGTACAATGGCAGTGTTGTTGCTGGGAATGAAATCAGCTATCTTTCTGTCGTAAGACCGCTGTTTATGTCCATTAAGTGTCATGCAGTGGGGTCTCTTGCAAGACCAGCCAAATCTCAAGCATGAGAAATTAATCACGTGACTGAATTTAACGACGAAGAATCCAAAGCCACACAGAAAGCGAGGTCTGTTTTTGAACTGCAATTCTTGAAGTATTTACTTGTCCACAGGGGTTTCTTTTCCTTTCACAATAGCACTCTGCAAGGAAACTTGTTACGTTTTTATCTCGAGGGCTGATAACCTTATGATCCCCATCGGTCTACGACCCGAAAATAGAGGGCATTGCCTCTCGCCTGCAACCTTGACTGACTTGGATAACAAGGCAGTGCAATAAATCAATATCCTATCAAGCTTTGACTGACCTGGGGTGTGTTTCCCAAAAGCATTGTTGCTAACTAGCAACTTCCATAGTTCGTCCATTCACAGTCAATGAGCCCAACTACAGTGGAGTGCAAAAATATGGGCACCCCTGGTTTAAATGTCTGTTTCAATTAATCTCCAAGTGATTGAAAGCAAACCTGAACACTAAATGCTACAAAGTTAAACATGACACCTTTCTGCAAATTTAAAAGCAAGGTTTCTTTTCTTTTTATTTTAATTTTTCTGGGTTTTTAAATGATAAGAAAGGAAAAAGGGCCCTGTGCAAAAGTTTAGGAACCCTTTTGGATTATTCTTTGTTACCTTTTAAGAAGATGATTACTAAGGCCCAGACCCAGGTGATTTACTCCTTAGGGCTTCAGTGAGTCAGGTGAATATAATTCCAGCGTTGAGCTATATATTCTGAAGTAACTCCATGCCTTCTGAAGTATCCGACTGTGGTGGCTGTTGTGTCTGGTGTTAAAAACCATGTGTTCCTCGAAACAGTTGTCCAAGGATGTCAAAATCAATATAATTCACTTCCACCAACAAGAAGAGGGCTACAAAAAACTCTTGCAACGTTTCAAACTACCCATTTCTACTGTCAGAAACATCGGCAGAAAATGGAAAATAAATGGAACAATTGAAGTCAAGGCAAGATCTGGAAGACCAAGAAAAATTTCAGATAGAATGGCCCGAGATCTGGTGAGAAATGCTCAGAAGAACCCACACCTCACTGCAAAAGAGCTGCAAAAAAAAGAGTACCAGACACAGGTCTAGTTGTTCACAGGACAACAATACAGCGTACCTTAAACAACAAAGACCTACATAGCAGAGTTGCAAGAAAGAAGCCTTTCCTATGACCTCAACACAAAATTAAGCGTCTGAAGTATGCAAAAGAAAGGCTTGAGGTTTCTCAAGGTTATTGGAACAATGTGTTTTGGACTGACAAAACCAAAATTGAACATTTTGTCCAAACCAAAGAAGGTATGTTTGGAGAAAAAAGGGAGAACATTTGGAGAGAAGAACACGTTGCCAACTGTTAAACATGGAGGTGGATCCATTATGCTTTGGGGTTGTGTAGCAGCTGGGGGCACAGGCAATATTGTGCAGGTGGAAGGAAGAATGGATTCCACCAAATATCAAGACATTCTTGAGGCTACTGTTCAAAGCTAAGTCCAGAAATTGAAGTTGAAGAGACGTAGGGTATTCCAGCAAGACAGTGACCCGAAGCATACCTCAAAATCCACCATGAAGTACCTCAAAAGACGGATGAAGGTTTTGGAATGGCCATCACAGTCCCCAGGCTTGAATATTATTGAAAGTCTGTGGCGAGACCTCAAACATGCCGTGCATGCAAGAAGGCCGAAGAATATTTCTGAGCTAGAGGTGTTCTGTCAGGAAGAATGGGGAAAAATTCCAAAGACAAGAATTGAAAGACTCTTAGCTGGCCACAGGAAGCGTTTGCAAGCTGTTATAGCTGTCCGAGGAGGAGTTACAAAGTACTGGCTGACAGGGTTCCCAAACTTATGTACAAGGCCTTTTTCCTTGTTTTATTATTTTGAAACTGTAAAAAACTTAAAAATAAAAATTATTCTTGCATTAAAATGTGATGAAATGTGTCATGTTTAACTTCGTAGCATTTAGTGTTCAGGTTTGCATTCAATCACTTGGAGATTAATTGAAACAGACATTTAAACCAGGGGTGCCCAAATTTTTGCACCCCACTGTATGTAAATTAGCATCTGTGATTTCGGAAACGCACCCCTTGTGAAGTCCAGCCTGCATAATATCTGTGTTTTAAGACCCAAAGCCCTTTATTTACGAGACAAAATACATATGTTGTTAGTTTAGAAAAGGTCACCACAAATGTATTCAGTAGTTATTTTCAATGGTCTGTACAATTTCTCTCACACCAACATTTCTTGAAAATAAATAAACAGAAAATATCGAAAAAAGAAATCGTAAATCTCCATTGAGCTGTTCATTGTTCTTAATTGCTACGTTTGAATGCGTCAAATTAATCGTATAAAATTGTGGACACAAGGTCATTAAAGCGTACATCTTTGAGTCAAAAATGCTGCTGCGAAAACACAAATCACCACAATTGTAAATAAAACCACCTTTGATTGTGGTGCATACGAAAATATCGATGTTGGGCTTGGAAAAAGATAATTGTCCTCTTATCTGAGTATAGAACCAATTTTATTATACGGTCATGCGGTATCGTTTTCGATGGGGAGGCTCCAAACCCCTCTTTCACATGGAGCATGCGCACTAGAGCGTACGCACAGACTTCGAAAAGCAGGGCTATTGATCCCTTTGCCCTGGATAAAGTTTTCTTTCTAAACTGGAATCTCCCATGCTATCAAAGCGACGATGATAGCCTGGGTGCTGACAACACTCGCTGCCGGACTACTCGCGCTTGTGGCTTTTCAAATAATCGCTTATCCTTTCTTTTGGGATGACCTGATTTATTACCTTAAACTTCGACAAGTCGGACGGATGACGAGGCGTAGGATGAAGAATGGGATCATCACTTTTCTGGACTGTTTTGTTGACCAGGCGAAGAAAATCCCAGAAAAACCATTCATAATGTTTGAGGATCAAGTTCTTACGTATCAAAACGCGGACAGACGGAGCAATAAAGTGGCGCAGGTATTCGGGGCTGAGGGTCGCGCGAAAAAGGGAGACACCGTCGCTCTGTTGATGAGTAATGAGCCCGATTTTATTTGCGTGTGGTTCGGACTGTGCAAACTGGGCTGCCAGGTTGCGTTTCTCAACTTCAACGTCAAATCCAAGTCACTTATTCATTGCATCGACAGCTGCGAAGCTCGATTACTCGTCGTCGGCTCAGGTATTCAATAAAATTGGGTATTTTACGACTGCTTGTAAAATAATTACCTGCATCTTTGTACTGCCGCATTTCAACGCTGTCATATTCCCCTCCTCTCGGAAATCCTCCTCACAGAATCCTTCTCCACGTACCTTTGTTGAAGTGTTTCTCTCGTGGAGCGACTTCAGTGACATTATGACAGTGGTTCCCAAACTCGGTCCTGGGGCCCCCTGTGCTTGCTGTTTTTTGTTTGTTAGATTTTTTTTTGTTCCCACCATACTTGACATCGTTGGATTTTAACAAGCAGTTAATTTGTTTCCATGGGACGAATTTCATGTTAAGAGCAGTTATATACCCCCTTCAGTCACATTTTGACAGGTAGATCCATGCATGCGACAAAGAATAAACATTCGATATCGATTTTGGCCACATATGCGTGAGAGAATCATTGAGAGGTTTAAAAACAATATTCCTAGAGGAAAGATAGGAAGGGATTTTGATATTTCATACTTTCCAGTGCATAATAATGAACAGATTTTGGGAATCTGAAAGAATTTCTGTGATGGCAGTGCATCAAGAGTAGTCATTTGTCTATAAGTGATATAATCCCATGACTTCGGGATTACTTAGGAAAATCTTTGTTGAGTACTAAAATACACAGTTGCATCCAGAAAGTTGGTTAAAACTTTACGATGCTAAAAATAAGCTTCATGTTAATGGTGACCAGCAGCATTGTTGACGTCTCTGGGCTTAGAGGCATCTATAATGGAACATCACAGAATAGAAACACGTATTCTAGTCAGACAAATCCATTCTTCATGTTTTTTTTTTTTTGAAGAGATGGATGCTGTGTGCTCTAGATCAAAGAACACGGCCATCCGGACTATAACCAGCGACAAATACAAAAGCCATGCTCCGTCATGGTATGGGGTTGTGTCAATTCCCTTGTCAAGGGTAACTAGCTCTTCTGTGAAGGCATCGTTTATACTGACAAGTACACTGAGGGAAAACAACGGCTTTAAACTTGAAATGTAAACAAACACAAAAAAAAACTGCTTGTTAAAATCTTAAGATTACATTTGTAGTTGGAACATAAGCCAGTGTACACCAGGGACCCATGGACTGTGTTTGGGAACCACGGCCTTACGCAAAACACGCTAATGAGCGCTTACGAGTAACATCGGGCTGGATTGCAGTTTGCTGATATCTTTCACAGATATTGTCAGGTTGTGTGACTGGTAAACCGATGGTGTGTTTGTGACTCCACACTGAAAGGCTATTTTCTGACAACTATAAAATGTACGGATGTTTCTTAACTTGAATGTGTGAATACGCACTAGAAAACAACCAAATACAGATTTTATTACTGGATGTTGAAACATTGAAGGAAGGCATTATATTCTTTTGCATTCAGTCTGCTAAAATCACACTAAATACTGTTGCTTTCATTGAGCGTATTAATCCTGCAGTTCTGCAGTGAGGCTTAAGCTAAACCTGTGTCTGTGAGCCCAGTTAGCACTTAGCACTGTGCTGAGTGACACAGGGAACAGCTCTTTACTGTTGCCCTCATTTCAGATTCGGGAGAGTTTTATACTGAGCAGTTGGTCACGGGTCCCCAAAGCTGTACTCTGGACCCCCAGCCGGATCAAGAGGTCCCCTGTGTTTCTCCTCAGGCAGACCCGGTGTAACCAGGGCGTGCTTATTGCAGCCCTTGGGCGAAGTCGGCCGGCGACCATGGATTCATGGATGTCGTCCCCGCCGTCGCATCCGTAGAGATTTTGTTGAAGACACTCCGCAAGACACAAATTTCAACCGATTCCTTTGATATTCGGTGAGCGCGTAGATTACGATTATCTTGCGACGCCTGTCAATTTTGGTTGCCACGGCGACAGCACTGGCTGAATAAAGTGCAATTTTATGCTGAAAATGTGCCCGTTCTGCTTTATGGCTTGTGAACGCTCTAGAGGTCAGAGTTTTGAACACATCACGAGGTGGGATTCATACTGTCACGGTCGACCAGTCTGTCTAGCCATATCAAGTGAAATCCCTTAAATTCCGAGATTTGGCTGGGGGTCACAGAGGTGAGCTTTGGGAACCGCCGAGTTAAGTATCCAACCAACTAAACAATCAGCAGCAGAGATCATTCCGAGCCTCAGAGATGGTTCCTCTTCCCCTGCAGATTTGGTGAGTTCCCTTGAGGAGATTCTGAGCGCCCTGCAGGAGAATGGAGTCGATGTGTGGGTGGTGGACTCGAGCAGCCATCTCAAAGGGGTGCACACGTTACTGGATAAGATGGAGACGGTGTCCGACGAACCACCGCCTGCGGAGGGGTCCCCTAAAACTGATGTCACGTCCACCTTCCTGTACATCTTCACCTCTGGGACAACAGGTGCGTCACTTTGCTTTTAAGAAAACGGTTTGAGGGGCTGGATGAAGATCAGGTCAAAAACCTCTGAAAGCGATACTGATGGCATTCAGAGAAATGGTCTCATCAAGAGAGTTGTGAGAGTGAGTGAGAGAGTTCAAATTAAATGGGGCAAGAACGTTTGATTCACGTTGGGATACCTCTGCAATATAACCAAAACTAATCAACGAGGTTGTTTATAATCAGTCTGAATTTGCAAATTAGGTATGCGCTATGGACAAAATCAGATAAATTATCAACCCCACCAGCCTCTGTAATGACTTACTGCTGTAATTAAGCAGTACTCGCTCATTAAGAAACACACACTTTTTTTTTTTTTTTTTTTTGCTAACAGAGCCTAAGTTGTTATTCTCTTGGAAAAAGCTATCAAAATGGATAAATGTGATTATCTAAATTTAACCCTGGAGGTCGACGGGTTTTGAATCTGACCCATATAAGATTAGCAACCTGTCAAGCGTGTATCCCTTCCTCTTGCCCAGTGCATTCTGGGATAGGCTCGTCCCCTATGATCCCAACTAGGGCCGTGTCTGCAACAACTTCCACTCTACAAAACCCTCGAATATGTACCGTCAATTAAACATACGGCCCACAACCCACAGCCCACAGGAGTACTGACCGTTCCTCATTAGTGGAAGCTGAGCGCACCGGGTGGACATGTGTACAGATTGATTTGATTTATTGATTTATTTGTAAGGGACACGTACAAAAAAAAAAAGACATTGACAGTTGCAGAGGCAGTGTCAGATGTAGTGTACAAGTGTATATAGCCAAAGCTAATTTCCGACACGGACACAATAATTTCTTCCATCCCGGACACAAAATAAGTGAAAGGAGGGTGGTTTGTAAGCCTGCATCGGTGTAGACTCGCTGCGGAAGGTTTAATAAGCCACTAACACTCCATGCTAATTGGTTTGGGATGGCTAATTGCTTTGGGGTGGCAGACCCTCTGCGGGAACGCGCAAACGGAGGGGGAGTGGATAGGGCGAGTGGATAGGGACCGGTTTGGGATTGGGCCATATTGAGGATACGGTAGTTTCCTGCATGTTTACTCTCAGTGAAGCCATGGATATCTGTACACCTTCCCTGTATTTGAAGTACGCTTAGTCAACTAGACAACTACATCATCATGTAGTGCCCTCAATTTAAGTAAACGTTTGCAAACATGTAAACTGACCCGGCCCACGGTATCTCAGCACAAGATACTATCTGGTCTTTAAGTATCCTTTGTGATTGGTATGCTTATCTTGCGCTGACTGGGTCTGTAGCCTAGCACACGGTATTTTTGGTTAAGATGGGTGCCGCTGCTGGGTAACAATAGCTAGATAATACAGAAAAAATATGAAATCAAGCTCCCCAGACTCCGCCCACAAACCAATGTGGATACAATCAGTCCTGTCCATTATTAAGCCGCCTTCACACTGGACGCGAAGCGAATTTTTCGCGCGACAGATTGCATTCAAAGTTAATGCAAAGACGCGAATACACGCGTTTCGCGTGTCTTCGCGTCTTTGCATTGACTTTGAATGTAATCTGTCATGTGAAAAATTTGTTTCGCGTCCGGTGTGAAAGCAGCTTTAGTTGGGCAGAGTGACAATTCAACTCTTCACTCGGACATGCCGGGTCTTTGAAAACCCTTTGGTGCAAATACACAGACTGCACTGCAGGTAAAGATTTATGAATAAGTTCTAACGAAGGCCATTCAGAGGGAGGCGGAGTTCTTTTTTTTCTCTTTGGTTTCCTGGTCAGGCAGCGATCCCAGAGTCTCGTCCGTGACTCTCCGCTTCCTCTGGCTCGTAAGCGGAATGTGTTTTAGATTAAAGCCGAAACTCCGCCCAGAGTCTCCGGGGAGAGTTTGTGTCTCGCTGCACACTGTCAGAGATTAAAGCTCTAAAAAAAAAAAAAAAAAAAGCCAAAAACATCTCTGGGGGCTTTTCCGTTGATTTTATGCACTTATACCCCGGCCAGAAAACCCCTTCCAGGTAAGGAAATATAAACTTGAGTGAAAGCTTCTGAGGGTGTGGAGGACTGAGTGGTTTACAGACCTGAATCGAGCTGGAGAGGCTGTTATCGCTGGTGTACAGACTGGTCTCAGCTTGTTCTGCTCCCAGCATGGAAAAACAAGTCTGAAATCACTGCTACCTCCAGCGTCAAAAAGTCTGGGAGAAACTGTGAAGAAAAAAGCAGTTTTGACAGTCAAACCTCCTGAAATAAACATGTCTCCCTCATGATAAACAATACAACTTCCCTCGTGGTTCCTAGGCAAGTGACCACTTCCAAAACAACAACAGATTTTAACCCTTAGAGCGCTAAATGAAGCTATTGTTGCTCAGTGATGTAAGATATCAAATTCAAAGCTGTTGAGAACCTATCATGTGGCGACTTGTTTAAAAGAGCTCCCGCAGGGGAGCTCTTTTAAACAAGTCGACACGATAGGTTCACAACCGCAAAAGATAATTACATTTATATATTTTTTAAAAATGTATTTCAGTGCTCTAAGGGTTAAGTCTTTGCTCTCTAATTGGACTGTGGTTGTTCGCACTAACTCTTGAGGAGTACAGTGAATGATTCATCTGTCACCGAAATTATCGAAGGAGAACGGCTTAGCATCCAGTGGAGTCGCATTTCCAAAATAACACTCAAAGCGTACAGCAACGCGCTTGTGTTCTCCGACTCGCAGGACTGAAGTCTGTTTAAAAACTCCGGATAAAGGAGCCTGGTCATGTTAATAAACTGATGAATGATTGATTATTGCATTCAGAGTGGCGATAACCATTCCTATTCCTGGAGAACCACCATCCCAGGTTTTCACTCCAACTCCTAAAAGGCATACCTTATCCAACGGGCGGAGTTCTTTTTTAGCAGCTAATTACTGGAGTCCAGTGCGCCAGATTGGGGTTCGGGTGAAAATCAACAGGATGGTAGATCTCCAGGAGCCGACTGGTCGGCAGCTGAAAGCGCTTAGTAAAGGAGGAGGAGACTAGTAATTAAACTAGTAATTTGCTCCAGTGAAGAACTTGAAAAAATTTACTAATTTTTTTCAAGTTCACTACTACGCATGCTCGGCCGTGATGGTGCTGTTTCAACCCAAGTCAATCATTTTTCCCGAAAAATGAAAATGTCAGAAGTTCAAAAATCGCAAAAGACCTTACTGTTGGGTATGGTTGACGTGTTTGCCAAGTTGTATGAAAAAATAAATGGTTTTCAAGTTGTGCTCTGGACAAAAACACGTACATACACCAGTGGACGGGCAGACAAAAGGATGGACTGAATGAGAGCAATAGTCTTCCGCATTATATGCATTTTATGAGTCACTGTCCAATGAATTATGGTGCTCACTCTATATTCTCCAAACCTCCAGCTGGTCTCTTCTGCTCACACTTTCAGATAGGAGAGGGAGATAAGTGTAGAGTAGGAGGATTTTTTTTATTTTAACACTATCCATACTGCAGACGCATTTATGTGTTGAATTCGCCATGCGGCAAAATCCCACTGCCACTTACACGCGCTGCTAGCTGATGAGGTAGAATACCACTGCCACATAAATGCACATCTACCGCCATTATGGGAAAGCCCAGTGACGCATATGCGTAAATCCAGGGTCTGTCAAAGAACAACTTACGATTAGTTCATATAGGAGTAATCCTGTTAAAGAATGACGAATCAACCAATCAGAAGGCATGTCACAGGGACTATTAAACAAAGAACTTTGCCAATATAAAGACTAATGCCTATAGCAGCCCCAGTCCCCTGAGCAGCCTGAAAATGCTCTGTTATGCAGCCTACAAACTACCTGCAGCATGAGGCTGAGGCTATTTCTGTGGTAGGCTGCCCACAGTCTACGGATAGTGTTAAACACTGAGACTCACCCCTATATGAGCACGACTCATGACAGATACCCTTTCAGACATGCCCTGTTAAATCTCCTCTCCTCCCAAAGAAGGAGGCAAGGCTATGTTTTCTAGAGTATGGGGACTCACCCCCGGCTCTGCTTCCCGTTCCAGGGCTGCCGAAAGCGGCGCGGATCAGTCACCTGAAGGCGGTGATGTGTCTGTGTTTCCTGCGCATGTGTGGAGCTGCGGCCCGGGACCGCGTCTACATCTCCCTCCCGCTGTACCACATGACCGCTTCCCTGCTGGGCATCGGAGGCTGCATCGAGCTCGGTACCGACCCGACCCGACCCGACCCGCGCACGGTGGCCGCAAACACCATGTTAATGCAGTTACATTTACAGCTGTCATGCAAATAACCTTGCTACTACTACTACCACTACTACAACTACTATGCCTAATAATAATAATAATAGTAATAATAATAATAATATGACAGTTAGGAGCGACACACATGAAATGCCAGCCACAGTTCAGTCAGGGAACTCTTGCTGCTGCATCAGAGCTGAATTTAGAGAACACGTGCCCTTTCACCAGCCAATCACATCTGCACACATCACAACAGTAATGGAGCGCGCTCTTCAAAAACTGCATATGCTCAGGCTAATGTTATGCAGCTATTTGCGCTTCTCGCTTTGATTGCAACGCTAATCACTCGCTGTGCTCTGTTTGCCCCGTGATCCTCATCACTGTCATCGCTGGTTATTTGTTTTCTTTCTCCATTTGCTGCTATTTTATTGTCACCATTTTAAAAACAACCCTACGAATACTACTTTTCTGTTATTGTCGCTACTTATACAAGCATTAGCATGCTGTCAGAGGCATTTAAGTCAGGCAGTAACTTCACCTTTCAGTGCTCGTTGAGTCCCGTTTTTGTTAGCCTGATCGACAATCAAAAAATTAATTCGCTGGATAAGTAAAACCATTAAATTCAATGCAAAATGATTTTAAAAAAAAAGATGAAGACAAACTGAGAGCCCTTTGGCTGCGTGTATATGTTGGATGTGACATTGTTAGGATGGCATTAATGTGACTAAATGAAGAATCAAAAACTTTCTCCAATTCCATCTCTCATCATAGCATATTTTTAGCAGCAAAATTAATCATAAGATAGTGCTTGATTTCTTCAGGGCGTTACGAGCATTCAGTAGAATGCATTTCTCGCTAGAGGAAGAAATCTTGTCATGTTGAATCATAATGAACTTTTGGGCGAAAGGGTTTGATTACATTAGCCTTACAGACTAATTTATACAGATGTCCCTTTCCTTGAGCCGCAGGAGTATAGAGTCTTCAAAAGACAGACGTTTTTTGCAGTCATTTATGTGCACGGGAGAATTCTGCATAATCTTGCACATGGCACTGCTATGTACAATAATGGCCTCAAAAATAAATTGGCCAATCATCTACTAATCAGTCTTTGCACTTGAGAGGTTTAGTGTAATTTAGCATTGAAAGAAGTTACTGTAAACCTTTCATACCGCAGAAGGCACACCACTGCTGTTTATATTTTTAAAGACTTTCTGAGACATTCTCGGGATCGTATGTGCCAAATTCTGTGCTTGTTCATAATTGGCAGGAGTTCTCAACCTTGTCCAGTAAGAGCCAGTGTGGGTGCAGGCTTTCGTTCCGACCAAGCGGTTATTTCCACAGCTGATTCAACTGATCAAGGTCTTCACGAAAAACTCCAGGAGCTCACTGGTAGAGTTAGGTGTGTAACAGCACGTCTGGAATGAAAGCCTGAACCCGTGTCAGCCCTTTTTGGATATGAGAACCCTGGTAATATGGATTTCTGCCACCACACTCCGTGCCTGAAGACGTTCTGAATTCTTTCCACACTTTGTGACCCCAGGAGCCACTTGTGTGTTAAAAAGGAAATTTTCCGCCAGCCAGTTCTGGAAAGACTGTCAGAAGTACAACGTCACGGTTTTTCAGTACATCGGAGAGCTGTGCAGGTATCTGATAAACCAGCCCAAGGTAAGAGTCGTCTTTGAGTTGTGCGTCATATTTTACTGTGTTTTAGGTAATTAACACTGGGCTGGGACTTTGCACTTATCCAGAATTTACTCCAACAAAGGTTATTTTGTACAGTTATTACTGATTACTTACCGCTAAGGGCAGGGGAACTTATTTTGTGATGCCTGTTTTTACTTGGTAGTTATCCAGCCAACTCTAATCCAGCTGCACAATATTCCCACTGAATTAAAATGGCCGCCGAGTCACATGCAGCTACGACAAGCGTTTTCCCACCCCCACCCAGGTTGTTGAGGAGACCGCTCACTCGCGTACGCATCGCTGCTGGAAGCGGCCTGAGGCCGGACGTTTGGCGGGAATTCCGCCGCCGCTTCGGGAATGTCAGGATTCGCGAGTCATACGGTCTGACGGAGGCTAGCATCGGCTTCCTGAACTACACCTCCGAGGTCGGGCCCATCGGTCGAGCCGGCTACTTCAACAAGGTCAGGCATTTTACTTCAACGAGGTCAGACATTTTACAGGAGCTACTTCAACAAGGTCAGGCATTTTACAGGAGCTACTTCAACAAGATCAGACATTTTACAGGTGCAGTCATTGGTTATTTTTTCTCTGTTGTATACAAAATGTGTCTGAAAAATTACAGTGCAGTCCACCGCTATTTGGACACTCATGCTGTGTAAGGATGGCTCCGTTTTTCAGGCCGAAGTACTCTCCCCTCATATGCTTTGCTGGGGGATCCCATTTCAGTCCGTCAGCAAGACATTTTTACCGGGCTGTAGGATGTTTTTCAGTTCTTTTACAAGGCCAACAGCTGTGTGTGTGTGTGTGTGTGTGTGTGTGTGTGTGTGTGCACCCTCCTACATCATTCAGACGTTTGATAAATATGATGAATTGAACTGAATAACATACACCACACGGGTACTGAGAAGTTGCATGCAAAAAAAAAAAAAGTTTTTAAAATGTTCAGTCACCCAGCAAACGAGGTGTTCAACATTTGCTGGTCAATATGTCCTAATATCTTGATCTATGGTTCTGTCGCTGGTCCTCTACGGTGTTTCAGGGGAGATTGAGTACTATCCCTTCGTACATAATCCTTCACAGTCTTTCAGGCCTTCATTTTTTCAGCGCTTACAGACGGCTCTTTTCAAATTTCAACTGCAAATTTCCAATCAGGCTCCTGAGACTGACAGCCATGACAGAGACCTCCAAACTGGGAACAAATACAATCCTGTGGCCAGATTTTAATGTTTGCTTTGGACTGTTGTCTCGCCTGAAGGTGCAAGTCTGGGCTGTTTGGCAGATGTAATCATGTTTCTTACCCAAAACGTCTCCGTGTCTGGAAAAGAATTCAGTGAGGCTTAACCGCATCCCAAAGAAAGATTTAAAAGGCCCTGTAATTTCACGGACACAGAACTGTATTGCTTTGAAGAGGTCAGTTTAAACATAAAAGCTGTTCTTCTGGCGCCAAACCCACTAGTGGTGCGTATGACCAAAATCCTGGCATCAGGACTCTGAACTAACTGGCATGTCACATAGGTCAAGAACAAAAATACACTTTTTATTTTTAAAAATGTAAGTGTCTGCATTGTACTCATCTTAACAAAAGGTGTGAATCATCAAAGAAGGGCACCGTGTGCACTTACTTTTTGTGTCTAAATTCACGTTTGCATATTTATGGTCGTAAACATTACACGGCCGTTAGTGTTCGGACAGAGATATAATTTCAAAAGGTAGTAGTTTAATCTGAGGATATTCTCATACATATCCAGTGCACTGTGAGGAAATAAAGCGAATTCAAAGTGTGGTTCTGTTCAGAAAGTAAATGAGTTTGTTTATATTGCATCTGTCAAATACAGGTTCACAAAGAGCTTCACGTAGGATAAATCATAGTGCAAGTAAAGAATAGATCAGTAATAAATAAAAATAAATAATATTAAATCATAAAAAGCCATGAGAACAAGTAGGAATTGAGTATTTAGCTTTTACTCTAGAGTCTACATTGTCCTCAAGTCTGACTGCAGACCATCCCAGTTTGGGAGCTGTTGTCACAAGTGCTCAATCTCCTTTCACTGAAGACTCACTAAATAATCAAAAACCTCGCAGTTTATTCGTTAGATGTGGATGTATATCCCCTAATTGTGAAAATGACAAATATTTTTGTTGAGGTACTCATCTTTTTTGTGTTAAAAGCTCAGCATACCATTTGAGTTGTTGAGGTGTGACCCCGTGACGTATGAACCTGTGCGGGACACTAGAGGGCGCTGTGTGAAGGCTGACAGAGGTAAGACCAGAGGTGCAGTGTTTAGTGTGTGTGTTTGGGGTGGGTAGAGCAGTGGAGAGCACAGATATACTGTGATACACTGAGAGAGTATCAGTCAGTCACAGGCTCCTGCAGGTCTGACTCCAGAACAGCCTCAGTCCAATCACTCATCATTTAACACCCGTCCTCGCCCTCGCTCTTGACCCGGAGGTCGATCAGAACCGCTCATCATGAGGATGAGTTAAATGGGATTGGAAATATAAAAGCGGAGTTAGCGAATGATATCTCGAGCAAGGAATCCAAAGAGTTTCCTTAGTATTTTTATGAGGATTTACTGCACGGAATTAATGGATCTTTGGGTCTACATCTCCCCTCCTGATGCTCATCTGTAACACATCTGCCTCTCAGTGATACAGCCTCATTCTGATGTTTCACAGACTCAGGGCATCTATTTCATTAACTCACATTTATCTGAATCACTCATTTGTCCTTACCTTTGTTACTACATTTCCTGGTCTCCCCCAATGGAAGCAGGTAAAACCATGGAAGGAGGGAGGGAAGGAAGGAAGGATATGAAAGATAATTGAATTGAAAGAGCCCTGCCACCATTTAAGAGAGGGGTAACTTTCTGGGTTGTTACTGATGGAGTGTGAACAGCCACGGGGGCATCTCTTCAAGCAGGGCGACTGTCAGCAGGAAAACTGCTCTAAATATGTCACACACTGTTTTTACTTCAGTTTGTTTTCCTGAATCGGGAGGGATTCTGGTTTTACTTATCCAGCTAACTCTGTAATCCTGCTCCATGAAACAAGGTCTGGATCTGAGTTTGGGCTCACGTAGCAGTCAGGCTGAGAAACATGCGCTAATTAAAGGAGAAGGGGGTGATCTCAGGTCCCTCGAGGGCCTAAATTTAAGGTCAGCACTTTTGATTTCAGGGTGTTTTCATTTATACCGAGAAGAAACATGCAGATATTGCAGCCCTATTAAATTGTGTCACTGTCCAGATACTTACGGACCTCCCTGTATAACCCTGGGCTCTGGTGAGGGGACCAGAGCAGAGAGCTTGTGAGTTTATGCGACAGCATGAGATTATGGAGCTTAATTCCCAACTGTCGCTGTTTTCTGGCATTGATCGCAGGAGAGACAGGAATTCTGGTCGCCATGGTTACCCCCATCAGTCCGTTCCTGGGATACGCCGGGAATAAGTCCCTTTCGGAAAAGAAGCTTCTCCGTGACGTCTTCCGGGAGGGTGATGTCTACTTCAACACCGGAGATCTGATGCTGCAGGACCAGCACGACTTTGTGTACTTCAGAGATCGGATCGGGGACACATTCAGGTGCGTCCGTTCATCCCTCCCCTTCATTCCTCTGTCCATCCTTCCATCCATCCATCCATCCATCCGTCCAACTCGCTTATTCATGCTCAGGGTCATGACGGCGCTGCAGCATATCCCAGCATGCAGTGCGAAAGAGGCAGGACTCTACCTGAGGCGGCTCACTAATCTATCACAGGTCACACACACCATTCACTCACACACTTACATCTACAGCAGGGCTGGTCCTCCAATCCAAATCCAGCTCTGCTTTTATGAATAATTATTGCCTTTGATTGGCCGGACTGTCACCACACCTGACTCCCAGGTAATGGGAGGGTGGAAAACCAGCAGTTTTGGCCCTCAAGGGCAGTGATTTGGGGAGCCCTGATCTACAGACAGCTTAGAGTCTGGAGAGAGCCTGAGTGCTTGTGTTTGGACTGTGGCAGGAAACAGGAGTACCCAGATGAAACTCGCACGAACACAGGAGAACATGCAAACGCCACACAGAAAGCCTCGTACCTAAACGGAAAGAGAAATTTAGGGATAAAACTGAATCTGAACGGACTCAGAGGAGACAGCGGAATTACCTGTATAGTGCAAAGTTATTGAAAGAATTAGTCAAGAGGAAAAATCAATAACTTTGCTCGAGTCGTAGTTTTGAACGAACTTCAAGGGGGAAAATTGCTATGTGTCACCTGAGGCTTAATGCACTGTAGTACCTCCATTCACCACCAGGGCTTAAGGCTGCCAAGGGGGGGGATGCGGATACCTGCTCTGCTGTTTTCTCCACGTACTGAATGCATTTGAGTCTAATTCCCACTGGCAGGTCTGACTCAGAGACTGCCAGAGAGAGGACGGCCATTAACAGCTATCACCTCATGACACAGAGCCCCCCCCCCCCTATACACACACACACACACACACACACACACACCTCAGAGAGAATAGACACAGTCATGAAGGGTGACCACACAAATCCTGGGGCTCCCATGACTAATTTGAGGAGACAAGTCTAATACGAGGCTTTGTCAGCAGGTCAGAAGCGAGCGCCTGGGAACATTCCAGGTCGCCCCAGTTTCCTTTTCTACCCTGTGTTTGGCAGGCTGTGTGGGGCCATTCGGTGGGCTGCAGAGCCACAATGGCTGCCATTGTCACATGGAGGGCAGCAGTTAGGGGCAACAGTGATGCCCAGAGTTTCTCAGAGTGGATGTCTAGTCAAGTTTATTTATAAAGCATGTTAAAAAACAACTTGTGATGAGCCAAAGTACTGAACAAAGAACGTCAGTTAAAAGAAATATAAAGGAGAGGCGAGATTTATCTATAAAATATAAATATCTTCAAAACCTGGTAAATAGAGCATCAAAAAATATATATACAATAAAGAAGCAAACAAATAGAAACAACACAAATACAAACAAGTAAAAACAACGGAATTAAAAAAGACAAAAGCAGAACAAGAAAACGACCCAATAAAACTTGACACTACCAAAACAAAAGATCAAGCTGATTCAACAGCAAGGGAGGGAAAATACATGTTAAAATAACAGTAAATAAAACCCATAAGTTTAAGGGTGAATGTTTAACGATGTGTCCAGTATGTGAATATAGTTTAAAATATTTGGTTCAGTAAAATTCTCTTACACAGGTTTAATGATTTTTATTGTTACTTCCGCCAAGGAGGTTATGTTTTTGCCTGCATTGGTTTGTCTCCGTCTGTTTATGTACAAGATAACTCAAAAACTAATGAACGGATATCTGTGAAATTTTTGGATGGGTTGCTGTTACATCAGCGATGGGCCCAATTGATTTTGACTATGATCGGTCAAATAATATTTCATATGAAAGTTATGAAACGACGAGTAAATTGTGCGTTTGTTGCAAGTTGTAGCGAACAACAAATGCAAAATTTACTCAACGAGTTTCATAACTTTCTCATGACAAAACCAAGAGTATAAGATTCTGTTTATCACATAACTGAACTGCATAATTTAATGGAAAGCAAATGTAATTTCCGTTAGCGACCATTGTATGTTAGCACTGCATTAATGACATCACTCTGCTTAGTCAGTCTCTGAGTTACTGACATTCGTTGCTGAACGAGCAACGGTTTGTAAATTCAGTCAACTGAGTAGCTAAGTTCTGCACGCTGGCTAACAAACTAGTGTTACATAATGGTTTTGAAAAAGTATTGCGTGCCCGCTACCTAGCTAAGTAATGTGAATTTAGTTACGTCAGTGGTGCTTAACTAGCGTGCTACAGTGCCGAGCCATACCAATTTAACCAACGTTACACTTGGTATTCAGTTTGGCTTAGTATAAACAACAAGACGTAATGCAAAGCGATTTTTTTCCCCCCATGCTCTCAGCCAATGAATTTTTGAAAAAAGTGACAAATATGTCATGAGCTGGGCTATGGGAAAAGTACTGCAGTTATGTGATAAACTTTAAATTAATTTTAAATTAAACATAGGTATAAGAACAGATATACATTGCTATTTATGCATATCGTTTTTAGCAAAATATGTTGTATAAAGTCACACTATAAAATCCAACACATCCAGGCATCATGGCACATAAGTAAACATGAGTCTGAGATGGGAGGCCACACATCGCTAATGCTCCCATTTCACAGAAGCCTTTTCATTTCTACCCTCTGAAGATACGAGACACAAATACATGATGAGTGGGTTCTTCACTGAGCTTTCTATTGCAGATGTGACGTCACCCCTGAAAACTGGAAGCAGGGGAGTTTTGGAGCAGCAAACTGAGAAATTTGAAACAAAAACTATTATTTCTATTAATTAGTTAATTTACCCGCAACAATTCCGATTTAATTGGCTAATTACACGTGCAACCGGAGCACTAGAGTTTGTTTGCCATTGCAGCCGGCCCAATAAATTCTTTAATTAAGATCTAAGCATTCATCTGCTGTAATCCTGAACAAGGTAATGAAGTGGTTATGAAATGGCTAATTAAAGCATGGAAGACTGTAGCCTTGAGTACAGTCAAAGATGAAATTACTGATCAGCCTCTCTCTCTCTCTCTCATGAGATGTTCATGAATGTATTCATCAACTGGACCATAATTCTTACTACTGCAGTTTATTGCCTTGTAGCTACGGTGCTTTTCTAGGAATCTGGAGGTTTGTGTTCCAGTCCCAGGATAGGCACAATAACACCAGTGCAGCCAATAGGCCCAAATTGCTCTTTGGGGGCTTGGCTCCTCCTTACTGTGCCGAGATTAATTAATGGTCCCATATTATGTCACCTGGTGCACAGCCAATTAGCCATTACAAGCACTCTCAAAATCTGCCCTTTGTGACATCATTGGGGGCAGGACCACGCAGAATAATGAAGGAACTGATTAACAGGTTGGCTGAAGTTGATCAGTCCCTCTGGCCTCTGGGCAGTCAATTCCCCATGTGATGTCACACAGGAACAGATTTTGAAATGGCTTGTAATGGTAAATTGGCTGTGCACCAGGTGACATGATGGGGACCTTTTGACTTCAAGTTGCCTTGAATGAGAACTTCAGTCTGAATTTACTAACAGAGTGAATCTCTGTGGTGCGACCCAATGGTTATATAATTTGCGTACTGCCAGCAGTCTATAATTGTTCATTTACATCCCTTTTTTGTTTGTTAAGTTCTCATTTTCACCAAAAAACAACAATGTAAAAATCCAGGTACTTCAGCTCCTTAAAGGACTGAACATAGGCCTACCTCCACTCCAGCTGCATTATGAGAATGTGAGGGTTACTCAGATGGGACACACAGATGACCCGAGATCAGAGCCTTCAGGCTGTGGAGTTCAGCAGAGGGATACCTTGTAGCCATTATGAGATTCGCTCTCAGGAGGTCTTGTTTAGACGTCGTTCACTAGTGTTACTGCGGTTGTCCTCAGTAATAGAGACACGCTTCTCCATTCAGCTCAATGGAAATGCACTCTCAGTGTGTGCCTCCTGTGTGCTGATTGGTTAAACAGTACAGGTGAATCAGGAACTTGGTGACATCACTACATGTAAAGCGGTTTGTGGACGACTACTGCATGGACTCGGCTCGAAATAACGCGACACTGCTGCACCTACAGTACCAGTCAAAAGTTTGGAAAAACCCACATTTTTCTTACAATACATGTTATATAAAGAAATAAGCACTCATTATTTTGGAAAAAATATCTAATTCTTAAATCTATCAATCTAACCAGCACCTGTTGTCCTATCTGCTGAGCGTACTCACAATTTTTTTTTTTTTTTTTTTTTTTAATAAGGGCAGTCTTATGGCCATAATGAGTTTGCCGCTGCGCAGCTCTGTCTAAGTTCCATTAGATGTGCTGCACTTGCAGTTTGATTTTCATCGACCTTTTTGCCCAATAAGTCCTAAAACAGCTTGACTTTAATTCGCCGGCTGGAAAATGAAAAGAGCTTGTCTGTCTGTTTACTTTGCAAAACATGGCTTCTTTGAGAATTCCAAAACTTTAAACTCTATTCAAACAAGTAAATTATTCTCTTTATATTTCTGACTGTTTACCTCTCACGAGATTCCATTTGAGATTAAATGGAGAAGTTAAGCCATTTAAATTTCTCAAAAAACAGAGTACTGTGACATTAGCAAAGTGTGTCCAAACTTTTGACTGGTACTGTATGAACTGCGCCTCGGCATGAAGCAATGTTTTTACCATCAAATCTGTGGAGATTCAGCGGCTGACATCCTAGTGACTGAGTCTATTTAGTGTCCACAGTCTGTGGGGGTCGGACTCGAATAACATCCCAGCCTGCAGAGATGACAGGTTTTACTGGCCACATAACGCATGGAACAGTCTTCAATGTTGAGGAATAAAGTCCTTCTATGCAAGTCTTATTCTTTAACTGCGGAAAATTCCAGTATTTATGGTAAAAACATCTGAGTGGGTGGCCTGAACTTGAACTACGAAATGAGACTGAAAACCTTAGTCAGAGTCGCCGAGACTGCGTGCGCGTGCATTTAGTGTGTGATGCGAATCGATTTGATTTGTCAGTTGAGGTATTGAGTCAATAAACTGCATTTGTACAGCGCATCTCAGAAAATGCTTTTAGTCACCTCATGCGTCACGGAAAACTCTGGACTAAATATGAACAAGAGTAATTTATTTGTACGCGGCTAGAGCAGTGTGAGAGTGCTTGCTGCTTTGTGTCAGAGAGAGGACTGTAGTAATGTTATTGTGGATTCTCTCCATGCTGTGTGTAATTAAGAGAGCTTTATCACTGCAACCCTACTGAACTCCGAGCAGATCATTTATTCCCAGCTGTATGGATGATATGTTTCCAGATGGAAAGGGGAGAACGTGGCCACCACAGAGGTTGCGGAGATTCTGGGTGGAGTCGACTTCCTGCAGGACGTCAGCGTGTTTGGCGTCAGCGTACCAGGTCGGTCGCACCCGTACGAGAATTTAGCACAGCTGGCAGTTTTCTCAAACTCAGATTAATCTCTGCAGTGGACCAAGCTGATTTTGTGCGAAGAATCTCATTGAAATTTTCACTGCGCGATAATGCTATGTGTGACTTTGAAACCAGCTCTACATAACAAGATGCTTAAATGTCTTGTCCGTAGGTTTTTTGAGCAGGCCTTTTGAATAAAGGTCAGATATTTCCGACCATTATGTTGAAGAAATGTGAGATTTTGCTCACTGCTGCGCTTGATTTGTATCTAATAAGGCCTGCAGGTCACGCTAATAAACTCTTTCCTCAATGTTGGCGATTTCTCCATTTGCCTAATGAGGGGGTGTTTGCACTAAACGCGCTTTATCCGCTTGGAAACGCGAGGCATGTCTGTCCTGATTTTTTGAAGCCTTCATTGTAAAAAGCAGTGGATGCGTCTTTTCTGCGGTTGCTAAGTAACACTCCTGTACTTCACTTTGCAAACAATGTTAACGGTTGTTTGTGAACCATCGTCAAGTTTGATGTTTTGGAATTTAGTCCCTCCTGTCAATAGATTTCATTGGTTGTGGACTACGGCGTGACAGTTCACAGGCGGTGCTCTGTGCCAAAAATAGGGTTAATGAATCTAGAGGTCAGTTGACAAAATGGCAACCAGTGATAAATTGGACTGAAATTGAAAACCACACCTGTAATTGTGTCATGTCATTCCCTGAGTTGCACTCAGATGGGTCTAAAGGTTTGTTTTTTCTCATTCTTCATAAATTCAGTAAAATATCACTTTTAGATCGACAGCTGATTTGTTTTCTAACAGGATATGAGGGCCGAGCCGGTATGGCAGCCGTCGTTCTGAAGCCAGACGAGACGCTGGACAGCGAAAGGCTCTTCAGCTATCTGCAGGAGACTCTCCCACCTTATTCCTGGCCGAGGTTTCTCAGAGTCCAGGTAACACAGTTTACATGCCAGGTTATACGTGCAGCATTGGCTAAACAAAAGTTAAACATGGAAAAACAAGGCATTCAATTCGAGGGATCCCAATTAAATTTCCAAACTTTGCCCCCAGTGGCGCTACTGCTATTCTCGCCAAATCCTTGCGTGCGATTGGCCGATGCGCTGGAGGTTAAAAGAGGTCAATTCTCAGTGTCGGAATGCGCACTTCCAGTTAAACACAGCAACTGATACTCTTCGCTAGCAATGCTACACCTGGTCAGTGTACGATATGCAGCTACGGTTTTTGCTTTGCACGAATACAAGATTATGTCTCCAAAAAAAATATGTGAACAGTTCCAAAATAGTGGCTCACATGATTTGTCAGTCACATGAACATGCAAAGGAAAAACCAGTTTTGAGCGCTGATATGATTGACTGTATACAGCCAATAGCTAAAACCGGAAGTGTGCATCTGGACACAAATATTCTGGCACCATCCTCAGTAAGGTTTGGACTTTTAATTGCGATCCCTGTAATTAATTTCATGGATTAAACACCTGAGTGCTGTTCGGATGACCTCAACTGACTACTGAGGCCAGACATCCGTCTCATTAGAGACGCGTCAAATATCAGGGCTATGGGCACAAACTCTTATACAGTCCAGCATACTGCACACCAGTCGCACGCTGCTGAACGCGTCAACCTTACGGAAGTTTATTTAGTATCCAGGAGCGAACGAGGGAAATGCTGAACTTGCTGCTTATTTTGCAGAGAGAAAAGACTCCACCTCCCCAGGAACCCCCCCCCCGACAGAACACAGGAGTTACGAGTGTTTGAGATCATTAAGTGGTTGTGCTTCATTAAGTAAATTTACAGTGAAAAACTCGGCGGCGCTCGATCTCAGGAACAGAAGAGCAAATCGATAAGCCTGAGCTGTGATCTTACAGAGGGCTGTGCTGTGTGTTAAACGGCTGGTCTGGTTCTGGCTCTTCACAGTTATATCTGGACGTGACCGAAACATTCAAACAGCAGAAAGGGAGGCTCGTGCAAGATGGCTTTTGCCCTCGACGCGTCCCGGACCCCCTCTACTTCCTGGACGCTCGGGGAAAACCTACGTGCCCCTGACCGAAGCCGTCTACGATGACATCGTTTCGGGCAGGATCAGACTTTAGAGAACGCCTTGGAATTTTAACTCATGCAGGAAAAAAGACAGAACTGAACTACAGCGGCCTACCCACAGAGGCTAACGCGAGGTTACGGAGGAAAGCACCGGAAAAGTGGTTTTCAGATTTAGCCAGTCGACCGCACAGCCTTTTCCAGACTGAAGTCACTGACGTGGATGTGTTTCCCGTCAGAGGGGTCATTTAAACAGCGAGGCTTCGCCCCAAGCTTGCGTTCTCTGTGTTTCCTGGTGATGTGGTGACGGCTAACCCACATCATTAGATATTACGAGAAATAATTGAATCGGTGAATTCAGTTTGGGCTCAACTCCACACATTTTAACATGGAGTTGGTTCCTTGTTGAATTCACTGATTCAATTATTCAAGACAGTAGTAAGTCTTCTTGCATTTTTTTTTTTTTTTTTTTAAAAGACACCAATTTTAATTTTAAAGTTTGTGTTTGGTACAGTTTGCATTCTGTTCAGTGACAAGCTGTGTTTAGAAGTCTGTGGGGTCTGCTGGGGGTCTTTGAAAATGTTGGCAGCATTTAAATTGTTAAAATTATTTCTTGAGTTACTCAGTTGACCCTGTTCTGGAGCAGAATCCTTGTTTCCGGTCTTCATGAGCTCTAATGTGTTGTCCCTGCTGAAGTGGACAACAGGACGGACTTCAGCCAATACCTGCGTTCATGTGTATTAGTGTTACTGCTGTGGGTAAATGAGGAGTAACGAATACGGAGATGACGAATATTTGCTGGTACAAATGAGCTGAATATGCATCTGAAATATGAATATACATGATGTATACAAACTAGGACATAATATAGAGAGGAATGCAAAGTTTACTTTGATAGGAAGGGATCCTTATTTTTCCCTTGAACAGTTTCCAAACCATGCTGTGCAGATTTTATGCACACTAACAGTAGGAAATACTTTGTATACTTGTACTTAGAGGAAACTACCGTCCATACATACTGCAATGTATAAAACTGTACATTTAAAAAATAAATTATAATTGTGACCATGTTCATAATGACCAGTGAGATAGTTGTATTCTTCGTACAGGTAGATTTTTTAAGGTTGAGGTGATTTTCTTGAGTTTGCTTCGTCTGTCTGCGTAATGTGGAAAAAACATTTCATGGCCTGTGTACAATAGGTTCAGTGGTTTACCCCGATGCTGCTGATTATGCGGGCTGCTTTGAGAGTAGCGCCACCCTGTGTTTCTATTAGGAACATGTTGTCTAAGCCAAGCTCGGGGAACCAGGGATTTGAAATTGTCACAGTAGCTGCATACACCAGTGGGTAGCGGAGATATTACCTCTTAATAAGTATTTGGACTGTTTACTTATCCAGTTATTCCCCCGGGTCTATTTTTCCGCGCCGCGCAAAAGATTCCAATTCAGTTTCATTTCTTGTTCCCCGCATCTCGTTCTCACCCTTTGCGCACGTGCTGGTTCCAAAAAAAAAAAAAAAAACTCATTTGCTACCGAGCAGCTCCGTGAGAAATCAATATAACTGCTGCGTGGAAACGCCGTCGAGTTCTTTGTATATCTTCATATTTTGAGCTCTGAACGTATAGTTGCGGCTTTTTAAGTTTAGTTAGTTGTTAGGTGGTCCATCCAGATTCCCGCGTGGGTCTGCTCAATTTTCCAGGCCCAAAAAGACAGTTGTGAGGCCCCTGTGTTCGATTTTTCATCTTTTCACCAAAATGCTTCACTGGGTCCCCTTGTCTACTTTGATGTAGAAATGAACTTATCCTACAGTTGTGTCCTACTGATTCGCATTTTCAACGTCCAATAAAGCCGCAATTTTTCAGTTAAAAAGCAGGACACTTACCAGATTTAAATCACTGCAATCTGGTTAACTACCTGCGTTACCTTATTGTTCACCAGGGGGAGCCATCAAGCCGTGGTTCCAGCTTCTAAAATACTATTTACGCGCAGTAAGTGGAACTGAATGGTGCTCAAGCAGTTGGCACATGGCAATGATCATAAAAATTAATCCCTGAAACCTAACCTATTAGGGAGTCAAATCTTGGTTAATCAACATCCAGTCTGAACTGTGATGGTGAAGTAGGAATGGAATCACTCGTTCACATATCAAGCATGAAGTTGGAGGCCACTATCCATTAGAAGAAACAAAATACCTTCACTGTAAGATCAGCAATCAGCCATTTTGTGAAGTTACAGCACTGTTTATTGAGAACAGAGACAACCACGGCAGAGTAAATGGCAGACGCGCTCTTATCATTCCTATATATCTCCTGAAGTCACACGGTCGGGGGCGCAAACAAAATCTTATGTTTTAAACACACATATATTTCATATATCATATAATAAATTATCCCTGAGCAGTCACAATTTAGCTGAAAAATACCGTCCAGCTCTTGGTTCTGTGGTCTCTTTCCAATTACACTCTTTTTCTGCTTTTTTCTGGCTTCCGACAATGTGGAAGTGATATTTCACTGTTTGCATCTATTCATTTTGAAACACGAGCAAAAATTGCCCTATATGAAAATGATTAAATTCATACCCTGAAGATTACAATGACCAAATCATCTTCTAACTCCATCATCTTAACAGTCACAGCATTCCCTAAATCAGCATGAAGTTACAGGTGAACAAAATATTGCAAACATCCCTGAAAAATATCTCCAACACTGAAGTCTCTAAACTTCAGATACAAAAGCATCTGAATGCCCTTCAAATTCATCTCATCGCCAATTAGCACCTTTTTACTGGTAAGAAGAGGTCTGGTAAGCAGCATGACAATCCTAACAGAATTCCAAAGGGGCCAAGTAGTTGGTGCTCGAACTGCAAGTGCATCGGTCTCGAAAACAGGAAAATTATTTAAGATGGTGAGGGGAGCTGCATCAAATATAATCACAACATACGCCTGACACCCAAAAACAGCAACAAGAAAAAAAAAGAACAGAGACCGCAAATCAAATATCTCAGACAGCGACAGATGGAGGCTGGGAAGGATAGTTGCTGATAACCACAGAAACAACTCAGAACTGAATCCTTATCAGATTCACACTCAACAAAAAACGGTATCTTGCAAGATTCACAAAGCGGGTACTAATGTCAACGTTTCTTCAATGATATTATTTATACATACCTGTATTTTTACACACTTCAAGATAAGCCATTTTAACATTCATACAAATTATTGTTTTTTTCCTTTTAATTTAATCAAATGGAGGAAAAATGGTATGTTATTCCAAGGCAAGATCGAACCCCCCTTCCTAACTGAAATCAAGGCTGAATTTTCTGTCTGGTTTAATAGTTACGATGATCCATAATATAAGACCCCACACTGGATGTTGACCACACAAATATAAACTGTATTTTGAAGACAAACCATGTTTTAAATGTTTGATATGTGAAACACATGAAAAGTTCAAGTCAAGTTCAAGTTTGTACTTTATCCTTAAAAAGGAAATTTCTTGCGCAAATTAGTAAGTAAATTATTCAGCAATCAAGTAATCCACGGAATTTAAAGTCAGATCTGCACACAAAATCTACTATTGGACAAAGCAAATTTGAGTAAACGCAACTTAAATAATGAAAAACAAGAACCCTTTCCGCCCATATGAAAATGTCTCTGTTCTCTCAAGCTGAAGAAATAGCAGCACCGCTTCTGCAGCAGTACCTGCACCCAAATGCCACTTCTGTGTGAGCAACATGAAATCATGTATTCGAAAGGCACGTACCTTACGGAGGATTTATCCAGTCGTTAGATAACTCAGAGCAGTGAAATGCGCCTCTCATGCATCAAAACTACTTAGCTGAGCTTCATACGACTCCATTTCAGAGAAAAATGAAAAGAGATCCTCTTCATTTTAGTCAAAGGATTTTTAAATTGAGGCTCTTCTGTACAGTCCCTCCTCTCTTACTGGCTTTAGTTTAATAATTTTGGGACAATGCGCAGAATACAAATGCAGTGAGTCGGGGCCTTACTTGGACATCAAATGAGTTTAATGGATAATGCCAATACACATTAATTAATATTTGTATCCACGTGCTAGTGTTAGCTGGGGTAGCTCATTTCAAATGGTGACTGGAGTATGCAAGCTGTTGGCCTGTGGGAGTAAACCGGAGTACCCAGAGTAAACCAATGTGAGCACAGGAGAACATGCAAACTCCACACAGAAAGGATTCAGCCCAGGATTCAAACCCACAACCTTTACTGACCCACCTCCTCCCCCCCCCCCCTTCCCCCACCTCTACAACACAAGCCAAACCCCAGCTTAAAACCATTTTAACCATCTTAAGAACCTGTCTGGCCGATGAGGGAAATGGAGTTTCTGAAAGATATTTTCAGCAGTAAAATCGAACATTCTTTTATGGGCGGATGTATTTCAGAGTGTATATTCTCTCCGTCCTCCATACCCGTGTGTTCTGACTTCTGTAGGAACAAAACTGTTTATTTTTCTTTGATTCCTCTGTCCTCGCTCACTTCCCTGATTAATGGAGCTAAGAGCAAGGAAAGGAGGGAAAGATGTAGAACAATAACCAAACGGACTGAGCTCTACAATTTCTGAGGCAATTGGTGCGCTGAGAAAATGCTTCCCATCTGAAACACAACTCAGCTCCCCCGAGTTCCTCTTGAGGCTTGGGCCTCAATTACAGACAGCCTCTCTGTGAATGAGGAGGACTACTCATGCGCTCTTAAACTGCTTCCCATCTGAAACACAGCACAGCTCACCAGGGTTCCTACTGGGGTCAGGCCCCAACAAACACACTGCATTCATTTGGCAGACATTTTCATCCAAAGAAACAAGCAAGAACTGGGCACTGAAGGTCACTGAAGCAGCTGTGGAGCAGGGGTCAGATAATGCAGAATTCATATAAAATATCAGCCAATTCATCCTGTCCAGCTTACTCAGAGAATACAGGGGTCAAATTAACTAAAAAATAAGGAACTATAACAGCAAACAAAAACAACTAAAATGAGAAACACCTCACTCCGTACCTGCTGTCATCACTAATACTCAGGAGGCCTTAGGGAGGATTGACTAATTCTGCAGGGAAAAATAAATTTAGCGCAGGCAAAACCGTTGCACTGGCTACGCTGCAGCGGTGTCAACCGCCCGACCCACCGCCCAGTCATCTCCACACCTCACCAGCATCCGCCCTGCACGGTCAGGAGCTGAACCACACATTACTGGGGACGACCCCTCGCCGGGTATTCAGGCTAACGAATAACTGCCCGCCGAAGTCTGCGAGCGTGTGACAGTGTAGGGGAGCCCTGTTTTTACGCAACCTCAAACCCCCCCCCAAGTGTTGTGGTGGGACCTGGCTGTCCCTGAGGCTGGGACATCTGCCGGAAGCAACCGGAAGCCCTGCTGCAGAAGCGTCTCGTGTCAGCAGAGGGAGGCGCCGGGGGTGTGGAAGCCACAGAGCAGCCCCTAGGCCCTCGCAGCCGGCGGGTTATCAGGGGTCACGCTGAGCGACGCCCCCCACCGACCGCAGACCAGCGCCATATCGTGCGAGCAGGACCCGGCCGGTACACCAGAGCCCCTCCTGTGCGTGTGTGAGAGACAGGGGCCGAAGCCACTGCCTGAAGGCCCTCGCCACAGCACTACAGCACCTGCTGCGGGCGCCAGGTCCTGTCACACACACACACACACACGCCCGCATCTTACAGGCCATCTTTCCCTCAGCCTGTGAGGGACCGTTCAACTGTCACCACGTGTGGCTTCTTTATCGAAAAGGGCAGCCAGGGCATTTATCCACACACACACACACACACACACACACATACATACATGCGCGCGCGCACACACACACAAACACATCAAAATCAGCAGCCAGGTGACCTAAACCTTCAATTAATCCCAGACAAAAAGTGTCAAAAGATACGTGATCATCAAAAAAAAAAATAGACACCACTGGTCACCATCGCTTTGGAATTAGAAGTCAAGTGATGTAAATAATAAATCACAAAAACAATCCACTTCAGAAGCACACAAAACAGAGACTGAACAAAAAGGTGTTCGGTCACTATCCCCTCCGCAGTAGTCACAATGAAATCAAAGCACAGATACCAGCCTGTTAGGCCTGTTTATTCTGAAATGGCTCACTAATCAGTATTATACGCAGACATCAGACCTGAGACGTGTAGTGATCTCAGATGTAAACAGGGCTACCCAAAGTCTCCCGGACTGTGAAGGTCAGCGGTGGATCAGACACCGGCAGACTGAATATCGCCTCATTCTCAAAATACACACCCGTACATCACTCTGAAATAACTGCGCAACTGCGTACAGTGACGTTAAGTCACAGGACAGCCTCCAGTAGACCTCAACACACTCCAGAGGAACTGGATTATGAGATATTACCCAGCGAGGGATACGTGTTTACGCCCTGAAGCAGCACCGCGCCGCTCGCCTGACTCCTGCTTTAATTTACAGTGCTCTGGCAGAGATGTGAGGCTCTAAACCACCGGAAAGCCATCGGAAGTGACTGAAGTCTATCGCCAGGCTGACTGTGGCTGGGCTGCGGTCGGGCCCAGCCTGGGACCCACACCGGCGTCTCACACCCGCGTCAGGGGAGGGGGCAGCCCAGGCGCCTGCCTCATGCTCTCAGTGCCAAACACCGCGGGCATCCACCAGCTGGGCACGTGGAGTGGCGTTAACACGCCCATACGACCCCGCCGGCTCTATATCCAAACACCCAGGGCCCACACACAGGATTGAGCAACTGTGAGCAGGTTTGGATATCATGCTGACAGGTTCTGGAGTTTAAATGTGTAAGGACAAAAGGTAGTGAAAAAGACCAGTTCTTGATGCATGTTTGAAAAACAAAATTACAAAATTAAAGTAAACCAGATAAAAACACTATAAAGCTTGAATTGATAATGATGTGATTGTGAGCAGTATTGAGCGAACTTACTTTGGATAAAACAGCCACGCCACTGCACTTGAGCTTAGTGTGCAAATCTCATGCGCTATTCTGCAATGCGAGCTACCAATACAATCTGTAAGTATGTTGTACACCAGCAACCACACACACAGCATGCGACAAAACCGTGTCACACACTGAGAGAAACAGACAACCAGCGCACAGCGACCGTGCAAGGTTATAAGCTAGACAATCAGTCGCCCGCAGGTCATGGTGTATCCCCGGACGTCCTGAAGCAATCACTACCAAAATCGATAGGTTTTGTGACCGAACCACACGCAAGGCCCACGCCAAATATGAGATGAATCCATAAAGAACTGTAACCTGTGGAGTGCCCACAAGAAATCTCTATAGATGTGGTGGCGGCAGAAGCAACGTAACGATCGCTGATCCATGGTATCCTCGACTTGTCGCCCAGGGATACAATAAGCATCCACACCCAGTGGTTTTACTAATTAGGCTAAATAATGGAGCCAATTAGCACATCCTGGCTGCAAGAAAAAAAATATATATATCAGGGAGGATATTGACTTTTTGAACCAGGATTCTGCACGGTGTACTGGCTGTTCACTAGTTTTCTAAGCAGTTCAAGTAGCTATGTTTTAGCAGAGTATTAGATGGTTAGAAGCCTGTAACAGGCAGAAATTGTAGTTTAACCCCACAAAGCCAGGGATTCCATATGGGTCCCTCAAATGCAGCTGCTGTATTCAAACCTGTGGAACTTCAGGCCTATTTTATATTCTAGTGGAGATCCAAAGGTTTCCAACGATCCCAAACATGTTCTGCTGAATTACAGGGAAATGTGTATAAAATGATGTACAAGATATAGATATTTTCCATTTGATATAATACTGCAGCCATAAAAACACGGTGTCCTGGGTTTGAATATTTCTCTCGATATAAGTGATTCAGCTGTAGTGAAGTGCTGCAACCAGCAGATGTCAGTGACTTTGTCCTACAAAATGAAAACAATGTTTTTCTGTCTTTGAACTAGTTAAGCGAAAACTTTCTTTAAAAGTTTGGGTATAAGGGGTTCAAAAAAAAAAAACCCAGACAAGGGGTCAAACAGAAAACCAACCAAACAGTGTGAAAATGGAGAGTGAAAACTTGTCAATGGGTGGAAATCTCATGAGTAACCCAGCTAAAATGGGGGAGCCCATTCTCCTCTGGCTGGCACAGTGGATGCAGTTGGATGTAAGTGGTGAAAATGTCCACGATAAATTATTCAAGTGAGCAGAGCTGGAAGTCCAGAGGAGAAAACATAAGTAAAAATCCACAATATTATACTGTTATGTATGAGTGTTTTATGTAAAGCACTGTATATCATTTGTAAATGGAGATCTGTTACATGCTATTTGTGCTGCCTTACTGGTCAGCTATTTGTTTATTTTGTTCATCATTCAGCACCCTCTGGTGGTATGTCTGTAGCAAAACATGATCTGATGCAATACCACTTGTGTGTGATGAAATAGACTAGTGCTTTCTAGAAGTTTCTGGCTTCTTCTTGCCTGGAGGGGGCCGGATCACCCAGGACTCCTGTAGATCTTTCCAGAAAAATCCTAGTCTATATAAATGCTGTGATTTTGCTCAGTGGGAGAGAGTTTTTTCTTGGCATCAGAGTTAATTAGTGGCATTAGAGTGTTATTATAAGATTGCACAGCGGATTATTTGTAGAAATTTTTGGACCTAATCAGTGAAGAATAAATTTGTTTGAGCTGTCATTGCTGGTTTTCTTTGTTGTGATTTTCAAGTCATAACAATACGAAGTAAAAATCATATCGATCCGAGATAAAACTGATTCCATGAACACTTGCAAGGGACGAGAACATGAAGAACTAGTGGGATTTAATCACTGAAGCAATTCTGCACTTCTAAATGCTAGGAACACATGAAGGAAGTTTGCGCGTAGGCTGGGGTTATGCGTAAGGTTAAACAAGAGCCACAGTCAGATAAATTGCCAGGAGGGTCATAATCACTACACAGAATGTGCAACCTCAATTCAGGATGAGTTGAGACAATGTGTCAAATGTAAACAAAACCAGCAATAAGGAATTTGCAAATTCCTTTTATCCAGTGCTTAAAGTAGCACAAAAAAAAACTAATGTTTAAACTCAACTTTTTTTTTTTTTTTTCCGTTTTGAAATGTGAAGTTCTAATGAAGTTGGGACAAGCGCTTGTTCACATCTCCTCTCCTTTTAATAACACTCATCAGTCATTTTGGAACTCAGACCATTTGAAAGATGGACTCCTGAGACCACTGCACTCCTGTCAACTTCCCCGTCAGTCCATTTCAGATGAGCTTGAGCTCAGAGAAGTCGTCGGTGCTCATGTAAGTTGTTGATATGTGGCTTCCTCTCTGCATAGTCTTAGGCTCCTGAGACCCACGCTGCAATTTTATGAGCAGAGCCGAAATGTGATGTCCTCGTATGGAGATCCAGGGTGTCAGGTGGTCAGCTTGCATTTGGTGATGCCATGACGAACTGTTCAGCAACCAAGGTCTTCTGATGCATTTACAGGCCTCTGTGATTATCTCCATTACATAAGCATGTTGGTATTTAAAACAGTGCCGTCTGAGGGCTCAAAGGTCGCTGGCAACTGACCAATACTGGTATCTGAACTAGTCCTTTCCGCTCAGAGATTGCTCCAGTTTCTCTGAATCTTTTCACTGTATTATGGACTGTCAGTGGTGAAATCCATAAATTCTGTGTGATCGCACATTGAGAGGCATTATCAATAAACTGTTTGGCTATGCGTTTGCCCAGCTTTTGGCACAGCAGCAAATCTTGAACATTTTGTGACAGCGCATTTTATACCCAAAGATAACTGAATCACCCGTCACCAATTCACTAGTTTACCAGTGGAATGTTCCAAAAGGGTGTTTTTTCTGAAGATACCACACCTTTTCCAGTCTCTCCGCTGTCCAGCCTCAATTGTTTTAGAATGTGTTGCAGGCATCAAATTCAATTTACAAAAATCAATACAGCGGCTTAGGTGAAACTTAATATTTTTCCTTGAGCTATTTTCAACTAAATGTGGGTAAATTAGATTTTTCAAACCGCTTCCTGGATTTGTTTGCATTTTACATACAGCCCAAGTTCTTGTGGAATTAAGGCCGTAGTTTCATACAATTTTCACTGAAATTTTAAATTAGAGTTAACGTCTTTTCACGAACGACTATTCGTTAATTTGATCAACTTCCAACCCGGTGGGTATACTGCTGAGGACCCAAGGAAGTGCGGTGTCGAGTTTGAAGTCACTTGTCTGACCCGTTCGAGGTATTTCGAAACAGCTGAAAACCAGAGTCCAAGCAGTCAGCCCGTTCCGAACGCGCACGTACTGCACGGACGCTGCACAAACAGGCACAGCACTAGTATTAAGGGGAGGAGAAACCTTTTGGAAAAAAAATTGTCATTTTTTGATAGAAATCATTTTTACTTGGTGTATTGACAGTATATGACCTGAAATACACAAAATATGAATTTGACCTAATTTGCATAATTAGGTCATGTGATTCAAGATGGCCGCCACCCCGATTTCACCATTATTTCTTTGCCTTATCTCAGGACTGAAGCAAGATATTTGAATCAGGTTTTTTTTTTTTATTAGATTTAGTTATGTTTACACCTTCTTCTGAACTAGAATAAAGCATTTACACATAATACTAGAGATTTAGTGGGGTAAAAGAGGATTTTGCCATTTTTCGCCCCCTCGATATGAAATATAAATCACCATAACTCACAGACCCAAAGTGCTAAACCAAAACTTTTAGTTCAGTAGACTTCCTGATATGTACACAGACTTCTGTCAAAATTTCATGAGAAAAGCTCCACAAATAAGTGAGATATAGTGCCTTAAATGATAGCAATTGGGGCAAAAATCAGGTTTTGAGAAAATCCAGGTTAAAGTCAAAGTACACCTACAAATCATTGTAACAGTCAACTTAGAACATTAAAATGCCCCTGAAGCATAAACTTCTCCCTCCTGCTCCCTCTGATTGATCGTCCTGTTCTTGAGCAGATTGAAGTGATTTTTGAGTTTCTCCTCCCCTTATAGATCTCACATCCTTCCTACGTGCGGACTGCTTCAACTGCACGTTCCCGCAACGTGTAGCCTCGCCGAACACTAGAGGGAGACAATGCACCAATAAACTGATTAGTAATTTTAAAAACTAATGTGCTTTAACCAGTGAATTAAAGTTCACTAATCTGCATTAACTTTACATGATGCAAAGCAGCGTTTAAGTTAGTTTGATCTCCGTTGCACCTTTTTTCCCTCTAATTTATGGTTTTGTAACCCCGAGCGAGATTGTTCCAATGTCCACAGTATTGGGGGAAGGCACACACTGCAATTTATGGCGTAATATAGTTTATAAGGTGGGTAAAAAGTGGTTAATAAAGAACTATCACTATCTACTTTGGAAAATTAACAGCTCTTTTACTCCGAAGATTGTTAAAAAAAAAAAAAAACGTGTGTTTAGACGTTTCCATTGCTGTAGTAAAGTTTGCGTATGGATAGGCCGAGCAAAGGAGAAAACTTACCTCGTGTAATTGACCCGCACAGAGCAACTGGCCCGACGTCTGTTGTTAGGAGCAAAGCATTACAGGATAGTGCTCACTTGCCGCCAGGCTTGTCCGTTTTATCTTGCTTTCGCTACCACTGCGTCCGTGTAACTGTCCTCACGTAAACTCTAAATTAGCATTCAATTCACATCCAGATGTAATTTCGAGCAGTTACCGAGCTCACACGAAACGGACGGCCCTCAAGTCGAACAGATTTGCTTAAAACACTTGTGAACTGTGTTTGATATGCTTTAATTTTGAGATAATTAGCGCCCAGAATCAATTAACTGGTCACTGGATATTTAATTGCACTGAAGTGGACTGGATTGGCGTCGCCGTCGCAGGGATCGTCACTAAATTCCCGCTAGGCAGACGTGTGTTTGTAGCCCATCAGCCCAAGCGTGTATTTCGTCCATCACGTGGACGACTGGCGCTACTTATGTGAACCAGGAAACTGGAACATAATTCAAGATGCAACTTTTACTTTCTTAGCATGGATTTATGCTGCATTCGATAACACTCGTAAACACAAGTCATGTCGTGAATTAAGTCGAAGGTACGAGGAAGGGTCATTCGGACAGTGAGGTTGTGAGGTCAAAAGAACGGAATTCACCAGTCGTGTCTCGAAAACAGGGATGCACTCTAGAAAAATTTTTTTGGAGAGCTACCATCCTGTAGGTTTCTGCTCCAACCTAATTCAACACACCTGATTCAGCTCATTCGCAAAGATCTGTAACTGGGAAAGCAGGTGTGGTTTGCTTTGGTTGGAGTGATAACCTTTAAGGGTGGTAGCTCTTTATTGCTTTAAAATTCATTGTCAGGCTCAGGTGCACGCAAAAAGGGCAATTTACAGTCTTCAATTAGCCTGACATGCTTGTCTTTGGACTGTCTTAACATAGGGGCTGTGTCCGAATAGTCTTTTTTTGCCTCGGAAAGTTCCTAACTGTTTACGTGGCAGCCATGAGAAGTGTATTCAAATCTTTAAATGTTAAGGTAAGGTGTCTCAGTGCCCTAATTTACCTCCTTTAGCACAGGGTACACAAACCATCCTTTTCGAAAGGAGGTAACGCTTATCCCACAATTCTGTAGCAAATATATCAAGCGGCGACCACTCATCCAGCCAATCGCGTAAAGAAACGATATAGGGCAGGGGACTCATGATCACATTGTCTTTGCATTCGATTCTCGGTTGTGTTCTCGGGCTTTTTAGGAATTCCCTTTAATCCTTTACCTTATGAAGTTCTCCACAAAGGTTAAAGAAAAGTGGTTAAAAATTAGTGGATAGGCCGTAATTTTTTAACTATTCGGACACAGCCCGAGAGAACATGCAAACTCTACACAGAAAGGCTGTAAGCCAGATTCAGACCCATGACCTTCTTGCTGTGAGGCAGTAGTGCTACCCACTGCGCCTCTATGCTGCCCTAATGAAGATAATGAACCAATTAAAGGCCAAAAGTCAGTGTGGACAGATACAGCCATCTTTGCCCACCTTTGGTGTCATGGCACCCTGTCGCCACACCACACACTGATTAGCACCAATAACTAGGTCCACATTTGACTTGGAAAACAAACTACGTTTCCGTCCCAGTCTGCGAATTAAGCTAAATAAAAATAATGAAAGGCTGAATTATAATACCTCTCCTTGTGTTCATGCTTACAACAGCGTACACGATTCTATGTACAAGTGTGTAGAGTGTGTGTGTGTGTGTGTGTACGGGCATGTTAACACAAAGAATCCTCTGGCAGATGTGAAAGCGAGAAGAGAAGCCTCCCTTGAGTTGTTCTAAAACTGCACAGTGCGTTTTGGGTGACTCATTGTTTACACTCCCTGACGTCAGTGCTAGAACCTTCCGAAAGGAGGGAACAAAGAGGGATAAAATGCGGTAATGACGAGGCCTGTTGTCAAACACATTTGGAGAGATGCGAAACTTAGACTGTGAAATAATATCATGAAGTTAACTTTGATTTGTAGTGGGCCTTTTAACAATTTATTCCACAGTTAAAATATATTTGCAGAAAAAAGCATAAGAGTACAAAAAACATCATGTGACTTGAAAAATTTTGCTGTTTGCAGAGAATAAGAAAGATATTAACCCCACAAAACCTACACACCCATATAGGGGACTGTAAAATGCAGCACCTTTATTCAAATCTGTGGAAATTCAGGATTATTTTAACCCTCTGTTAACCAAGTACCTTTCCAACTGTGTAAAAATCATTTCCCGAGGCAAATATGTTAATTATGGGCCAATATTTGGAAAAATAGTAAAAAAAAAAAAAATTCGACCCTTTGGCCTACCTTTCCAAAATGTAGCAGATCTGCTACATTGGGTAATAATGCGAATGGAAAAATTAAAGTGATGGACCATTCAAGTTATTCTCAAATGTTTATTTGGCAATAAGAAACAAAACCAGCAGGGTGTCCAGGCTGTTAACCCTTTCACTTTATGTAGCAGATATGCTACGGTGGTTAATAGAGGGTTAAATTCCAGAGGAGATCCCAAAGTTTCCAACAATCCCACATATGTCCTGCTGAATTACTAGGAAATTTGTTTGAAATGATAAACAAGATCTGGGTTCCATTTGATGAAATGCTGTGGCCATAAGAACATAGTGCCTGGGTTTGAATATTTCTCTCAGTGTAAGTATGATGCAGCATTAGTGAAGCGCTGCAGCCAGCAGATACAGAGGATGTATGAGACGGGTCTTACTGCACACACAACGATCGCCATGAGCAAGCCATCTAAACAAAGCATTATTCTACAAAATGACGCCATGTGCTTCAAGAAGCCGAGGTATTCCGACGCTAGCTGAACATTTTAATATTTGGTTATCATCGGAAAGAGCAGATTCTCAGCTTTCTTTTGATCTATAACACAAAGTGATCCAATGTAATATGGAAGAAATACGATTGCGTAAATTTTGATAACCTTGTCCGTTAGTCATATCTGACTGGGATTTGACAGAACCACTGGGAAAGAGTGAAATCAGACACCATTTGCATCTGCAGAGGGCCGAACTGCTTTACTGTGTCCAGACATTCTCATCGCAAAGTTTCGCCGTGGTAACGGTCGGGAAGGTAACGGCACTGGTGAGGTATAGTCCAGTAAAAGTATTATCTCTTCTCCCTTCTTTCCCTCTGGTGATGTCATTGCAGTTAAGCTCTCAGATTGGCTGTTGGTTGTCTCATCAATGCAAATCTCCAATGGCGGAGGACACCCCAGGCTATATTCTGAATGGACAGAACAACAGAGGGGACGGAATTTATAAGACAATAAAGCAGACTGGTGATGGAAAAATTATTTTTTTTCAAGGCAGGGGCTCAGATCACCCATCATATATTCTGATGACTCTATATATAAAGACACAAATTCTGGGAAGACAAGGATTCAGTAAACTCGCCACACTAGGGGATACTGACATTGGCACATTGTCGTGTTTTGGGCATCTGCCAAACTCTAGCCTTTGCAAGAGTGTAACTTCATCGCACATCTCCTCTCAGCTGACCTGTAAACATTAAAAGGATCCTAACCCTTTATCTGTAACGTTATTTCAGCATTCAAATTGTAATTTATCTACTACGTCTTTGCGCTGATTGTTTTGTGGTGGTGGTCAGCACACTCTGCAGTGGCATGAGTTCACAGGAAGGAGGCTGTAGGACTAAATCCAGATTGGTGCATTTGTGTGTGGAGTTTGCATGCTCTCGCTGTATTTGCCTGGGTTTCCTCAGGGTACAATAGTTTCGTCCTGCAGACCGATATTCACGTGAGGATAATAAGAGACGAAGTTGCCCGTAGGTATGAGTGTGAGAGTGGATGGCGTATGATCCCTGTGATAGACTGGTAGACTGTCCAGGGGTATGTTTCCCCAAAGCTTAGTTACTATGTCAGCAGTTTACATCGTTTGAACCAAAGCCTCATAGAGATGTAGTATGAAGTATGTAAGTTACTAACATCATTAGCAACTGAGCTTTTGAGAAATGCACCTAAGGCTGTGTTCCTGCCCTGTTCTTATTTTTTGAGAGGGTAGATTTCAGCCCTCCATAACCCTGACCAGGAATAAATGAGTCAAATAATGCATGGGTGGTTTTGTAGAGGTGGTGTTTGTTTTCCATTTGAAGTGACTTAAGTTTAATGTCTGTGTGAACAAGACTATGTCCTAACTTAGTACACGGCTGGAAGGTTTTTGGTTGATGTGTGAAATTGTGGGCAAGTGATGACATAATGGAAACTGTTTGCACCACATCAGTTTGAATGAGCATTGGCCAATAGGGAAAGCACACTCGGCCAACCAACCAATGGTGTCTGTCGGTCAGTCAGTCATTCAGTCAGTCATTCAGTCAGTCAGTTACTCGCTCGGTCACTCACTCAAATTATTTCTGAGAAAATAGAAGAAACAAGGTTCTACATTAATTCAAATGCAAAGTTCAAATATACAGGGAAACTAAAATCCTAGGCACGATTCAAGATTTTTTTTACATTCAAGGCTTATTTTTTCTAAATGCCCGTCAGAGTCAAGATCATTGGTACCTCTATTTTTATACTAGGCGCGAAACCCCCAGTAAAGATGACAGCCACGAGTCTTTTCCTCACTGAATACACTCTTCATTAGATGCTGCCTTTTTGTTAATTCTTATTAAGAGTGTCAGTAAGTCCACATCTGACTGTGTAACGGGTGCTGAGAAGGGGCAAGCGCTGCTATGGAAACAGAAATAGTATCCATGCATGTGGTACAGTTTAAGATATTGACATAAGGTGACAATCAGCCATATGCATTATTTAACTTTTTATTCTCCACTATGTTTCTGGTAAAATAACAGAAACATAACATCAAACAGGAATGAAAGAAGAGGGTTGAAGGGCCAAACAGTGGTTGAAATATGACATTGATAATCCTCCACAAGGCAATTAACACTCTGGTTTGCCTTGTGCCAAAAATAGCACTCGTCTCCCACATACTCTCCTACATTCTGTGAAATTAAAGGCTACATAGGAATTTCAGCACTGAATTCATAAGTAATGTGGGCCTTCATGATGGATGTTTGGGTGAAGTCCTTCTTTTCAGGGTCACTACATCTACTGAGAGGGCTGAGCACAGCTCCACTAATTAATTATGTGTGTGTGTGTGTGTGTGTGTGTGTGTGTGTGTCATCAGATATAGCTACATTTGAGAGAGCCAGCTCTTGACAAGATCTCAAGAGGATATGCGGGGTTGTGAGTATATTTTAGGTGGTCCTCACAGAGGTTCACAGAGGATTATGGGTAATTGGTACAACCCCAATTCCAAAATAGTTGGGACAAAGTGTAAATTGTGAATAAAATCAAAACGCAATGACTTTCAAATCACACCAGCAAGTATTTTATTCACAATAGAAGAGAGATAACATAGCAAATGTTGAAACTGAGAAATTTTACAATTTTATCCACAAAATGAGCTCATTTCAAATTTGATGGCTTCTACAGGTCTCAAAAAAGTTGGGACAGGGGCCTGTTTACCATGGTGCAGTACCTCCTCTTCTTTTTAACACAGAGTGGAGGCGTCTGGGCATTGAGGAGACTAGTTTCTTGAGTTTAGCCATTGGAATTTGATCCCACTCTAGTTTAATACAGGCTTCCAGCTGCTGGAGAGTTTTGGGTGTCCTTTGATGGACTTTTAGTTTGTTTGTTTTCGCCAAATGTTCTCAATCGGTGAAAGATCAGGACTGCAGGCAGGCCAGTTCAGCACACGGACTCTTCTACTACAAAGCCATGCTGTTGTAATAGCTGCAGTATGTGGTTTTGCATTGACCTGCTGAAATACACAAGGCCTTCCCTGGAATAGATGTCATCTGGAGGGGAGCATATGTTGCTCTAAAACCTTTATATACCTTTCATCATTCATGGTGCTTTTTAAAACATGCAAGTGTCCCACACCATATGCACTAATGCATCCCCAATACCATCAGAAATGCTGGCTTTTGAACTGAACGCTGATAACAGGAGGGGTGGTCTTTCTCCTCTTTAGCCCAGAGGACATGACACCCATGATTTCCATCAAGAATATCACATTTGGACTCGTCTGACCACAGGACACTTCGCCACTTTGCTACAGGCTATTTTAAATGAGCCTTGACCCACAGAACACGGCGGCGCTTCTGGATCATGCTCAACAATGGCTATCTTTTTGCATGATAGTTTTAGGTGGTATCTGTGGATGGCACGGCAGACTGTGTTTACAGACAGTGGTTTCTTGAAGTATTTCTGGGCCCACTTAGTAATGTCAATGACAGAGTCATGCCGGTGAGTGATGCAGTGGCGTCTGAGGGCCCGAAGATCACGGGCATCCAGTAAAGGTCTTCGGCCTTGTCCCTTACGCACAGAGATTTTTCCTGTTTCTCTGAATCTTTTGATGATGTTATGCACTGCCGATGATGAGACCTTCAAAGCCTTTGCAATTTGACGCTGAGGAACATTGTTTTTAAAGTATTCCACAATTTTTTTACGCAAGCCTTCACGGGTTGGAGAGCCTCTGGCCATCTTTACTTCTGAGACACTCAGCCTCTCTAAGACATCCCTTTTATAGCCAATCATGTTACACACCTGATGCCAGTCAACTTAATTACTTGTTAAATGTTCTTTCAGCTGATTCTCTTATATATTAATTGCTTTTTCAGCCCTTTTTTTGCCTGTGTCCCAACTTTTTTGAGACCTGTTGCAGCCAGAAAATTTGAAATAAGCTCATTTTGTGGATAAGAATGTAAAATGTCTCAGTTTCAACATTTGAAATGTTATCTGTGTTCTATTGTAAATAACATATTGGCTCATGTGATCTGAAAGTCATTGCATTTTGATTTTATTCACAATTTACACTTTGCCCCAACTATTTCAGAATTGGGATTGTATATTTAGGGTTAGGGATAAGATCAGGAAAAATTTGGCTGCAATTAGGGTTTGTGAAATCTGTGCAGAATGAACGTCAGTGCAGTGTCCTCACAAGTACAGCAATACAAATGAGCATGTGTGTGAAATTTTCCTTAGTACAATTCATTTCAACCACACCAACCCATCTTTAAATTAGATGAAAATTAATAGGTATTGAAGCAAATGTATTTGAAAAAAGATATTTCACAATAAAAATGGACATACCTCTGCAACAGAGACAAAACCACTGAAATCATTTGGTTGATTGATGGGAAAAGAACTTCCCTGTCTGAGGACAGCTAACTAACCAACTAACTAACTGACTGACTGACTAACTAAATAACTACACCACGCTAATCCCTCCTCCTCGGACAACATCTCTCCTGTAATCTGGAAAAACCTAGTGAGATTATCAGTAGCAAGGTCTCACAACTGAACAAAAATTTTAGGATTCTGGACTTTTCCTAACTGAAAAAAAATAATAGAAACTTGATTTTGACGGTTCACATAACACTAATAGCTAGTGCTTTCAGATTTTCACCATTCTCAATTACTGCAAATGAGGGTCAAACTGTGTCTACCAAGAGTGACATATGTACTAGGTTTCTCCAGATCACAGGAGATCTGAGAAGCATCATCTACAGAATTTGGCCGGGTCACACAGCAGTGTAGCGATGGACGCTACAGCAGGCTTACGGGTCACCGACAATAACGGGGTCTTCTTCGTTTTGGGCGTTATTTGTCCCTCATAACTGTCCTGAAAGGCCCCCTTTCCCTCCGGAGAGCTATGAAAACATACACTAATTTCCACAAGATGAAACGAAAATATACAAAAAACAACACCATTTATATAAGCTGAGAATCTACACTAACTGAATTTGGACTGACACATGACAAGAAAATATTTAAAAAAATTCAAAGTGCCAAATATTACAGAGTTCACAGCGCATGCAATATATATTCAGTTTTGGAGTTGGCATGAAAAGATGAATATCAGGTAGTAGTGCAGACAGTTCACTGTAATTCATGGGCATGCACATCCACACCTTGCGAGCACCAGTTCTGTGGGACAAAAGTTTTTATTAATCTCTGTAAGGAGAGGCGAGAGGAGACACTACTAGCACCTAAAAACCGAGAAAGTGCACTTTTTTCTGAGAAATTCCTACAAAAACTTAGAATACGCCGAGGTTTACTGAAGATTTGAGGCCAACTCTGTTAACCTCTGAAAAATTTTACCAAGGTAGACCGAAAAATTTTCAGATGTATGAAAAAACATGAATATTCGCCGAATTTCGCGGGAACTTTGGAATGGTCAGTACTGTAGTTCAGCCTGCTGTGTCTGTGCTGCATACAGGAACTGGCAAAGGGCAGATCCCCACCATTATATTAAGAACAACAAAAACACGTTCAGTATTCAGAATATATTCAATCTGCAAAGCACCAATTTACAAGCAAATCAGATGCACAATGTAATTTTTAAAAGAGGGCACCTTGAGAGAAAGTGAACATCAAGGTGTTGTCCGAACTTAAGTAAACCGGACAGACTACGGGATACCTCGATTAAAATTTTTCCGAGGTTTACAGAGTTGCCCTCAAATCTTCAGTAAACCTCGGTGTATTCTAAGTTTTTGTTGGAATTTCTCGGGAAAAGGGGCACTTTCTCGGTTTTTAGGTGCTAGGAGTGAGAATGTGTGCACTCGTCTAATCAAACAAACACTGCAAATTAAATAACAGACGATACAACAGTGAAGCAGAGAGGCATCTCTGTACCCAGAATGCACTGGTCCTGGAAGTGGTCTGGCTTAAGCAGTAGACTCCCCCAGGTTCCATTCCCGTTTGCTAAGAACAGGAGGATGTGTGTGCAGCACAAGCCTCTGTCCGCATTGTCCAGGCGCTAACACGCGCAGGATTGTAAAAGACAGGAAAACGGCTCATGACTGTTACTCCTGCCTCATCTTGCCAAAATCTGCAAAACAGGAACCCAGTCAGTCAGCATGACCGTACAGGGAAATGTACTACAAATCATGCAAGGAAAATCCAGATTGTTAAGGAAAAATGATGAATAAATGCAAACTGTGTTTAATTTCACCCAATTATGCTTTTTTGGTCATGTAAATGCACACCTGACAAACTTTAAAAGAAGCTGAATATACAGACACAAAAGGGGTGTATCTCAATTTTCTAGTTAGATGTTTCCTCGCTCCTCAATTGACCGGAAATAGTTCCGGATCCCCCATCTTGCTGGCTGTCTCAAAGCTCTTATTTCTGCCGCAGGGAGGGTGCTCGGAGGAGCCTTGAGTGAGCATACATGACAGCATCATTCCCAGAACACCTCTGGCTGAAAGCCATGGTGTTGATCAGTAACATCAGACGCTGACAGCAGATCCAGCTGTGCAACGTCATCAGACATGGACGTTGCTTCACGTGATGCTTCAGAGGAAATGACGACTCATTTCTCTAAATTAATCTTTCCTAGTTTCTTCTCTCCTTGTGCGGTTTCCTTGCGTCTCTCTATGCATCCTGTGAGGGAGCGAATAAGACGCCAGGAAAAGAAGCAAGTGAAGGAAACGAGGATGCAGATTAAAAGAATTCCGATGTACTCTCACACACACACACACACACACAAACAAACACACACACACACACACACACACATATATGCATGCACGCACACACACACAAACACACACGCACGCGCACACACCCACACACACACTCACAAACACACACACACACACACACACGCTCACAAACAAACACACGCACACACGCTCACACACACAAACCACACATAATTTAACCCCATACATCAGTAAAGCATACTAAGTGAACAGTATTGAAACCCACAGATGACTCCATTATATGTCACGATTCTCTAATCTCTTCGCCAGTACACCCGCTGCTGATCCCAGAACAGTTTGTGGAAGCTATGGAGGGTGTAAGTCAGCGTGAGGTCAGACGCGCTGGTCACTGGCCGGGAGCCGGAGCCTGTAAGCAGTGTTTGCCTGGCAGCGACTCCATTGTGCGGAACGACCCGGAAGTTCCGCTTAACTTCCCCTGCAACCCCACCCCCACCCAAACCATCAGGGCTGCACTGCAAAAAAAAAAAAAAAAACTCAAAACAAGTCAATCTTAATGAGCACTTTAGTCCCAAAATCAGACATAAAACCTTGCTTCTCAGATTTTTTCTTTTTTTTTTGCTAAACAACACAACTGCAAACAATGTCAGAAAGTTAAACTCATTTCAAAATTTGCCATTGGCGATGTGGGATGGTCTCCTGACGAGCAAAACGAAGTAACACCTTCAATTTAAGAGACACAAAAGATTTTAAAGCTCATTTGAAGACTAAATCACTTATTAAGACAGTTTGAGAAAAACGGGGCTCTAAGGGCCAATCATGGAGTCACGGCTCTCTGTTCAAAGACCGCATGATTTGTCATTTGACGGCCACTTTTAACCCAAGCGTCACATAATATTACCTAGCATATTAGTGAAGGTCATCGGGAGCGCTACAAAGCATTGATCTGGTAAAGTTCAAATCAGATAAGGCATGAGTCCCAGAACGTCTGTTTATACAACTGGACCTGATTACAGGACCTGAATGCGCTGAAAATACGAGTACCACCTGCACATGGGTGAGAAATCACACAAGTCTCAATGCTAGTGCCACCTAGTGGCCATTGCTGGGGAAAAAAAAAAAAAAAACACTCGGGGGACCTGCAAGCTTCATGCCATCATCATGCAACACAATACTTGGGGACAACTTCCATTTACTGGTTCTGTAAAGTACTACAGGAGCTTCTCAGAGGCAAAAAACCGACCCTTGAGAGCAATTAGTTCAGAGAAATATACATAAATCTATCATTTAAAGGAAGTGCCTGAGAAAATAATACAACCCCAATTCCAAAATAGTTGGGACAAAGTGTAAATCGTGAATAAAATCAAAACGCAATGACTTTCAAATCACACCAGCCAGTATTTTATTCACAATAGAACAAAGAAAACATAGCAAATGTTGACACTGAGAAATTGTACAATTTTATCCACAAAATGAGCTCATTTCAAATTTGATGGCTGCTACAGGTCTCAAAAAAGTTGGGACAGGGGCCTGTTTACCATGGTGTAGCATCCCCTCTTCTTTTTAACACAGAGTGGAGGCGTCTGGGCATTGAGGAGACAAGTTTCTTGAGTTTAGCCATTGGAATTTGATCCCACTCTTGTTTAATACAGGCTTCCAGCAGCTGGAGAGTTTTGGGTCTCCTTTGACGGACTTTTCATTTAATTATGTGTCAAATGTTCTCAATCGGTGAAAGATCAGGACTGCATGCAGGCCAGTTCAGCACACGGACTCTTCTACTACGAAGCCATGCTGTTGTAATAGCTGCAGTATGTGGTTTTGCATAGTCCTGCTGAAATACACAAGGCCTTCCCTGGAATAGATGTCGTCTGGAGGGGAGCATATGTTGCTTTAAAACCTTTATATACCTTTCAGCATTCATGGTGCTTTTTAAAACATGCAAGTGTCCCACACCATATGCACTAATGCATCCCCATACCATCAGAGATGCTGGCTTTTGAACTGAACGCTGATAACAGGAGGGGGGGTCTTTCTCCTCTTTAGCCCGGAGGACACGACGCCCATGATTTCCAACAAGAATATCAATTTTGGACTCGTCTGACCACAGGACACTTTGCCACTTTGCTACAGTCCATTTTAAATGAGCCTTGGCCCACAGAACACGGCGGCGCTTCTGGATCATGCTCAACAATGGCTTCCTTTTTGCATGATAGAATTTTAGGTGGCATCTGTGGATGGCACGGCAGACTGTGTTTACAGACAGTGGTTTCTTGAAGTATTCTTGGGCCCATTTAGTAATGTCAATGACAGAATCATGCCGGTGAGTGATGCAGTGGCGTCTGAGGGCCCGAAGATCACGGGCATCCAGTAAAGGTCTTCGGTCTTGTCCCTTACGCACAGAGATTTTTCCAGTTTCTCTGAATCTTTTGATGATGTTATGCACTGTCGATGATGAGACCTTCAAAGCCTTTGCAATTTGACGTTGAGGAACATTGTTTTCAAAGTATTCCACAATTTTTTTATGCAAGCCTTCACAGGTTGGAGAGCCTCTGGCCATCTTTACTTCTGAGAGACTCAGCCTCTCTAAGACATCCCTTTTATAGCCAATCATGTTACACACCTGATGCCAGTCAACTTAATTACTTGCTAAATGTTCTTTCAGCTGATTCTCTTATATATTAATTGCTTTTTCAGCCCTTTTTTGCCTGTATCCCAACTTTTTTGAGACCTGTTGCAGCCAGAAAATTTGAAATAAGCTCATTTTGTGGATAAAAATGTAAAATGTCTCAGTTTCAACATTTGAAATGTTATCTGTGTTCTATTGTAGATAACACATTGGCTCATGTGATCTGAAAGTCATTGCATTTTGATTTTATTCACAATTTACACTTCGTCCCAACTATTTCGGAATTGGGGTTGTACATTCGAATGGACTTCAGTCAAGAATTTAGCATTTTGGCACCAGAGGCTTCATAAACTGCAATACCACTGAAAACCACTGGGGTTCAGCAGCTACTGAGGGACAGTCAGTCCCAGATCACCAGACTGGGGGGGGGAGTTGGGGGGATCTGTCTGTTCACTCATTTTTCACCGGCCTCTTGGCTGATCCAGGCCCACCATCATTTAGGAGATTTTAACTCATTAAACTGGATAGAGAATAATTTTCCTGAAGACATCTTGAGTGCGGATACCTGAGAGAATCCTTATGGAGAAATGCCTTTCCCTGAAGAACCATTGAAGTATCGACCTGCAGATAAATCTTAGCCCATCTGTGATCCATCTGCCTCATGTTGTTTCAAACAGAATTCTGAGGGAGCAAGGACACTCCGTTTAACTCATTCAGATTTCTCTCATCTCGCCCATCTCCTGCTCCTTTTCCTTCTAAGAACAAGGAAAGGAAGGAAGGAAGGCACCGAAGGTGCAGTAATTGGAATGAGCCCCTCGGCCCCCTACTAAGACAGAGGGTGCATATTAATACTCTTAAAGAGAGGGCCTTTCTCCTTTCCTCTCAACTTTTCCTTGTTCTCCCCAGAGAAAGTCACATAAGTCAAGGGAAAGTTTCAAGGGGATTTTAAAGGTACCTTAAGTCAAGTTTGAAAAAATCAGATGTACTTCAGAGGGTTGTGAGCTCAATAGTGATTGATAACATGACTGATCCAATAGGAAAGATACAGAAATGATGTATCCAATCATTACAGCTGCAATTCCATTCTTCTAAGGTTGGTCCTGTGTTTCCTTGCTGGAGGCAACAAAGAAGCTCCTCCTTTCCTACATAAAATAAACAACTCCGATGCTCTGTATCATGGCTACTGGCCACACTATTTCCAGTTCATCTTGGCTTATTAGCTAAGGTTCCTTGCTCTTCACGGACTTTTGATCCATCCAGAGACCTTCCTGGAATTTCATGATTAGCAACTTCCTGAATAGGTGCAGCGAGCGCACTGCCCCCACTTGGAAACATGGCCTGTGAATTTTGGGTTCCTAGCACCTGTCCTTAGCCACTACACTGCACCACAGCCAAACAGCATTCGGGTAATAAACTCAAGATTGATTGCAAAGCTGATGCTTTGTCAGCACTTCTCCAATAATGGATGAGAATACGGTAGCTTTGGAGCAACAGCCAAAACAAACTGTTCAGTCAATGTTTCCTCAAAAACTACTCACAGCATCAGTTTCTCCAACTGCAAATTTGAACACAGTCATCTCTATTTTTACTTTGTTATTTTACACATTTATCAGGGTGAACTAAGCTTTTCTGAATCCGCAAATGAATGAAACAGAAAACACAGAGAAGAACAAACAGCCATTTCACAAAAGTCAGATAGATACTGCAAAAGCTGGCAGGGACCAAAAAAAAAAAACCAGTGATAAAACACTGGATCTAGATGTTCACCTTTAGCCAGTGGAATAAAGGTGAATATGTGCACTGGAATGCGTGTGCGTAACTCCTCACGCTGCGTTTCAGTGCAGAGGGTTCACTGCTGGGGACTGTTATAAGTGTAAAAGGAAATGACCTCAAACACCAAACACCTGCAATTAAGCCATCAGGAGAGCAAGCAGGGCTGTTACCTGTACCAACTCCACAGGAAATAAACCCCCAAAAATCAGTGTTCTACCAGTGCGTGTGTGCGTGTACACAGGCGAGTGCGCACGCACACAAACACACACACACACAAACACCCCTGACAAACACACAACATTCATACACACTCAGACACACCCAACCCCAACACAGACACACACACACACACCAACACAAACATGCACTCATAAAAACATCCACGCACACACACACCAACACAAACATGCACTCATAAAAACATCCACGCATACACACACAGACACTTACCATACATAATAATGGAAAAACCCTAACACACGCACACCCTCGCATTGGCAGCATATAACGCGCAATAATAAATGCAAATGATGCGATGATGAGAGGAGGGGAATATTCCCAGTTTCACACTTCTGAAATAGACACCACCAGCCTGAGAACCGCTTCTACCCGGCCCGTGCTGCAGCCTGTCGAGTGAACGACGACGTTGCTGCACAGTTATTGGTTGATGACTCACACGACCAAGCCGTAAAAAAAGAAAAAAACAAAAAAGCTCAGAAGTTCCAGGGAAGAACACGAATGAAAGGAGCCATTTCCCGTCTTCTGTGTTCACAAGATAAATGTCACGTCACTCCCAGAATCATTCCTAAAATTCCATGGTAGAAGGCACCCCTCCCCATTAAATCAGACCGGGTCAGTGCGTGTGTACACTGTCTGACGCTGCGCCAGTTCCTGTCTCATATACAAAAGAAACACGCCTCTCACTGACGCAGCGTCATAGGCAGCCTTAAGGCATAAAACAATGGTGATATTGGAGAACAAGGGGCCACTTAAAACTGAGCGCTGGGCTGAGAACAAACAAATAGAAGTAGAGGTTTTCTAAAACGGGCAATGGCAGCCTTTCGAATTCTCTTAAAGCGCTGGAGGAAGTGAAACGCCGGTTATTAAGAGTTTAGTTTGTAAAAGCTCTCTGAGGACAGGGCCGGAGTGAGAATCCAGCAACTGTGTTTTTAAAAAAGGAAACTTCTGGAAAGTTTTCACCTTTCTTGGTATCTTTTAAAAAAAAAAAAAAAAAAAAAAAAAACCTTGCAGGATATCCGAAATCATTTCGAGATGAATGGATACGATTCACCGAGCTGGTGCCAAACGGTTCAAATGGTCCAAATGACGTTTACCCCCCGCAAGGCAGACATATAAATCTGACTCGGACAGTCCCGTTGGTGAAACCAGGGCTCTGGTGATACTCATCTCTTACTTCACTGAGACACGCACGAGTGCGCGCAAATAAAGCCCCTCGAACTGGGTGCTGTCGAAGATATTCCGAGAGTGCGACTCAAATCATCCTGTTGAATTAAGTCAAATCCTAAAAGATCAAATCAGTAAGGTTATCATCTCCCATACAGCAGTCACAGTAATAGCCAACGCTACCTTAATATATATCAATTAGCATCTCGCATTTTTTTTTTAAATTAAGTCAAAGGAGAGATGCCTTTGAATAAAAAGAGATACTTCCCCCGTGGGGCACCTGCTCTTAAATACATTCAGCGATTCCGCACACTAATATCCGATAGGCCTACATGAAAATGAATCCGGTGCGTTTTTGGCCAGACCACGAATATGTTAGGCCGGGGATGGAAAACCAGTTACTTCATTGGTTGCCGAACACAGAAAAGCCAAGTGGCGATTGGCAAATTAATCGTTATTTTAAAGTGTGGTCACATTAATGAACAAAGTCGACCATTCCTAATCCTACCCCAGCTGTTCCAAAGTAAGCTACTGCCAAAAGGCAAATAATGACGAATAAAAAAACACGCTCAAAAATCATACAGGAGCGCTTCACAGATAGTTAGAATTTAAACCAGAAGCCAGATTATAAAAAATTATCCACGGTGAAGGCATTTCTTTAAGAGTTTCATTCATTGATGCAAGCAGACCTTAACTGAATGAAGTTACGTCTGAGGCTTCAGCTCGAAAAATCACTGAAATGAATAGGTTGCCATTTACAACGCGTGACTAATACAGAAACGCCACAGGGGCAGCAAACATTGCAGTTTGAGGTATTCATTAGCTTTTACAGCGGGAACCCAGTCCCATAGTAAGTAGTTAGCCTTCCACAGCGTTAAATAACACGTATAAGAGCGTTGCGCAGGATCACTTCCTGGCATTTTGTCTCGGCATCAGCTTGCGCACTAAACATCAAACATTAAAATGAAAAAGCAGCAGAAATGCACCTTTGCTTTAAACACATTTATTCTGTTGAGATAGGATTCCACCCTTGATGAATGCGACTGTGAAAAATTTCACGTAATTGCACTGCCTGAAAAGCACAACATTGGTCATATCCTCAGGGAAAATGTTCAGTGCTGTTTGACAACCTGAGTCTCAATAGTTCTAGACGAAAATATTACCCGAAATTAGTTCGATTTTTTTTTTTTTTTTGCGCAGTTTGGCCTTCATGGTCGACAGGTTAACAGCAAACAGAAAAACTACAAAAGCGAGCCTCGTACAACTGTAGGCCAAATTCTGCGCAAACGAAAGCAGGACTACGTCGCGCCGAAAATGGCAATGGATTTGTTCATCTGACTGCCGGTGTTCTCACAATTTGTGCTACCAATAAAAATATGCTCCCTCGCGGTTCTGCGCTTGCGCAAACCTAAAATCTTGGGCTCTGTTTCTTCGCTCACATTTTAAGGGGTGATCTGGGGTTAAATGAAAAATGACACCAGGAAACAACTCAGAATTAATCTAAAGAGGTATACAGTGCCGTGAAAAAGTATTTGCCCCCTTCCCGATTTCTTATTTTTTTTTTACATATTTGTTAAACTTAAATGTTTCAGATCATCAAACCAATTTTAATATTAGACAAAGACAACCCGAGTAAATACAAAATGCAGTTTTTAAATGATGATTTCATTTATTAAGGGGGAAAAAGCTATCCAAACCTACCAAGCCCTCTGTGAAAAAGTAATTGCCCCCCAAATCCTAATAACTGGTTGTGCCACCCTCGGCGACAACAACTGCAATCAAACGTTTGCGATAACTGGCAATGAGTCTTTCACATCGCTGTGGAGGAATTTTAGCCCACTCTTCTTTGCAGAATTGTTTTAATTCAGTCACATTGGAGGGTTTTTGAGCATGAATGGCCTGTTTAAGGTCATACCACGGCATCTCAATCGGATTTAAGTCTGAACTTTGACTAGGCCACTCCAAAATCTTCATTTTGTGTTTTTAAGCCATTCAGAGGTGGACTTGCTAGTGTATATCGGATCATTGTCCTGCTGCATAACCCAAGTGCGCTTGAGCCTGAGGTCACAAACTGACGGTTGGACATTCTCCTTCAGGATTTTCCGGTAGAGAGCAGAATTCATAGTTCCATCAATTACGACAAGTTGTCCAGGTCCTGAAGCAGCAAAGCAGCCCCAAACCATCACACTACCACCACCATGTTTGACTTTTGGTATGATGTTCTTTTTATGAAATGCTGTTTTAGTTTTAGGCCAGATGTAACGGCACGCACACCTTCACAAAAAGTTCAACTTTTGTCTTGTCAGTCCACAGAATATTTCCCCAAAAGTCTTGGGAATCATCAACATGTACTTTGGCAAATATGAAACGAGCCTTTGTGTTCTTTTTGGTCAGCAGTGGTTTTCGCCTTGGAACTCCCCCATAGAAGCCATTTTTGCACAGTCACTGACTTTAACTGAGGCAAGCGAGGCCTGCAATTCTTCAGATGTTGTTCTGTGTTCTTTTGTGACCTCCTGGATGAGTTGTCGATGCGCTCTTGAAGTAATTTTGGATGGCCGGCCACTCCTGGGAACGTTCACCACTGTTCCAAGTTTTCGCCATTTGTGAATAATGGCTCTCACCATGATCCGCCAGAGTCCCAAAGCCTTAGAAATGGCTTTGCAACCCTTTCCAGACTGATAGCTGTCAATTCCTTTGTTTCCCATCTGTTCATGAATTTCTTTAGATCGCGGTATGATGTGTTGCTTTTTGAGATCTTTTAGCCTATTTCACTTTGTCAAACAGGTTCTATTGAAGCGTTTCTAGATTCAACAGGTCTGGCAGTAATCAGGCCTGGGTGTGGCTCGTGAATTTGGACTCAAAAAATGTGGTTAATCACAGTTAATTCATGATTTTTGAAGGGGGCAATGGCTTTTTCACATGGGCCCAGGTAGGTTTGGATAGCTTTTTCCCCTTAATAAATGAAATCATCATTTAAAAACAGCATCTTTGTCTTATATTAAAATTTGTTTGATGATCTGAATCATTTAAGTGTGAAAAATATGCAAAGAAGTAAGAAATCAGGAAGGGGGCAAATACTTTTTCACGGCACTGTTTGTAATAACCACCAAAAACGATACAAGTTTGCATTTTTCTGTTTATGCGGTTGCCATGGTAACCGAGCAAGCTCATTAAATATGCAGAAAACTTCTGGCACCAATTCCTCTTTAACTCTATGATAGAATTCAGTTATTCTTTCATCATTTAAAAGCCATTGCTTATCCAAATGCAATGACATAGCCATTCTTTGCCCAATTTATCAGTTTTGTGATTTTGGGGCATTTTACTCAAATTTTGAAATTAATTTGTGCAGAATCTGACGAATATTCAAAGTAAGTAACAGATAGGCAAAATTTCCCTATGTCATTGCATTCTAATGAAGTAAAGTACCTGCAGCTCAAATTTCATTGATTTTCAATGATAAATAAAAAAGTTATGACTGCCACAAACATGAGAAACGTGGAAAAAGTAATACCTTAGGAAATCAATGGAAAAAGCATTAGACCGCATTGAAAGGTGTAATTCAGTTTTTAATCCTTGTAGCAATTAGTGATTATTAAAGGCGGGGTATTATAGAATATTTTTATTAAAAAAAAAAAACTTTTGGAAAAATAATCAAATTTTGCCCATTTAACCCCAGATCACCCCTTAAGTATCTTCAAAAATCATAAGAATTATTTTTTTCAGTGCACCTTTCGACCTGTTAGCATATATACTCAGCTGCTATCATACCTAGTACAGTACATACCTCACCGGTGCGTTTTTAATGGTGCTGAGTATATATATTTGCATGTACACGCTGGGTTTTCCTAAAAATGCAGAAACTGGATAATAATGGCGTGCGGAATATATCTTCAAAAAAACTTATCCAACTCGTTATTACAACCCCAATTCCGAAATAGTTGGGACGAAGTGTAAATTGTGAATAAAATCAAAACGCAATGACTTTCAAATCACACCAGCCAGTATTTTATTCACAATAGAACAGAGATAACATAGCAAATGTTGAAACTGAGAAATTTTACAATTTTATCCACTAAATGAGCTCATTTCAAATTTGATGACTGCCACAGGTCTCAAAAAAGTTGGGACAGGGGCCTGTTTACCATGGCGTAGCATCCCCTCTCCTTTTTAACAGAGAGTGGAGGCGTCTGGGCATTGAGGAGACAAGTTTCTTGAGTTTAGCCACTGGAATTTGATCCCACTCGTTTAATACAGGCTTCCAGCTGCTGGAGAGTTTTGGGTCTCCTTTGACGGACTTTTCGTTTCATTATGCGCCAAATGACTCTTCTACTACGAAGCCATGCTGTTGTAATAGCTGCAGTATGTGGTTTTGCATAGTCCTGCTGAAATACACAAGGCCCTCCCTGGAATAGATGTCGTCTGGAGGGGAGCATATGTTGCTCTAAAACCTTTATATGCCTTAAAGCATTCATGGTGCTTTTTAAAACATGCAAGTGTCCCACACCATATGCACTAATGCATCCCCATACCATCAGAGATGCTGGCTTTTGAACTGAACACTGATAACAGGAGGGGTGGTCTTTCTCCTCTTTAGCCCAAAGGACACAACTCCCATGATTTCCAACAAGAATGTCAATTTTGGACTCGTCTGACCACAGGAGACTTTGCCACTTTGCTACAGTCCATTTTAAATGAGCTTTGGCCCACAGAACACGGGTGCACTTCTGGATCATGCTCAACAATGGCTTCCTTTTTGCATGATAGTGTTTTAGGTGGCATCTGCGGATGGCACAGCGGACTGTTTACAGACAGCGGTTCCTTGAAGTATTCCTGGGCCCATTTAGTAATGTCAATGACAGGATCATGCCGGTGAGTGATGCAGTGGCGTCTGAGGGCCCAAAGATCACAGGCATCCAGTAAAGGTCTTCGGCCTTGTCCCTTAAGCACAGAGATTTTTCCAGTTTCTCTGAATCTTTTGATGATGTTATGCACTGTCGATGATGAGACCTTCAAAGCCTTTGCAATTTGATGTTGAGGAACATTGTTTTTAAAGTACTCCACAATTTTTTTACGCAAGCCTTCACAGGTTGGAGAGCCTCCGGCCATCTTTACTTCTGAGAGACTCAGCCTCTCTAAGACATCCCTTTTATAGCCAATCACGTTACACACCTGATGCTAGTTAACTTAATTACTTGCTAAATGTTCTTTCAGCTGATTCTCTTATATATTAATTGCTTTTTCAGCCCTTTTTTGTCTGTGTCCCAACTTTTTTGAGACCTGTTGCAGCCAGAAAATTCGAAATCAGCTCATTTTGTGGATAAAAATGTAAAATGTCTCAGTTTCAACATTTGAAATGTTATCTATGTTCTATTGTAAGTAACATACTGGCTCATGTGATCTGAAAGTCATCGCATTTTGATTTTATTCACAATTTACACTGCGTCCCAACTATTTCGGAATTGGGGTTGTACATCCACTTATGTTATAATAAGCCAACAAATAACAAAGTTACCACTGTAAACTGATTCTTATTGCAATATAAAGGTGAAAACAAAGACTTTATGATCACTTTGCATTACCGTAGCATTTTTTGACAAGGCAGCACAAATTGCCAGAACACAGGTCCAAGACTGCACATTAGAATCTCCACAATGTCACGACACCACGCCCTCAGATGTACCTAGACCAATCCCTTCACAGTAGCAACATTTTTGATACCAGGATCCAAATCAGAAATTTAGTACCTTTCAGGGGCGCGTCACACACATACTTCATAGCCTATACCACTTCACGCTTTCTCACAACTCATTCTGGGTCCCAAATAGGATAAATGTCCAAATTATTCTCAAAACCACACGGCAGGATGAAAAATAGTTTTCCTTATTTTCTGAATTTTCCCAGAGGCAAGATATTCATCACAGAAAATTTGGTACAAAATCAGGGTGCAGCCAGGTCAAAGTTGCTGAAAAATGCAACCTGTCACACAGTGGCTGAGTGGTCTTTCCGATTGCCTACTTTTGTGATCTCATTTCCTGCAAAGGCAAAATGTTATTCAGTAGTTTGTTCAAATATTCTACCCAGGTCCCACACCACAGGTCAAGAATTGCAGCGGAGCTGACCTCATCTGGGGGCAGACTCAACCTTTCAGACAGAAAAGGAAGAATGAATTCCCGCCAATAAAAACTCACTCAGTGTCACACAGTTTTTGTGGTTTGATTTGGTTTATGTTTTTCATATTTACAGATATTCGCAGCGCAAATTCATCACACTGCCTGAATCGGCATGCACAAAGCCGGTGGGGAGAATACTGTGTTACAGATCTGTAATATTTCCTCTCCATCACAAATCAATATTCTAAAAATACACTGTAAATCCAGTGCCCTTCTTCAGGAATTAGAAAATGGATGTCTAGAGAAGCCACTTCTGTAATCCTGTGCCAGTGGTATCCAAACCAAGTTACAGGAGGACCCATTTGTGGTCGTTTCAGCAGAATTACACAAGCATACGCGACTGAACACGGAAGTCACCAGACACACTCAAAAAGGCTTACTCAAAATGTTAACACACAGAACAGGAGAACATTTTGTCAAGGACGTAGACAAAAATCGGCAAAGAAAAGGCTAACAATGCAATAAAAAGACAACGAAGGCAACGTATGAGACAAAAAGAGACAAAAAATCTTTTCAAACCATGCAACAGAGATCTTCAGATAAGTCACGGACAACGTAGTGGTTAAATATTCCCAAATTTCACCGCTTGACCTTCAAGCCCGGTGACCGGGCCGGTCCATTTTCAAGCCACTATAACTCAGTCGAGGCAGCTCCAGAAAAGATCACAGAATGAGCATAATTTTCTCATAAACATTGTCTGGGGTCCGCGTTCAACTGCAGTCAAACTGTCCCAGGCAAACGGGGGCGTTCTTTTGATTTAAACTGTGTTCGGAATATACACTTCCCCACTCACTCACTCAGTCAGTCAGTTTATATTGTTTTCTATATAAAACATTCGCTATATAGTGCCCTATACAGCGATTGAGTGTACATTCCCTACACAGCCTTTACTTTAAGTGTTACAGCTAATCAGAGAAGCAGAAAAATAAAAACTCAAAGTCAGCAGCTGTTCCTGATAGGCTGGTAAAGGCAGCTGCTGCTTTTTGATTGGGTGGTGTGTTTACTCTCCCTTGTAGCGTGGAGTTCTCTTCTCCTTGAACGCTGTAAGCCCCTCGATTCTGTCTTTCGTTGGTATCACCTAGGAGACAACAGTAATGCATCAACAAAAAAATATTAAAAAGTTATTTTGACCTGCGCAAACGACTACCTTATGGATCACAGCTTGAAATGCGGTTCAGGAACACTAAGACACAAAGCATTTAACAGAACACATCCAGGAATTCTACTTTTGAAAATCAGCGTATCAGTCAGTCAGAGACAAAACTGCTAAAGGAACGGGATCACAAATTTAAAGGTATACTGAGTGAGATTTTTTCTACGAGCATGACACCAGAGACTTAAACAAGGTTATACCCTACAGACATGCACAGTAAGACCATAAAATGTTTATTAGCTAGCTAAGTCCTACACTTTCAGTAAGTACAGCTAGATTAATAACTTGAAGCACAAGGTTGATAAAACTGGCCAAATGAAATAGCTCCCCAAAGAAAGCACTGAGTGTATGCAAACATTATTTTTTCCCATGATGCAAACTCATGGCCTCAGTGCACCGTCTTCCGTTAGTCAGGTCAGATAACTTAGTTAGCTTGCTTAAGTATCGGCCCTTTACAAAAGATGTTACATTCCAAAAACAGTAGCTAGCTAGCTGTGTAATTGCACCTACAAGCAGTGTACGTACACACCAAATCCCACTATCAACCAGTACAGTAACTTATGTGTTACGCAAATAACCCTTGAGGTATGAAGTGCTAAGTTTGATCTTCGAGTAATTTTCCAACTCACATGCAGCAGATAGTGGGAGGCTCGGGGCTAAGAGTCTGCAATGAGCTGGTAACTTCTATAAGCTAGTGGAAAATGGCTTACATTACAGTTGGCAGTTTGTATTTTTTTACGCTGCAGAAGTGGTATAGCAATATCGTTGTCTACAGCATTGGTCAAGAACCACAACACAAAGTAATTTTGACCTAGCTGAAATTACGTTAGCGCCAGTTACGAAAGGTTTGCAAAGGATCATAGTGTGAGGCTATCTAGCTCCGTGCACTGTTCGAATTACGGTCAGGGGGCAGGCAGTTCTGGTGTGGTTGAGCCGCAGTGGAGGGGCCAACTTTGAATGTTGTGTTCACAAACGGCAGCAAACAAATCCTACTTGGTATATATTTAAAGGGACGGGAGACCAAAATAATGCCAGTCACTACTGAAGATAAAGCAGTCAACACTGAATGAAGGTTGCACAGAGTGAAATACAGCGATGTTAATGTTACAATGAAAATAATTAACCCACATTTGACAACTAATGCCTGAAAGTAGCTCATTTAAAAAAAAAAAAGACTCAATATGAGACCAATTAAATTTTAACATAACATAACATGAGTGGCGAGAACAGGCCGTTCAACCCAACTAGGCTCGCCAGTTTCTTTTTACTATTGTGAATATATCACGTGGAGTTCATTTTATGCAAGTACACTCAGTATATCACGTAAAATTTCTGAACACATTAACTGCTTATCATGCTTTGAATGGAGGTAAAAGGTCACCTTCTATTCAAAAAAGTGCTTAGCTAGCAAGGGAATTAATAGTTTACAACCACACATAAAATCATTCTTGAAAACCATGGAAGAACTGATTGAGCCATCATCTTAGTGCAAGGAGCAAACACACACACACACACACACAATGAATAAAAGAACAGGAAAAGCAATATAGCAGCTTGATAACTAGCTCAATACCTACTGCACTTTGAGGAAAAAAAAAAATAATTAAACTATTTTGGAAGGCCAGCGGAGCCTTAAATGTAAATTAAAACAGCACAGCGATGTGTTATTTACCAGAGGTGTGAAGTATTATCGTTCAGAAAGTCGAGCCAATGCGTTCCCTCTATGCGTAAATTCAGCTGATTTAACCAAAAGTTCCACCCTATTGCTGATTAATTTTGCCAATTAGCAGAGTCTGGAGGCTGGAGCAAGATTCTGAGGAGCTGGAGCTGATTTTAACACCTCATTCATGAGCAGCAGTAGAGCACACATTCGTTTACACATCAGGATATACCTGGGCATAGCAGGCCTCTTCGATGGCCATTCCAGTCGCCAGATCCACCTGAAATATAAAAACACTCAATTTGAAAAAATGTACATTTCATATTAAAGCATTTTGACCATCGTTGAAGACCAACATTATGGAGTCGTTCGTCAGTAACTTGGATGTGGCATGGGCACAATAAGGATTAGCACACATATAGACCTTACAAGCCTATCAGCACCAGCAGTCAGCTAATGTATCCTAAACCGTGAAGAAGAGGAGTTTATGGAGTGGTCAGAGAACTTTAACTGAGGTAAGTGGTTGAACCAAAAAACCAGCACAAAGATCAGCTCTCCGGGACTGGAGAAGTACACCCCTCAGTCAACATGGGATCAGCAATATGTTCAGAAGTGTCAGGAGATATTAGCTTAGGATGGCGTCCAGATTTTTAACCTTTCACCAGCAAATACGCACCTTCAGTGCAGATATAGGCGCCGGCGTCCGTAAATTCCGAAATTTAATTCCTATATATTTCTGTAATTGAATTTCCAAATGTTTTGCTTCACTGCAATAATTTTCTCCAGTCTCTGCGACACAAACACTGAGTTATAAAGCCTTAAATGGGCTCATGCATAACAGGAAAAATGGGCATTATTTGTACTCTGCACAAAGGGTTTAAATAAGACCAGAGTTCTCTAAAGGCAAGGTTTTAGACCTAACATTGGAACTGAGAGGAGGGAAGGGAAAAAAAATAAAAATGATTGCCACACAAAGCATGGTAATACGCCCAGATGACAGCCATGTCGATTACATTTTATTAAACAATATCCCAATCGTCATCCAAATCAATAGGGATCCTCCTCATAACACCATGGACCCATAAAACAAACATGAAAAGAATCCAACAAAAATTGTCTGTAGAGTGAGAACAATAAATTGTGGACGGACCAAATGACGGACCGATGGTCGGACAGGCGCGATCGCAATATACACCCATCTGATGGAGTGGCCGTTTAAAAAAAGGCATCACTTACTGCTTGCCACTCATGTGACTTTAGTCATATCCATGACAACAAGGACAGTGAGCAACACATTTTGTAAGAAACCCTGGCACTTACCAGATCCAGAAATATCCGCCGATGCCGGTACTCGTGGGAGAAAACGACCTCATTGCCACCTAAACGCTATAACTGTAGCTACACTCGAGTCACATGAACAAGAAGCGTAACCAACCCCCCCCCCATCCAGCTGCAAAACTGGGAAACTAGTTTGATTCTTGGGAGCAAAACAAATTACAACACCGCTCAAAGAAGGGCAAATAGTTTTTCCATAATTTCAGCTCTCAGTACCCCACGAACATTCACTGATCTCCAGAGGAGAGCTGGTCGACAGAGAGGGGGAAGGGATACACAGTCTGCAGGGGTGGAGTGTAACTGGGACTTTCATTTAACCAAACATTCCAGCAACGTCAGTAAATCAGCATCTCTGCCCCGTACAGCCAGGAGCCACTCACAGACAGATCCGAAATTAGATGTGCCAATCCCAATTAGAGCTTTTAACCCTTAAAGCGCCATAGGCAACTATAGTTGCTTAATGAAGAAAGATATCAAAATCAGATGCTGTTGAAAACCTATCATGTGGCAGACTTTAAACAGCTCATGATAATTACATTTTTGCTCTGAGAATTCCATGCATTGTTTTTATTACAGCTTCACTAGTTTTATTGCCTTATTTTTGTCTCTGCCTGTTTTCTTGTTTATCGTTTTTGTTTTTAATTGTAAAGCACTTTGTAACTTGGTTTAGAAAAGTGCTATATAAATAAATGTATTATTATTATTAATTCCTTGAAAATTTATTTAACATTCCAAGGGTTAAAAATGTATCAAAGGGATTGGAGGTGAATTTAATTGGAGTTTGTAATTGCTTCGATTGCTAGATCAGCTTAATCAATCTGTCTTTGATAGGCATGCATTTTTTAATAGTTGCTTGCATGTTGTTTTTGAAACACAGTACTGCTGCTGTCACGGCTAGGGCATTCATCTTGTAATCTTAATAGGACTCATCTGTTTAAATAAAGATTTTATGCATTAAAAAAAATTGTTACACAAAGCAACACTGGTCCACTCAATTTTATTAAACCATTCTATAGTAGCATTGTGAGGAAATTCGTCCTAAATAATATCATATGTGATTAAGCTATTTGCATAATTCAGGCCAGAAACTGGCACGAAAATCAGGAACAGATATGACCCCCAATGCCCACCTCTGAGTTTGATAATTAGAATTAGAGGATTGGCCGGCTGGATCAAACCCAAGTAGGGCACTCTGAAAGCGTGTGCACAGCAGGCTTCATTCAAATGATCCGCGGAGAGTGAGCACCGATTTCCCTTAAATCCGATTCCAAGAAAAAACATTACCTCAATCCCCTGGTTGATGGCGAGCTTGGCCATTCGGACTGCGATGGGCCCCTGCAGTAAAACACAAAAAGAAAAAAATAGGACCAAGGGTCCTGTAGCTTACCGGCAAGCAGTCTTACAGCGATGATACAAGTTATGAAAATTTTATGTGAAGTTTGACATTTGAATCAATGAAAATCAATGTCAAGGTCACTAAATAAAAGTTCACATACATTTATAAGACCTTCTGTAATACAATACTAAGCTCTGAAACAGTTATGGTGATACCAGTCATTATAATATGTCAATATGTATCCAATATGTCACTTGTGAACTTTAAAGGTCACAGAATGTCAAGTTGAGGTCAGCAAATGGACTTCATATATGACTTTCCAAATGTCTCTATACAAACCTTGGCTCAATCTGTGACCATTTCGGTGATACAAGTCATTGTAATTTCACTATCGAGTTCGACCCTCAAAGATCACTGACAGTCAAGTTGAATGTCACCAAATGAAAGTTCATATGTGACTTCCTTTGTCAGTAACACAAACTTAGGCTCCATCTGTGACCGTTTTAGTGATACAAGTCATTGAATTTTCAGTAGGTCACATTTGACCTTTGAAGGTCAATACGACGGTCACCTAATGAAAGTTCATGTATGACTTCCTATATTATGTCTAATACAAACCTAGACTCCATCTGTGACTGTTTTGGCAATACAAGTCATTGTAATTGTATTATGTCAAGTTTGACCTTCAAATGTCATCAACAGTCAAGCTGAATGTCACCAAATGAAAGTTCATATGTGACTTCCTATGTCAGTAGCACAAACCTAGGCTCCATCTGTGACTTTTTCAGTGACAGAAGTCGTTGAATTTTCTCTAGGTCAAGTTAGACCTTCGAAGGTCAATATGAAGGTCACCAAATGAAAGTTCATACATGACTTCCTATCCATCTCCAGTACAAACCTACACTCAATCTGTAATGATTTTGCTGATACAAGTCATTGAAATTTCACTGTGAAGTTTGGGCATTCAAGGTCACTAGGTCAAGTTCAAGGTCATTCAATGAAACTTCATACATGACTTCCTATATGCCTGCAATACAAACCTAAGCTCTTTCTGTAATAGTTTTGGTGATAGAAGTCATTGAAATTTCACTATGTGAAGTTTGACCTTCGAAGGTTGCCGAAGGTCAAGTTCAAGGCCACCAAATGAAAGTTCATACATGACTTCCTTTAAGTGTTCAATGCACAGATGTTCCCAATCTTCAATATTTTCAAGCCTAGAAACCTTTGAAAATTGTAACATTTTGCTTGACCTCAAGTTTGACCTTTCAAGGTCATCTGAGGTCAACTTTAACACAGTCAAAATATAGGTCATATAATACTTCCTATATGTAAGTAATAAAACTTAATCTCTATCTGCAACCATTCAGCTTCCACAGGCGATTTTGCCCATTTTCCATAAGACCCAATGTTAAAGTACAGCGCCCCCACTAGTCCCACTTCCGTCGATTCAATCAAAATGGCGCTCGCACGGTACATAAAGTGCATCAAGGTGAGTTGATTGCCAGATTTAGAAAAAAAGGTATCTGACAGTTTTTGAGAAATAATTTTTTGAATTTTCAAGTCATATCTTTCAACATTGTTGATATATTCCCTGACCTTGAGTTTGACCTTTCAAAGTCATTTGTGGTCAAATTTAATATTGCCAAAATATAGGTCATATGACTCCCTATATGTCGATAATACAAACTTAATCTCTATCTGCAACCATTTGGCCTCCACAGGCCATCTTGCATATTCATTAAGTACAGCGCCCCCAATAGACCCACTTCCGTCGATTCAATCAAAATGGTGCTCGCACTGTACATTGATGGTACCAAGGTAAGTTGATTGCCTGATTTAGAAAAAAATTTATCGCGCAGTTCTTGAGAAATAATTTTTTAAAATCTGTCCTATCTTTAACATTGGAGCCAAAATTTCAATATCCCATAAAATGGACAAAAATGATTCAATCAAAAATCTGAGAAAAACATCTGGAGATATGGTCTAGTAGTATGTTTTTACAAATTTACACGAAAATTCATTAGGCCAAAAAAAAAGATAAAAAATGTTCCGGACAACGGACGCCGGACGACGGACGCCACACCACGACAATAGCTTATCGGCCCATAGGGCCGGTAAGCTAAAAACCAAACAGAAGTGTAAAGCCAACCACTGCACTCAAATACAGACAAGTGCTGCCACTAAATGTGGACATGTCCCCCGCCAGGTCACGGAAATCGACTGGGGTCGGCGTATCGCTCTAATACACATTGAAGCCAAAGATGAATGAAATTGGTCAAAACATTCTTGAGATATCGCGTTCACAACAAACGGGACGTGATGGACGGACGGACGGACGGCCGGACGGACGGAGCTGAATACTATGTCCCCCGCTCTGCTTGCTACCGCGGCAGCGGGGGACAAAAATCCACTGAGTACCCCCTAAAACACCTTGATACCAAAGATGAATGAATTCGATCAAACCGTTCTTGAAATATCATGTTGGCAAAGTATTTGTAATTGGTAAAATGGACGTAATGACCTTGAGAATAATGCCAAGGTCACATAAATCGAGTGGGCTGTGAGCACCCCCCAATACACCTTGACACCACAGATGAAGGGAATCGGTCAAACCGTCCTTGAAATATCATGTTGACAAGGTATTTGTAAGTGGTCAAATGGTCGTAATGACCTTGAGACTAATGCCAAGGTCACGGAAATCGACTGGGGTCCGCGTATCACACTAATACACACTGAAGCCAAACATGAATAAAATCGGTCAAACCGTTCTTCAGATATCACGTTCACAACAAACGGGACGTGACGGACGGACGGACGGACAGAGCTGAATACCAAGTCCCCCGCTCCACTCGCTACCGCGGTGGCGGGGGACAATAATGTGCCCTGGCACTTCAAACCCTCTTGGAGCACGTTTGTTATGACACTGCTGCCCCTAGAGGTGCAAATGGGTATTACACCTCGCATTCGCGTTTTGGAAGTTTGCTGCTGATACACATGCACAGATGGATGGACTCATGGACGGACAAACATGATGACGATGAAACCCCTTCAGAAAAGTGTTTTCCGAGTGGATAAAAATATAATAACTTCATGACTGTATTTTCATTAAAAACACTTTTCATTTCTATTGTATGGCCTCCAGTAGAGTACTCATAAAAACTCTTTAAAAAAAAAAAAAAAAAATTTTGAAAAGTGAAAACAGGGCGAGGAAACAGACAACAGGTCTTTGACAGTAAACAAAGAGCCACAGCAAGGCTAAACAATTCTGCGTAAGATGGTTTTACAGTGTGCGAGGAATAAATGGACATCTGTACATTATCCACAAACGCTGACACACAGGCAGAGTGAGCCAACAGGCTCCCCCAGGTAAGAGGCATCACCTGCGGGAGGAACTCCCGGGCGAGGTCCAGGGCTCGTCGATATGCAGCGTCGCCACTCTTGTTCTGTTCCACTGCATGACTGACCAAGCCAATGGTTTGAGCTTCTGTCCCATCCACCATCCGGGCCGCGAAAATCAGCTCCTTGGCCAGGGACACCCCCACGACCCGGGGCAGGCGCTGGGTTCCCCCTGGGAGAATAGCAGGAACCATCAGAAACAGGCAAGACCAATGGAAAAAAACTCCATCTCCCATAATCCCACAGTGGTTGGCCTGCTGATCATGTGTTCTGGGTACTGCCAGGATGACGAGGAGGTATAAACAATAAGTAAACTATACAGTCCGGTCGCCCGCAACTGCATCAGTGTAGCCCCCCGAGAGCCCGCTTGCGATATCTCGAAATCTCCGACCTTTATGGTGTTCATGAGCCATACACTGAAATGGGCACATTTTCAGCATGAAATTGTGCTTTATTCCCCCAATTCTGTTGCCATGGCAAGCCCAATCAAACTAACCTACGCCCACACCAACTGTCAAAAGAATCAGTTGAAATTTGTGGCCTGTTGAGCATCCCCAAGAAAATTTCCAGTAAAACGGCGGCGGCGGAGACGACCATGACTTTGTTTGTGGGCAACAATTAAAGCAAATAGAAAATAAAATCAATTTCTCACAATCCAACAATGGTTGGGCCAGCTTGTGTGTGTTCTGGATACTTCCTGGGTGACACGAAGGCATCAGAAATGACTGAACTACAACAAAAAAAATAAAATAAAATAAACTCAATCACCCATAAATCAACAGTGGTTTGCCGGCTGGTTGCGTGTTCTGGGTACTTCCTGGGTGAAGAGGAGCCATAAGATACCATTAAACTGCAACAAATAGAAAATAAACTCAATCTCCCACAAACCCTTGGAGCCAGGACAGCTGGCCTGCTGACTCAGTGGTCTACAGCAGATCCCTAGGCCATCTCACTTCACAATACTCAAGAAGATGTACCCCACTTTTCTCCACTCCGCTCTTTCCTTCATCGTGAAGTTTGAAAGGAGACATCGACTGGAAGCAAGAGAAGAAAGGAAGCTACATTTTGGGTATTGTGACGCACCCCATCTGCCTGAAAAGATCAACCCAAAATCCCTGCAAATACATTGGTACAGAGCGGTGGCACCCAGATTCTGTGTTTTTATAGCAGATCCTGTTTGGCTGACAAACTAAACTCACCAAACTTATAAAACACAATTCCCTGTGAGGTTGGGTGGAGGACCAGGTAAATGCAATTAAAGCGTGAATAACCAACAGCAAGAACAATGAAATATAATAATTTATTAGTGCTATTTTTTACGACATTGTTTACTCAAGACTTAAGTCAGTCAGGCCCATTGTGGAAATAACACATACCGTTACCACATTAAAAAGACCTATCCAAACAACAACACACCTCATACAGGCAGACTCCTGTGCTTCAAAACTCCCACTGAGACTAAGGAGTTTAAGTGTTGAGTATTTTGAAGATTGTTACATGTCCAGAGAACAAAATAGGAGAAAGTCTTTTCATCGAGCTTAGAGGACATCCTTGGTATCCAGTAGAGCGACCTTCTAGAGAAACAAAATTATTAACCTTTATTGATAAACAATAAAATGCCTCCAAGTCTGTGAAGTAATTCGCCCAAAACTGCAACATAAAAAATAAGCAATTAAACAGTCATTATTGCTTAAAGAAGACCTATTCTGCTACATTTCCAAGTTTATATTTTGATCTTTGACTCCCCTAGAGTACTCCTGATAGTTCAAAATCCAAAAAAGGGTCCTTATTTAGCTCATAATGCCATCCTCAAAAAACCCCATTTGTAGTCCATTGTAGTCTCTGCCTGAAACGCCTCGTTTGGGTGGCTCTTCCGCTATGGCCCCCCCTCCCCGTGTGCCCACTTTCTTCTGATTGGCCAGCTCTGTGGAGGGCGGAGCTGGGAGGGACTCAGCATAAAGCAGTTTTCCGGGTCCGCCTCCCCAGTGTGAAACGTGAGACTGAGACGCGTCTGCAATCTGAGCTAAGCAATCGGCGGGGAAATTCCGCAATCAAACACAGTACATGTGTATAGATCTAATGAAATTAACTTGTTCTAATAAACGCAGCAGCGAAAGTGGAGGACACAGTGCAAAAGTCTGGCAGCTGAAGCTCTAATTTGCTGTCTACTTACCAGGGCTCGAAACTAACGGTGTCCAGATATCCCGGGGCCTATAAAAATTGCTGCTGGGACATAAAAATTATATGACCGGGACAGTAAAAAAAAAAAAAAAAAAAATGTCAGAGCAATTTCGAAATCGATGTTAGAATGGGTATCTAAGTGTCACTTTTGTTGTTTGAATAATTTCAATGAAAACTTAGGAATCGCAAAAATACTGTGGCGTTTGTTGCGTCTGATCAGGCTTCTCTCCCGTGCGTGCCCACACACAGGGAGCCCCTTTTTGGGCCCATCCTCTCCTTCTCCAATGTCGCCTTTCCTCAACTTGCCTGCATCATTCATCGATGCCGAAGGATAACGCATCCAATCGGCTATTTGAAGTGTCACCTCTTTAGAGCAAAGAATTTCAATAACAGCTTGAAATTCATGCTTTTTCCAAATCATTACATTTAGACGTAACATTGACGTTCCGTTTAATCGTTTCAACAATTACATAAAACTCACTCAACTGAACTCACTGCTTGACAGTCACGTCAGACCACGCCGCTACTCGACCCCACCACCTCATCCAGAACGAACATAGCAATGCTGAAATGGTTGGGGGGGAAAAAACGGATGCAAGCTCCTCCAGTGCCTCTCCAGTTTAAGAAGGATGCGGTATTTCGCTTCGGGACTCCGAAGACAACTTTTCATCTGCCTCTGTCCCTGTGGTAAGTTAGTTTGTTAGACTATAGGCTAGCTTGACGGTTGATTAGCTAGTTCTAGTTCGTTGCAATAGCTAACGCTAGCAACTCAGTTAATCATATACATGGCGGCCTCACAAACCTATAAAATGCGATGGTGTCATAAATTTTGATGTTTATGATAATAACGTTAAGTGCAGTCGATCAGAAATGTACTCCGTTCGTTCCAGTGTTTCCCTCACATAGATTTTTTTCTGGGCGGGCCGCCCAGATATATTAACGGCCGCCCAAGTAAGAAAATAAGAATAATATAGGCAAACATCCTTCTGAGATAACAACGCGACCTGCGCTTTTGCGCTTGATTAACACGTTTAGCAGGCCTTTTCTTGAAAAATCTGAAGGTGCACAAATATTTTCGCCTGTAAACTTTATTTTTCAGCCTTAGGCACGCATTTTTTTAGGCAGTTGCTACGCGTACGGCAATTTTCCAATGCATTTCAATGTAGAAAGGTACGGCAGTTCCAATTTTAAACCCTGCCCTAACCTAACCCTGAACCCTAACCATAATCCCTAATCCTTATCCTGATCCCTTCAAACCGACAGCCGTACCCATAAAACTGCCGTATCTCTAGACACTCTGTTTTTTTTTTTTAAAACTTATCTCAAATGCAGTTTTAAGCGCGCACTCGCAAATGCGCGCCTTCCATAAAAAGTTTAAGGTGATATCAATGTTGTGCATAATTCATATAAACTAATAAATGCAACATAATATAGTATTTCGTAATATGCAAATCTACCATGTGTAACACCTCGTTTCAGTCCTATGTTATAGGCTATTCTTCTTGAATAGGCTCGTCGATGTGTGCGTTTTTTTAAATTAAAATTGTTGCTTAAGATCTGCTGTAGCCACAGTTAAGATCGGCGAAGTAGGCTGGCTTTAGTTGCTCACTTCGATATGGCCATGGAACATTATGTTAGAAAAAAAAATTCTGGAGCTGGACTACATTTTATTTAAGACGCAACCCAACTCTACATCGAGGCTCCGATTTGAAAACGGTAAATCAGCCTACTTCGTATTCTCCGCGCATTAACGTGTTTAATGTGCTTTGTAGGCGAACATGAAGATCAAGTTGTATTTGTCCGCTATTGGTAATGCCAGTTATTTAAGCTGGTTAATTTGATCATTTGAAACTGTATTAAAAGGAGCATTTCCATTTCATCGCGAGAAGTCCTACTGCAGCTTGCAGGTTTAACGCAAACTTTGACCACCGGTGTCTCCAAAAAAGCGAGAACCACAGATGCTCTTGTCACCGAAGCCAGTCTGACTAGCCTAATCCATAAGAAAGCATAGAGCTAACAAACCCAATAAAATTTGCCATTTTTTGCTCATCTCGTTTATGAGAGAAATGGGATTGCACCATATCAAACTTCACATCGCGGAACATTCTCTGGGCATGTATGGCATTTTCAGCACAATTTAATTGTTTAAGTGCTGGCGCATTAAAACCGAAGGCTGAATGGCCGAGTTGGGTGAATGCCATTTATGTTCACGCAGCTTTGTAATTCGTACGTTGCGAATAAAAATGCATTAAATTCTTGCCTCATACAGGGGGCACAAAATAAATTGAAGGCAAATGAATTACAAAATTCGTAAATAATAATAAATGTACACAAAAAGTTGACATGGACTTGCTGTTGCATTTTTACACTGAACAAAAATATAAACGCCCCATGTCAAATATTGATGCCACATGGAGTTAACAACTCTAAGTGAGCATATGCTGACTTTTACTTGTACAATAGGGATATTTCTCTTGATTTGTGTACCATTTTTTAATCCATCTCTCTGTCAGTGAGCATTTGCTCAGTGATGCGGTGATTTCACTCAGTACAAAGGTGTGGCATTTCCAGATGGTGATCAGAGAGAATGAGCAGTACCCAGACACTCCTTATACTGGAGACAATAAAAGGCCACCCCAAAATGCCAAATTTTGTCAAAAGTCATCATGCCTCAGATGTCTCAGGTCATGCGGAAACATGCCATTGGCATGCTGGATGCAGGGATGTCCGCCAGAGCGGTCGCTGTGCAGCTGAATGTTAACTATCGGACAATAGGCCATTTGAAAGTTTGTTTCTGACAGACAGGCAGTACTGCAAATCGACCTCATCCACGTCGGCCACGTGTGACCACACCAGCACAAGATCGCTACATCCGGCTTGTCCACCTGCGGGATCAGCTCAGATCAGCGACACGCACAGCGGATGAGACTGTTGGTCTGCACAACAGACGCATCACACCACAGACAGTCCGTAACCGCCTGCGAGAAGCCAACTTGCACGTTAGGCGTCCTCACCGTGGTCTGGATCTCACCGCTGTCCGGCGTCGGAACCGACTCGCATGGGCAAACGCACACGTTTGATGGCCCTTGGCACGCTGGAGAAGAGTGCTATTCACAGACGAATCCCGGGTCCAGTTTTTTGTTAATAAAAACTCAAAAATATGACATGGGGCGTTTATATTTTTGTTCAGTGTATGTTAATACGTGGATATTTGGGTAAAAATACTTCGGGACACTGTTGGTTAAATCTGGGACAATACAGAGTAGGATTCGGGACCATTGCGGGACACTAAAGAAAAAAGTTAATTTCGAGCCCTGCTACCTACGGCTACTATGGTGAGTACACCGGTGTTTCTACTCTGTAGCTAGGATTGAGGGAAAGCTAGAATCCACCCCATACAGACTCATTTGTAGAACGGGTCGACATGCCCAAGTGTAGACCGGAGACCGTAGAAATCCGGTGGGTCTGAGTTTAGAGGGAAACACGGACAGTGAGGAACAGCAAAAAGTGGACCAACAACTTATGGACTGCTTAAGTGTGTACTATAAGGACCTGCTGGTCCGTGTGCATGACTGTGGTGTGTCGTTAGCATGGATTAAGGAACAGCTTCTGCGCTGGTATATGACGGAGGGGCGAAAGCTCCAGGCTAAACGGCCTTTTCGGAAATTGCCCGTGGTAATGGTTTACTTATTGCCTCGGAATGACCAGCGTTTGCTCGCGTAAAATGGGCGCGTTAAGCCGCTTTCACACCAGACGTGAAACAAATTTTTCGCGCGAGAGATTACATTCAAAGTCAATGCACTGCTTTTGCATTGACTTTGAATGTAATCTGTGGCACGAAAAATTCGTTTCGCGTCTGGTGTGAAAGCGGCTTAACGCGCCCATAACACGTGTATTCGCGTCTTTGCAGTGACTTTGAATGTAATCTGGGGCACGAAAAATTCGTTTCGCATCCGGTGTGAAAGCGGCTTAACGCGCCCATAATGCGTGTATTCGCGTCTTTGCATTGACTTTGAATGTAATCTGTCGCGCAAAAAATTTGTTTTGTCCGTGTGAAAAGGTTTAATCGCCCCATAATGCGTGTATTCACGTCTTTGCAGAATGTAATCTGTCGAGCGAAAAATTCGTTTCGCGTCCGGTGTGAAAGCGGGTTAACGTGCCCATAACGCGTGTATTCGCGTCTTTGCATTGACTTTGAATGTAATCTGTCGCGCGAAAAATTCGTTTCGCGTCCGGTGTGAAAGCAGCTTTATGGATAGTATGTGACAGCTAGAAAGAGCTCTGGTTATGTTATGGACATAATACAGGTTTTACAGACCGTAAGTTCCGTTAGCGTGGACAGTTGCTTATGTGGAGCTAGCGAATCGATAACTTCTACAGGAAAGAATTTCCTATTCAATCTCCACCTTTTTCGGCTTTTTATTAGCCAGAACAATTTCTAAATGGGGATGAAATTACCACGGCAGTGCAGAGAAATCATTTGTTAAACCAGACACCTTAGAGCTGGTGCGTTTCGCATTGCTTTCACCGGTAGCATCAGAGAGCTAGCCCAGATATTGGTGAAGCATCCGGCTGACCCCGGTCATGGATAAGTAAAACGATCCAAGCACTCATTCACGCACCCCAAGCTCTGCAAAGCCTACGTCTGGTGTAAGTACAGCCTTTTATAGCACCTCTCTGGTTAGCTTCAACTGTAGTGGCTACAATCAGGCAACGTTATGATGAAACTGCCAGATTGATGCTTACCGAAGTAACACAAGCATATCGATCAGAATTACTGCATATGTTAACCAGGAGCATTTTTAAATAGCACGGCACGCAAACTAACATGCAGTAGCTGGTAACCGAGCGGTCATAACAACCAGAGACATATCCTTGCAATACAGGTCTTACAGACAGCAAGTTCTGTTACCGTGAACAGTTGTGCCAAGCATCCAAATTACAAACAAGTATTAAAAGTTAGCTTCAAATGAGGTTTATGTTCACACACCTTCTGTAGAATTTCCCCTGATATTACTCTTGCATATTTAGGACACAAACATTAGCAACAGTAACTTGGCTATGTTAGCGGCAGTGCTACAGCCACAATCAACTGGCTATCATGTTTGGTAGGCTTATGCAGACAGTCGCGACCGATCCAGGCTTTATCTTCAGATATGTTACAAAGCCTGCGTTTGAGGCCAGTTGTTAGTGCTAACTATCCTTAGCGGTCGCTGCTAGCCACCCGTAACACGTTAGCTTCACTTACATTATTTGCTGTTATATCGTTACTTACAGTTTGTGGCTTCAAGCGTTTGATCGATGCAACTGCTCCAGGTTTGAGAAGCAGCTGAAACGCTTATCCAGTGTTGAATTATCCTTTATTGACAAAGCTGTCTTTGGTGAAATGCTAAGCACAAACAGCTAATGTTCCCCTTCACCGTGGCTGTTTGCTGCCAGCAAACAAAAAAGATACCCACTGAATTCTGGTGGCATCGTCTATTGGAAGAGAAATAGGTGCTTTTCTTCGCGTCCAAAAATAAACAAACAAGCAGCTTTGGGAGAGATACTGACAAAACTGCACCTCAAATGATCTGCAGTTCTTCTTTTGTATTTCCAAAAGTGTAGACGCTACTAAGGCATAGTATGATCCGCGGTTGTTTGTGCCTGCTAGAATAGTTTCCGGTGTGGGCAGGTCCAGCACCGTGATTGGCTCTGGCTAGCTCTGTATTAATTGGACGGCACAACCTGACGTCAGGTTTTGCCCAGACCTCGTGAAGATCTCGGGATGAGCTGTTCAGAGAGGAAATCACTTTCACGGATTATGGCAAACCCCTGTATCTTATGTTTAGAAACTTTACAGAGGTTGAGTATGGACATCCAACATTATTACATTACTTATATGTATTAAAAGAAGGATCAGCATAATAGGTCCCCTTTAAAGACCAAGAGACCAGATACTAAAGTGTACAGTGATGTGTGAGGAATTGTGGGAACATTATATAGTGCAGAGCACTATGATAGGATATAAAGACTTATTACAATAAAGGAAACCAAGCCAAGCTTTTAGTTTCATAACTAGCCTTCCAATATGTTCTTTAAAAGAGCATTTACCATCAGTTCAGATACCAAAGTACTTGCGAGACCACACTCTTTCAATGACATCCCCATCCACAGTGGAACACTGTTATGACTTGAAAATCACAACAAAGAAAACCAGCAATGACAACTTAAACAAATTTATTCTTCACTGATTAGGTCCAAAAATTTCTACAAATAATCCACTGTGCAATCATATAACAACACTCTAATGCCACTATGTAACTCTGATGCCAAAACAAAACTCTCCTCCACCGACCAAAATCACAGCATTTATATACACTAAGAACATTCTGGAAAGATCTACAGGATTCCTGAGTAATCTGGCCCCCTCCAGGCAAGAAGGTGCCAGAAACCTCTAGAAAGCGCTAGTCTATTTCATCACAAACAAGTGGTATTGCATCAGATCATGTTTTGCTACAGACATACCACCAGAGGGTGCTAAATGATGAACAAAATAAACAAATAGCTGACCAGTAAGGCTGCACAAATAGTATGTAACAAATGTCCATTTACAAATGATACACAGTGCTGTACATAAAACACTCATACATAACAACACTAAGTGTCTGCTGACTGGGGCTGTGCTCTAGAGAATATCATTTGGTTTTCTTTGCACTCAGGACAAGCTGTAAATCATTAATTTACCCTGAAGCTGGATAAAAGCAAACTGCAAAGAAGTCAAAGCCTGACTATCGGAGCTGAACAGATGAATAGATCAGTGTCATCCGCATACAAGTGAACAGAGAATTATGCATGGTGTCTCACCAATACCATTTAGTAAAAGAAAAAAAAAAGCAGGAGCTAAAACTGAACCTTGAGGAACACCCTTCGCATCCATAAGACTTCCTGAACCATATTAAGGCAGTTTCACCGACATCTACACTACCGCTCAAAAGTTTGGGATCACTTGCAAATTTCTTTGTTTTCCAAAAAAAATACATTTTTATGCATTTCACAAACATTTTTTTCCATTTCACAAACATTTTTATCCATTTCACAAACGATTAAAATTAATCAGATGATTTTCAAAGAATGATCTACATTTTTGCATAGAGGCCTATTATCAGCAACTGTCAGTCCTTTGCATCAATCTCCTGGTATGGCTGCTAATCCAAGTTAAGCATTTTATAAGGCTAATTGATTATTAGAAAACCCTTCTGCAAATGTGTTGCACAGCTGAAAACCGTTTAACTAATAAGGGAGCGCAAAAGGGAGCATGACATTCTTGAGGTTGGTTTAGTACCTGAAGCATCAGCAGTTGTTTGTTTGTTTACAGGCTCAAAATGGCCAGAAAGAAAGAACTTCCTTTAGAGACCCGTCAGTCTATTGTTGTGCTTAGAAAAGAAGGCTATTCAATGCGAGAAATTGAAAACTTAAAATCTCTTACCATGCTGTCAACTACCTTCAGAGAGCAGCACAAACTGGCACTAACAAGGACAGAAAAAAAAGGAGTGGAGGCCCGATGCACAACTGTGTGAAGAAGACAAATATCTGAGAGTGTGTAGTTTAAGACAAAGACACCTCACAGGTTGTCAACTAGCAGCTGCGCTAAATAGTTCCCCTGGCAAACACCAGTTTCAGTATCAACAGTGAAGGTGGTTTTTTTTGATGAAGGCAAAGTTTGAAGTACATATTCATCATTTTCCATTAAAATCATTATTTCTAACTCAGACAATGTCAGCATGTTCTGTTCATTTGCTATATTTCCTATTCAGACTAATTTCATGTGTGTTTCCATGGAAAACAAGAAAATTTCCAAGTGATCCCAAACTTTTGAGCGGTAGTGTATATTAACAGTAACTGGTGACTAACAGAGTCGAATTCCTTTGTTACGTCAATGTCAAGGGCAGCATACGTCAGTTTATTCATCCGCAGCACTGAGGATATAATTTGTAAACAACACAGCAGCTGCAATGGTAGTATGATCTGTTCTTAATGCAAACTGAGTTTCACTGGAAATCCGCTTTGCTTTCAAATACTCTTTTATTTGAGATTTAAATTGAGATCCTAGAACAAGGGTTCTGTGCCTTATCCAGAAAGGACTGGAGTCGGTGTGGCTTTTATTCCAACCAAGCACTAACACACCTGATTCTACAAATCAACCACTGGAGTCTTTACTGAAGACCTTGATTAGTAGTATCAGGTGTGTAAGAGCTGGGTTGGAATGAAAGCTGCACCCACACCGGCCCTCACAGGATAAGGTTGAGAGCCTCTGTTGCTAAAACTTGGCTGAAATAAATAACTCGGAAACAGGGCAATAATTATTCAGATCTGAGGGATAGCCAAAAGAAGGCCAGGCTGGTCTTAATGGAGTAGTCGCACAATCGTACTTCAGTTTCCAGCAAGGTGTTTTTTTTTTTTTGTTTTTTTTTTTTTTGCCACTCTGAGTGAGAAGAATGCATGTGCACGTGGACAGTCAGAGCTTAGAAACACACGTGACTTACACAAAGAAAATGTGGGAACAAGCAGTAAAGCCGCTTTCACACCGAACGTGAAAAGAAATTTTTTGCACGACAGATTACATTCAAAGTCAATGCAAAGGCGCGTCTTTGCATTGACTTTGAATGTAATCTGACGTGCGAAAATTTTGTTTCGCGTCCAGTGTGAAAGCGGCTTAACACTGCACATGTGATAAGTTTGTTTTGCTGCCTGAATGACCAAACATGAAGAAAAAGAATAACATATAAGGGTGAAAAACACGGCAGGAAACATGGAGAATCACTCTGATATTAGGCCCATTAGTGAGGCCTAATTAGGCCCAAAACATGCTACTGCTCTGTAGCTTACCCATTTTGTTAGCGACTAATTTTCAGGCTTAATTTTCTATTCACATTAATCAGATGAAATGTCTCCCGTCTGCCGAAAATAAGATTGTGTCCGAGTACAAAGGAGACCCATCAGAGATCCTGGAGAGAGAAAATTATTCTCTCATCACCTCGTACTGCGACGTGTAAAATGCGCTCGGTTTAGCCAATTCAGTTAATAAATCTCCACATTAAACCGCGTCGAGAGGCAGAGATTTATATCAGTGACGTGTTGAGACTACTCCGCAGTCTTATTCAGCAACCAGCTGAGCACAAACGTCATTAAACACCTCGAACTGCGCAGACTGCATTAGCCTCTGGCACCAATGGAGAGGGGAATTTAAGCACGGAGCTGTGACGGAGCCACGAAGTGAATGGGGGACGAACCGTTTGCCTTCCACGCTCTCATCCATGGCAGAGCGATACGGATCCCAACGAACAGCTGCCACCTCACGCCCGCATCAAACTCCATCGGCCCAAACTTTACCAAACTTGCACTGAGCTCCCACTGTTTTACCCATAATGAAATCACTCACAAGTTCTTGCTCTGGTAATTTTCATAAAAATAGAATATAAGACACCCAGGGACATCCAAAGACATCCACAGACACTCAGAAAAATTAATAGGCAAGCACAAATATGGACGGGCACACACAGACACACACAGACGCACACAAACACCCAGAGACATGCACAGATGCCCACAGACATCCACAGAAACTAAAGCACTTGCGCAGGCACTGAAAGACACCCACAGAACTGCACAAGAACCCACAAACACGCAGACATGCACAGACACCCAACAGAGACCCGCAAACACCCACAGACATCAAAAACACTTTCCCATGGTTGCAGACTGTGTCTGGGACATGTCACGTGTTGAACTTTTGATGGGAATGGAGGATTGCATAGTGGAAAATAACAGTAAGCCGCTATTTTAAGGTTCAGATGAAATTCACCAGGGAATCGCACTGCTGAACTCCACTGCTCTTGCACAACCGTTACGCAAGCGGCCAGAGAGCAATCCGTTCGCACACAGACGCCCATATGGGTAGCATCAGGCCATTGTGATGAAGCAACTATTGGCCTTCGTCCGGCTGCCTGATGTGCAAGAATCTCGCCTGATCGGAGCACACCATCTTCATCAAACCATTAAACAGGTCTATCCAAAATTTTCCCCGCACGAAGAGTGGGCCATTTCAGGAAGCACAATTACCAATTTAGCTGCAGAGCTGCTCTCAGTAAACCCAGAAATGGCTCTGTTCACTGGAGTCCATGTTCTAGTGTTTACTCAGCACAGCCAAGTAATCCTGCTTTGCGAAACTGACCGCAGGATAAAAATAAGACAGACAGGTTGACCGTGGACAACACTCCCATTTCTCTTCACCTTCATACACTCACTAAGTCACAGTGATTCAGCATTTCAATAAAATAAAGAAGTTGGTTTGTAATCCCTCTCTTGGCAACTTCTTCAGTGAGCTTGTTTCAGCTGAAATGCAAAGGTAACAAACATTTGTTTCTAGTCGTGATTCCCATTTTGCATCGTCAACTAATTCTTGCGGTAAATGAAGCACAAATTGTCCTTCCCCGGGGACCAGTCTTTCTGGTAATTTCTTACAGTACCACTAGTGTAGAGCGGCCGGAGCATTGAGTAATTAACGCATAACATTGTGTAACAACACTGTGCAAGACTTTACGCAGCTGTGGTTTAGCAATCTATTCCAAGAAGTTGTTGCATCATAAGTTCTACGCTCCTTTGAGAGAGAAAATAAAATAAAACGTGTCTGGCTTTTTGAGCCGATTCACCCCCCTGACAAACAGAGCGGCCTCAGATTGCACAACGTAAAAGCAGCCACTGTGAACGTCAGGTCTGCGTTTAGACACGTCGCCGAGAATCCAACACATACTCAGCCGGGCTCGCGTGGCCTTGGGCAATGTTTTTTTCTTTTAACCAGGCAAGAGAGCAGAAAAAGAAGAGGAAGTGGAATGCATCTCGTTCCCAAAATCCCGTCCCCATATTTAAAACGTCAAAGTTAACAAAAAGCTCGCTTTGCACCACGTACCGCAAAGAGGATTTTTTTTTTTTAAGTGTTCATGGAATACTCCGGCTAGTCTCAGACATATTTTTACAGCTGCGTTCTCAGAATCACTGTTTACATGTCACAGGCCCTCGGTAACATGAGCTTGGTAACATGGGGGTGTCTTACAGGGACGATGCCGCACCGCAGGGTGAAATTGCATGGTGGTTTAAGCGGAGACTCGACAGCAACCCAGGTCCTTAAATGCAGAATCGTGGGTGAAAGGGCTTTCTCGACGCACATGACAATGCAGCCAGCTGTGCACAGGGCAGCCCGGCGTCATGTGAAGCCAGTAACACACGCAACATGACGGTCTTTGCTCTGCTTCGGCCCACCAATCAAGATTCAGCCCGTCAGTCAGTCACCAAGGTAACGCCAGGCAAACGCAAGTGGTCTTCAGCTCCCTAAGCGACAGGCAGCCAGGTGAACGGCAACTTGGAAAATGTTGGTTCATCGGTGTCGGAGAGGTTGTCACCAGTTACACACAGTTATTACATTTAAACACCTAAAATAATTCACGGCGCATTTCGGGGATTTACTTCTCAGCGTTTAGATTTTAAAATACTCAAAGTTTCGTCTTCAGGGCCAATGCTTAGGCCCAATGTCTTGGGCTTCAATTTAAAGTTATAATTTTCAGTCGTGTGCAAAATGCCTACTTGCCTACATGCCTACATCTTGCCTTAAAATTTAACAGCACACAATGCAGATTTTCACATTCAAAATATAAATAAAATAATCAAACTTAGGCATACCCATGGTACATAAGCAATTTGATCCTGGCACACATCAAATTCAAGCTCGTTTACCAGCATTCGCTACTCCTATAGGTTCGGATGTGGTGCACTCCTCACCGCATAAGCGCCGTGGCTGTAGCGAGTCTGAAGTGAAGAAGCTAATGCCGTCCACAGGGCACTGATGCCAGCAAGAGGAAAGGATCCTTTAACAATAGGGGTGCGTTCAATGTCACACCAGTGCACATCGTTTTGTTACGGTTTCCGGGTTGAACGACCCGTTTCCTCCAACCGGTGTGCAACGGTGCACAACGGCGTTTGAGGTATGTTTTCTCCTGTTTGGTGGGTGTGCCAGGGGTGTTATCCAATCAGCTGCAACATGTATATAAACCGCGCCATCTTGCAAAGGCAGTGGCACAATGAATCCAACGAGGGTAGTATATAAATGCATCTCTTGCAGCTTGGCATTCACCATGGTTGATGACATCAAACGACATGTTTGTGGTAAGTAGAAGTTTAAAAAGTTTAAAAATCAAACACGAATTTGAACCCATTTCATCAGGCTCCGAGAATTCTTCCAAGAGAACGCACAATATGGCCCTCTCGGCTGCCATAGTTTCAACGCTTGCGTGACACAACCGGGTGTTCAGTGCACTACTGTTGCCGTTTAAATATACGTTTTGCTACGTGTTGCCGACTTTGAACGCACCCGAGGTCAGCCTTGGAATCCTCATTCCTCAGCAGAAAAAACGATACACAAAACTGACACAAAATGGTGAAACAGATTTGAAGTATATGAGATCTATACAAGTAAGCAAGATCCTGATAAGATCTTAAGTACAATGCACCTTTGTTTGCAAACAGAAAGAGAGCAGTGTTAAAATTCATGCATAGTGCAGCAGCGTTTAAAGGTCCCCAATTAGGTCACCAGGTGCACCCCCAATTAGCCATTCCATGCCATTTCAAAATCTTTTCCTTTGTGACATCACATGGTGAAGGGACCACCCAGAAGCAGGAAGGGCCAATAAACTTAAGTCAACCAGTAAATCAGTTCCAGCGTTATTCTGGTTGGTCCCTCCCCCTTACGATGTCACAAAGGACCAATTTTGACATGGCTTGTAAAGGCTAATTGGCAGTGCACATGGCAACATGATAGAGGACCTTTAAATTCAGGATTCCTGCAACTTCCTTTTGCGATCCAAGACCACCCTCCTTACCCACAATCCCCTCAACCAGGGGTTGTCACCAGAAGGCAAAACTGTAATGTGTGGCTGACATGGTGGGACTAAGAATACGGAGGCTGGAATAATTAGTGAGACGAAACAGTTTGAGCCATCTTACGCTCGAGGCCAAATTTCAGGAGCAAAAGAAAGACAAGAGGCTCTTGTAAAGTGAACAAGAAAGAGACAGCAGGTTGCCAAACAGAAAAATAGAAAACTAAATATCCAGGAATCAGGACCTCTCGCTTGAAAGCACGAGGAACAAGACAGTAAACAGTGCAAAAATAACATGACAAAATAGAGAAATGGACAACTGGCTGAAAAGAAGTATAATGAACGGTAAAAAAAGCTGTTTGTTACAATCTCAGCATGCAACCAGGCAACAGCTGCTCAGTCGCGCACAATTCTGTATAAGAGACTCAGATTTACAGTTACAAACAGAGAGGCCTCTTCAATAGCCTTTATGTTACTGCTGGAGTTTGGCCCACTTTTCCAAGGTTGAGTGACGAGGCTGTATCGCCAGGCAACAGGGCCTGGCCGCTCAAAGTCTATTTCTGGGTCGCAGTCGGCGTATTTGTTTACACTCTGACCCCTTAACCTCCCCTCCATGACCCATTTCTGCTGATGCCTCCGCTGAGGATGAGACGTGCAGTCATCACAGTTTCATTTAATGACCGAATAACAGAATTTCTCCCCCCCCCGTTTTGCATTTTTCCCCGTTTTTTCACCCCCTGCTGTGGTCGGGTCTGTGGGCGATCGTGTTCGAGAAGAGAGAGGGGGACACGTGCCGGAGATCTCCGTGTTCCTGGGTTATTGCCACTTCCCTGCGTGATTTATCTCACCCAGAGACCACACCCCCCCCACACCCCAGGACAGCCAATCATTTCCCCAGGTTTCTAAACCAACCGCAATTTGGCTTTTCCCCTCCAGCGTCACAGTACAGTGTCACACTCTCTTTGTGGTGAAATCTGAAAAAGAAACAACCCCATCCACAGCAAAGAAGTTCGTCTTCACCGGTATTTCAGTCTCATAAGAAAGTCTTTGTCTCATGAGAAAGTCTTTAGAGAGGACAGTATTAACAGGTTTTGAGTCACTGTTTTCTTGCTTAATGAAATTTTTGTGTGCGGCTAGCAAATCTTGAAATGAGCCAAACTCTCACAGCTTATTGGCCGTAACACAGCTTAATTATCGAGAGCAATTTATTACAAAACAGATTTTAAAGCTAAAAGCAAGATCCTAGTACATGTTGATTTTTGCCAAAGAATGTAACCTTGAAAATTTCCAAATGCCTCATCAAGAAACACGACGCTGTCCTGAAAGATACAGCAGTAAACAGACTATTTTTGTCTGTAATTAAAATCATAAAGGATTCCTTTGTAGTGATAGCAGGTCTCTACTCACACCTTAGAGAGGTTTTCACACATCAACAATCTAAAAATGAAGCTTTGTGTCGGGCCTCTAACAGATTTTAGCAGATTTTTTCTGTGACAGGGACACGTTTTGCCTGGCTGTTTTCACACTGTGAGAAGGCTCTCGCCGTCAGCTGCGGATCATTCTTCACAGACTGTTATCAGAACAAAGAGCATCAAAATAGAAGTTTAAAAAAAGCCTAGCATTTTTCTTAAAGGGACACCCAGGAATTTTCAACTATAAAATGTGTGATAGCGCTGAGGATATTATGTAAAGAAACACCCTTAAGATTGATCAATTATATGTGTGACTTTATAAGGCAACATGGACTTCTGCAAGAATTCCTTTACTTCTTGTTTTGGCTACTTTGCGTCACCTGAGGAGTGACAACCAACCAAAGTTATAGGTTAAATTAGTAAATTGCAATATGAATGTCATTTGACTTCATTAATAAGTGACTAAAATAATGATAGACTAGAAACATAAGGGGACAAGATAATACAGAAGAATATTGTACGTATTTCTTTATGAGAGCAGTAAAAAAATACGGCTTAAACACTGCCCTGTCATTGGGGTAATGTTATTCTGAAGTTGAATGACATCAAGCCGATAAGGAGCAATTAAGACAGGCTTAAAATGGTTTTAGTTTTATATAGGGAAATACTGCCATTCTTTATGACCGTTTACTTTCACTTTTCAAGTTGGCAGCTAAGTTTTTGGTCACTCTCAAATTCCAACACTTCACTGGAACATCATGAAATCAGTGTAACAGTCTCGCCTCCCTACGAATATTTATCCTCCTATTTAACCCGGTGAGGATCTTGGGGTGCCAGTGATACTGAGATCATACGTTTCCTATGCAAAGTAAAAATCAGCTTTGCAGTAAGGAAACAGGGCAGCTCTCGGACTCAACAGTAAAGAAACAGTAGGTCACCGGCAATGAGGTGCAGCCGATGTTAGAAGCTCACTGCGGCTCCAAAACTTGAAGCACAAAGATATTCTGGGTCTTAACAAAGACGCACAGAGTCTATCAATTTACATCAGCCCAATAACCTCAGTGAAGTCAGTTTGTCCAAAATGGGGAGAATATATTGGTTGGTTTACTTCTCCAACTTTCATCGATATTCCAAAAAGGTCAACTTTTTTGAATTTAGATTACTAAAAAGTTATATCGAAGGTGCTTGATATCTTCAAAATTTGGAAGTTCTTGTGAAAGTTGAAAGATTTTCAAGATATTAAAAATCAAAGCAAGAATTAGTCTGAATATACATGTATGACTATGGAGGTTCACCCTTATTTATTTATTCATTTAGCTTTGGCGGTGAAATAAAATTGAAAGAGGAGGCTCTTTTCCCCCCAAAATAACAGAAACAAAATCATTTGAAATTTTGTCTATAAAAGAATTAAAGTTTTTATTTCCTTCCATCACGATCGGTAAGGCTGTTGATGCCACGTGCGCACCAGCCTGGTTTTTTCCCCCTGCTGCCGCACTTAAAATAAACCATCGGACGACGAAAAGACAACAATAGCCAGAATTTAGCGATCAGGCCATCAGCAGGCCTTCCAATGGGGCCCAGTACACACACGCGGGACGGGTGCACGAGGAGTTCCTAAACTGGGTCAGTGGAACATGTCAGCGCCCCACAGAGAGGGGATTATTTTAGGAGCCCTCAGAAAAATGCAGGGCGACACAAATATTTTCTGTGGGAATAAAAACTGTCTGTATTTCCACACAAGGAACCGCTGGCAAAATCAGCTCCTGTGTTCACCGAGACCTGGACTGAAGTGTAGATTGGAAGACCACACTGTTCAAATTTGGGAGAGATTCACAGTACATTTACACCAAAACAATGGGCTATATTTCAAGGTCATAATAAGAAAAAAGATCCTGCATTTGAAAAATGTCCCCCGGAGATAGGAAAGAAAATAGAATAATCAGAAGTAGATCAAAGTTCCAAGTCTCTGTTACAACAAATACAACTATCAGCGCAAACCATTTCAAGTTTTTTCACTGAGCAGAGTACAGCAAAACTTAAGGTGGCGTGACAGTAATTAATACTGAACTGTAATCCTGGGTCGAACTCACAATCTACAAAAGAAGTTTGTAATCTATTAATTATCAGTAGATACTGCAAGACTGTGGGTCCCGAACTCGCATCCTGGGGCACTCCTGTGTATGCTGGTTTTTGTTCTGACTACAGTAGCAATCGCAGGATTTAAATAAGCTGTTCATTTGTCCCAAATAGGAGCATTTCCTGTTTAAAGTAGTTATTCACCATCTCAAGCCACATTTTGACAGAAATGTCTGAGTGCCATGAAGAATAAAATACCCTTGAACATATTGTGTTTATTTTTCTATACCGTGAGCAGTTTCAGGTAACAGTTTTCAACAAAACAAATTAGACACAGAGGGAATCAGTGAGCTCCAAATTAAGGTGCTGAACACAAGTGTTTTGAGATCTTACAATCAGTTGAGACTAATTTTTTGCTCGTCTAATAAATTGTTGGTATTTTTGACCATACATCTACAGTTTCACCAGTTAGAAACCTTCAGATCGTTCACTCTAATGAGTTCATTTTACCTCTTTTTATGCAGTCTTTTCTGTCACAATGCATATATTGACTGTTCATTCTTCATGGCGTGTATACATCAGTCTCCATGTGGTGTAAGAAGACAACTATTCTAAACATAAATGCACCAAATTAAGACAAATTAACAGCCTGTTAAAATCCAACAATTGCAACTGTGGTTAGAAAAGAAACAGCATACAGGGGGGCACCATGACTGCATTTGAGAATCAGTGCTGTTGGGAACATAAGTATTTGGACACAGACACAATTAAAAGGGCTATAGACTCCAGCACAGGCCAGAATCCAGTTGTCGATATCCTGAAATTGAAGTGCTGACGATCATCATTAATTTTGGGGCGCATTTACACCCAAGTGTTGTGAACCAGCAATAACAGCCATTCAAAATTCCACTAGTGTCCAATTAATTATGGAGCTCATCAATGAGTTTTTCTAAAGCGGGCACTTACGTTGAAATGGTTGCCCCAATTTTTTATGTTTTTTAAAACAGATTTTTAATGTTGCCTAAACGGCTTGGCTACATCTTCACCTTACATGACATCTTGAGACAGACTTGCGGTCCCCCCTGTGCTATATTACTCAATACTTTGTTGGTTTAGTTTGTCTTTCGCTCCAACTTAAACAAATGACTCACTCTTTCGCCTCCGAGAAAACATCAACTTCCTCCCATGCAGGTCTGATTCAACAGTGCAGACCCACCGAGACCCCTGCTTGTGGTTTTAGAATTGTATAGGACATAGTGTCCGGCAGTTGAGTCGATCAAAATTACACAACTGATCAAATTAATCACCGAGTACAACCATGAGCAAAACGTCCATCAAGGGCAGATTCACTACATCCAATCATTTTCCCTGCTAATTTGACCAATTAGTTCCCTCCTTGCTTGTTGGGAGTGAGTTAATCAGCCAAATGAGCATGAGTAATGACAGCATAGAATAAAAATTTACAGCACATAGGCCCTCTTTGGCACAAGAATTTCATTATCTATTTAGAGCCAATACAACCTGCACTTGTTTTACAGTTCTTATTCAAAAATAGATAATTTTCAAATACATGCGTATAGATGTTTCATATACTCATGACCACAAAAAAAGCAACACCCTGTGGGTGTTGATATTTTTCCGTTTTTATTTCCCCTTATGCATGACTAAATATTGCTCCCTGTTATTCAGTGGACTTCAGTCTGTTCAACACAAAGTTATTGCATAATTTCAGAGTCCAACTGAAATTAAATATTACAAACTTTTGATAAATTTCCAGGTGCTGCATTTCTTATGGTAATGTATATATAATGTTAGCCACAAATATGGTGATTATCGTTGAATTCTTAAATTGGTAAATACATGAATAGTTAGTTCTCGATATGTCTGCCTTTCGCCTCTATTGCTTTTACTCTGCTTGGTGTTGATTCAGCCAGATTATGCAACACCTCTTCTTCCATTCCCCGAACTTTCTCAACACCTCCCACAGATGTTCTGCTGATGTTATCTAATATCGGCCTTTCCCCTCGTTTCATCATCTCTCTTACATGCCTCAATCACAAATGCTAACAGTGCAAAGGAGTTCGACAACACGGATAAGAATTTGGGAAATAAATATTTTTTTAAATAGTGGGGTATACTCAAAAACAGTTTCTTTTTTTAATTTTTTGGAAATGAAGCAGAAGGTTGTTTGACACAGTTTTCCAGATGCTCATTGGTACAAAGAAGGGTAACCAAATTACATCCTGGTATAAAGGATGAAAGCTGAGAGGAAAGACATTATAAGCTTGATCTCATCAGTTTTTGTAAAGAGACTCCGAGGTGATTCGATTCAATTTTTTCAAATTCATAGAATGGAATCAAAAAGGTGAAATACAACATATTTTTGCTAGTGAACTTCTGTTACCAGAGGAAGGTGGTCATATAGGGCTCGAAAGGGCCCGTGATCTCGCAATGCATTTTGGGCTGGGTCGCCATCTTAGCGGGCAAAAGTTTTTTGTTTACATCACTTCGCGTTAGTAACGGTGCTGTGAGAGAGCGACACACACACCATGAAAAAATGGACCGTACAAAAGAGAGAGGCAATGGACCATACCGAGACAAGCTGGACCCTGTTCCGAAGGCTCGGTACCTCGAAAAAATCAGTGACATTGGTGGAATCGATCCATATGATCATGTTGACTGGACAACGGATTTAAATGACCTGCCGCCATTGTCCGAAGCTGAGCTTGTCCTTTATCTTGTCAATGGCGTTAGTTATTACACCGGCGAAGAATTTAGGAATGCCAAGTCTTTAAGGGCTCGTGGACAAAGCAACTTTGGGTGGGTGCAAGACCTCCGAATTTTGCGACTAAAAGAGAAGACTGTCGTCATTTCAGAGGTATGTAAACAACACGCCTTGACCTCACTGTGTCCCACCTACATGTGGTGCTGCTTGTTTGTTTGCTTTGACTAACATATGTTGATGTCTGCTCGACTAATTTGTTTCAGACAAAGTACAGAGGGATTATTTGTTTATCAACACGGCAGATGCACGCGCAATTTGACTGCAAAAAGAGCAGCCCCTTTAAACTGTTTGACAGGTTGGCATGGTTATCTTGCAGTTGCGATGTTAGCTAGCTAGCGATGTTGTCAGCGTAGCCAATACAACGTCACCGAGTGATAAAACAAGTTATGCTGCTAAATTAACATTAGTGAATGGGATACATCTTAACCAGGCCCGGCGCCGGAACAGGGAATTGGGGGGGCACAGACACCTGTCCTGGCTAATTCTAGATGGTTTTCCTATATTAACACGTTTTCCAATTCAAGAATAATCAAGTGGCAATTGAAGACACGACTTCTCTCCCCTATGCGGTCTAACAGCAAATAATGGGCTACATTCAGTACAGAAAATAATTTAATTATAATTAGGTCTATGCATTGGCACTCAGCGACGGTAATTTTTTTCCAGTGAGAGCGGCATTTCAGAACTCTTCAGCGAATGAAGGTAATTCTGGTGACAAGTACGTGGTTTCATCCGTTTACATTTTCCAATCGGACAGCTGTCTATTTTTTACAGCAAGTTGCATGACAGAACAAGAACAGCACACAAGGACAGCGCGCACGCAACCGGAGTAAAAAACCTCAGTTGCCCGCAACGCCCACAATGCATTGCGGGTTTTCCACTCCGCTACGTTACCCTTTCGAGCCCTATATGGAAATTTGTGAAAGGAAAATGTATCAAAAGACTCTCGCCTCATCAGATAGGTCATGTGACTGGGGCAGAAACTCTGAGGGTATTCAAAACCTGGTTTGTGCAAGGCACTATCCATTTTTATGTTAACTAAGCATTAAGTGCACTTTAGTGGTAAGAAAATGGCTAACCTTGACAGGCTGAATGGCTTGTTCTCGCCATCATGTTAGAAGCGAGAGGCAATGCCTACCAAACTTCAGGTGAACAAGCAAACTACCCTGTCCTCTTAGAGAGCTTTCATCTTCATTTGGCAACTAAATTGTGCAAGGATGACAGTGACAAAAACTGACCGCCAAGCCACAGTTCAGATCAACTGAACATAAAAAAAGAATAATGGAAATGGACCTTTTCAATATCACTAATAAAGCCAACAAGGTCAATTCCTAGAACTGGACCATTGTGAATGATTGGTTCGCAGTACAGAGTCAAATTTAGCAGGTAGTCTTTGAAATATTTGTTTCCATACAATGGACCTTCCTGCTTAAAGTGTAGGACAAAATCAATTGCATGTCGTATTTGCCAGTCAGCAATTCCAGTATGAACTCAGCAATAAAGAGTTTACGGAAATAATTTTGCACGCAACCACGGACAACTGCCATAATCATTGACAAATTTACACATAGTACAGCTTTTAGAGAGGCGTAAGACGAAAATACTGCAAGCTGCAATAGGTAAAATGGATATTTCTTAGAATTGCCTTCTGCCCAAATATTGTTCATCTACCATTTTAGGAATGGCTCGAAGCACCGTAAATATGCAGCCAGGCCACAGTGTGACTGTTTGTCTGCCAATGCAGATGCAAGCAGTTTCCTTGAAAGTGTTTCATAAAAGCTTCTATCTTTTTCTTTTCCTGGTACTTGCATGACAAACCTAATGAGGATTTCCCCCTTTCTGTTTGTGTCGACGACGGTCACCGAAGCAACAGCAGTGAAGGACCTCTGCTAAAAATACAAGAACCAACATTAACTGATGAACACGACAAATTTTATCTCCACAACCAAATATTTCACCTCAAGATAATACTGTGAGGGCAGGAGGTATGACTAAGGATTTATGCCTCTCCCAACAATGCAGCCGAATTTTAAAAAAACTAATTCCATTGTAAGAATGAACAGAATTATGATTCTTGTTATTACCTCGACCGAGGAGGTCATGTGATCAGTCGTGTTTGTTGGTTTGTTAGCTGGTTAATTATCAGGATTCTGCAAAACCTAGCGGAAAAATTTGCGTGAGAATTTTACCAGAGGTGGATCTTGGCCTGATTTAGCAGTGATTAGATTTTGGGAGTCATCCGGATCTGGATCGGGGATTTTTTGACGGATTCTTCGCCACTGCAAGATGGGGAAAAATTTGCCATTTTGAGTCCCCTCTTCACCAATAAATACCAATTTCAGATGAGAGCAAATATCACATGCGGATGGTGCTGACGGATGGGGGATTGTTCAGACTCGGCAGAGATTTGCATTCCCATTACTTGTTATTACTATTAGTCATTTAGCAGACATTTCAATCCAAAGCGTCTTACAGTTGATTGGGCAAAGCAGTCAGAGATGCTCCCTGTTGCAGTGGGGTGTTTAAGGGCCTTACTCGAGGGCCCAACAGCTGCATTGATCATACAAGGGCTAAACAGGGGCTTTAAACTAGGTCCACCAACCCTACAGGTCACAATCAAGCACCTTTGGAATCAGGCTATTGGCATCCCCACCCCCCAACTTATAAATGCAGGACAATTGATAGACAATTTTCATGACTAAAAAACAGCCCAGCTAATGCATTTTGTGGAAATGTCCAGGATTTTGACTTCTGAAGATGACTAATACACAGCTGCTACGCCTCTCAGAAACCACAGAGTCATCCGTACTGTAAAGCCAAAGTGCTGTGCAAAAAACTCAGGTCTGAGCAACATACACAAAATATACTAAACACACAACATACACTGACCGCACCTAAAACCTACTGTACATCACACTGAACTCATACTAGAAACGTAAAACATACCGGAGGTATAACACATACTAAAAGCATAAAACGCAGTGTTCATAAAACATACTGCACCCACATAAATACGCAATGTTCGCAGAGGAACATACTCAACACAAAAATCATGTATGACACATAAAACACACGAGACACGCGAATGTACCAATTACATAAAACACTGCACATGAAACATGCTGTCGAGCACACATGAAACATACCGTCTTAAGAACAGTCATGCCACTGTGATGGATATCAGGATAGGTGCTGCATCCACAGGTGCAAGTCAAAGCTTTACTGTGCAAAGCGCAAGCCACACATCAACACTGCCAAAAAATGCCGCTGACTTCTCTATGCTTAGTGTCATTTAGCGCTGGGCGATAAAACGATCAACGTATATCCTGAGGACAACATAAAATATTGCAATGATGGGAAATATTATATCATGATATGCATAATAGTTGTTTATATTTAATCTCTGACTGGCCAAAACTAAAAAAAAAAAATAGCTTTATGGTCATTGTTAGGGACTGCTTTGCAGAATTGGCCACGTGTGTAGACCGCATACAGGACCAGCAGATAACACATATTCCCATGATATATACCAAAGAGGGGCGACGGGAAGAAGAGGGAAGCCCATGTAGGCTATGGGAGGCGGAGTCAGGAGACCAGCCATGATGTCACCAATAGTCAATCACTGTAGCTAAATCGCTGACTAAAATGTAGCATACAACTACATTTTCAGACGTGTTTACAGTTTTAATACGCCTTTCATACATTCATGGAGTGACATGAGGGATAACAGAGTTCTGCACCAAAAGTTCATTTATGCTGAAACACAACGCTTATGCATTCAGAATGACAGTTACGGGAAACATGATTACGACAAAATGATAGTTTGGAGAGTGAGGAGGGAACTAGACAAACTAGCTAGCTAGCTAGCCACTTCTTTGTTTACAATTGTTTATACTGGTCACTCACAATGAATCGCGATTATTCAAAGCTCTTTGCGGCACTGTCTCCATAAAGGGTCATTCCATATGAAATCACCCAAAATGGGGGGTGCTCCCAGCTTGATGGTTTCAGAATTGCTTCATTTGGTGACATTTTGTTGCATGTGATGAGCAAATCAAATCGCAGGTGGTTTCAAGTTGATATCTCGTCCCGTTCTCATTTTAAGCGCCCCCAAAAGAGGGGGCGTGGCCCACTTTGACCCTCTGGTCACAGTTTGTGACCATTTTCAAAGGGTTATAACCGATGAACTAATAAGGATACAAATTTCATTCTTTCAGGATATGTTTATTCTGTCTAATAGTCTGCAACAAACCTTTTAATACAGTGGTTAACCCTGTGAGTGCTTTGCAATTAACCCCTAAACATTGAAATTTGGTGCCGAACATGTTGATTTCAAATGAAATATTATTCCAGTATCCTAAGAATGTTCCCTTTGCCATTTACATTCTTGATAGTATACCTGATGGAGTTTCAAATGAAGGTAAAAACATCTTTCTATCTTCATCCAATTTGAAGAAACATTAATCCCTTTTCAGCTAAATACCGAAACGGTGCACTTTTTGACCCTCATTTGGACCATGTGGGCCTATTTTGATTTTCAAAAAGTTGGCCTCAAATGAAAGCTTATTCACAAAACTTCAAAATGCAACACAATCAAACTTGGAACAAATACTCCTACTTGGAAAAATAAGACCCCTTTTAAGCACTATTTACACATCGGCACAACTACTCTCAGTGTACAGGTAAATGTACAATAATGTACAGGGAATACTGAACTCCACTCATTTATTTCTACTTTCAGTTGCATGCTCTTTGATCATTTGCAGCCAGTGTCATTTTCTTGTATTTGTTTTCCCAGTAATTTCAAGATAATTTGATAGACCAGGCAGAATTGTTACTAATGTGGATGAAACCCTTCAAACCGTACCTGCCCTTCATGCCCTTTTATTTGCGAAAAAGGAATTGGGTAACTTTAACTGCTTGAGCCTGGTTTCCTTCTCTCTTGTGCTCAAGATTTCGATCATAAATACTGCCTGTAGATGTCAGCATAAAGGTGGTAGGCGGATCCTTAGTAGGCCTACATGGTTTCTGAAAACAATGGCTGAACCATCATAATCTTCCCGAATCTAATCCCCCACGCACTGTTGGCATTGTGAATGAGTCCCTGTCCATTTATGTACATTTACCTGTACACTGAGAGAAGTTGTGCCGATGTGCAAATAGCACTTAAAAGGGTCTTATTTTTCCAAGTAGGAGTATTTGTTCCAAGTTTGATTGTGTTGCATTTTGAAGTTCTTTGAATAAGCTTTCAATTGAGGCCAACTTTTTAAAATCAAAACAGGCCCACATGGTCAAAATGAGGGTCAAAAAGTTTACCGTTTCGGTAATCAGCTGAAAAGGGGTTAATGTTTCTCCAAATTGGATGAAGATAAAAAAAAAAGTTTTTACCTTCATTTGAAACTCCATCAGGTATACTATCAACAATGTAAATGGCAAAGGGGACATTCTAAGGATACTTGCATAATATTTCATTTGAAATCGACATGTTTGGCACCAAATTTCAATGTTTAGGGGTTAATTGCAAAGCACTCAAAGGGTTAACCACTATATTAAAAGGTTTGTTGCAGACTATTAGACAGAATAAACATATCCTGAAAGAATGAAATTTGTATCCTTATTAATTCATCGGTTATAACCCTTTGAAAATGGTCACAAACTGTGACCAGAGGGTTAACGTGGGCCACGCCCCCTTTTTCGGGGGCCCATAAAATGAGAACGGAACGAGATATCAACTTGAAACCACCTGCAATTTAATTTGCTCATCACAGGCAACAAAATATCACCAAATGAAGCAATTCTGAGACCATCAAGCAGGGAGCTTGGGTGATTTCATATGGAATGACCCTAAAGCGAACGCAAGGGTTTATCAAATGTCCCAAAAAGCTCTCGGGCAAGAAGATAGCTAAAACAAGAATAGATGTTGGAGTGGCATTTAAAAGACAGAGAGAGCTTTGCAACGAGCGAGGCCTTCAAAGGGACTCCAATGTCGCAAGCATATGTTATACATAAATAGCCGGTCAACCAACCGCACCAGCTTTGTATTTTATTATTTTATTTTATTTTTTATTAAAAACTTCTTCCACTCTACAAAGCAAAACATAAAACATAAACAATAAAATAAAACGTATGTATGTATACGTACAATATGTATACGTTCAAACTTAGCATAATCATCACCCAAAATCTTGCTAAGTCACAATTTATGCATTAATTATCTAAAAGTGGTGGGACCACTGAGAGATTTGCAACATACCTCTCAGTAACAACTAAAAAGTTAAACATGCTCTAGGGTTAAGGGTAGGTGTAAATGAACTGTATAACTACCACCCACCCAATGTACGATTGGATAGACTCGGCTAGGCTATTGTATGCAAGGTTGCCATCCTGTGACCCCGACTAGCCATGAGTGGGCAAGGAAATGGGTGGAGAAGTGGTTCTTTACAAAACAAGTCCCCTTCACAACCTTATCCTTATTTCAGGGCCATTTTTAGAATTACGACTGCATTTTTTTCCCCACCCAAGACCAAATGTTATCAGAAAGTTTTGATTAAACACTGATAGTTTAACAGAGCTCAGAAACAGTCACAGCCGATGCCGTAGCGGGGGAAAATGAGTCACAGGGCAGCAGGTGATGGCGTCTGCATCTCAAGATTAAAACCAGCGCCTTCCAAGCATGTTTGTGTTCATCTGCTTTCGGTCAGAACTCGTCACCCTTTTCAAACAAGGTGACAAAAACAGGAAAGAGAAGTCTGCCTTATCGGCCAGCCAATCAGCAGTCCTATCTCACGCAGTTGCACGGCAACAGGAGAGAACTGAGAGGAAGTTGAAGTCTGGTATGAATATATGCCATTTTCCCAACCTCCCACCTCCCCCAGGAGGTCCAAGTGTCTCCCGGAAACTGTGCCTCGCTCCCTGACTTCTGAAGCGGAACCAAATCTTTGGCAAACTGGGCGTGTCCTGGGGCCGGAGTCTGCAAGGCGCAGTCCACACGCTCGTTATGACCCGCGACGTCGGCGGTTCCGATCCAGCCAATGACCTTTTCACTCCCCTTTCATCCTGTCTCCGTACACCCTCTATGCTATCCAGTGTAATAAAGCTTGGAAAATTATTTTAAAAAAAAAAAATTTTAGATGCAATTTGCACAACAGGCGGGATGCAATTTTAGAGATGATCAAAAAAATCAGACTGATGACCACTTGTTCAGAAACCACAGCAAAAAGTGACAGATTCACTACAATCACAAGAAACTGGCGAGCCTACTTGGGCTGAACGGCCTGTTCTTGCCGCTCTGTGTTGAGTTAGAAATCTCTGCTGCATGCACATTTTTTGGGGAAAACACAACCCCATCCACAGCTAGCATATTTTACAGGCAGGGCTCGCCCCTTGTTTAAAAGTGATGCAAAATGGTGGTCACTTGAAATAAAGGTTAACCTGGGTGAATCACGAGTTAATGGCAGATTAGATCTTTTCATCACTTGAGTGCAGATTCCTGTTTTTTTTTAACGGTTCCAGGCTCTACTGCAGCCGTAACTAACTCTGTTCATGGAGATCTACCACCCTCTCCGTTTTCACTCCAACCCTAGCAAAGCTCACTTCATTCACTGTTCCTGGAGACCTACCGTCCTCTAGGTCTTCACTACAACCTGAACAAAGCACACCTTACTTTTTTTTAGCAGCCAAGCTAATTGGTGAAGTCAGGTCAGCCAGATTAGGGTTTGACATGCAAATAAATGGTGAAAGTGACAGTCTTTTATCCAAATTTATTTTGGTAGTCAAATTATGAGGAAATATATGATGGCTGTAGCCCGACAGGTACCAGAAAAGCGACCCCCGAATGAGTGCTGACAAATTTCTACCAGAATAAAGTGGGCGGTTCTTTACAGAACAGAGTCTGTATTGATTGGACATCGAATGAATAAATGCAGGGGAAAACCAATGAAAGACCTACAGGGGATTTTGAGGGAAATCCAGATGGCAACAATGGAAGAGGGTCCTGGGGTGAAGCCAGGTACAAGGAGGAGGGGGAGGGGCGGTAAGGAATTGTTTCTTCCTATACAATCGCTCGGGAGGGAAAAATAAGACAGGATGATAGATCTACAGCAACAGGGTTATATACTGCTGCTTTATGCATGGAACTTATCCAGCTGACTCATTAAGCAAGCAAATACTCTTGAAGTATCAACAGATAAACAATGCTACACGCTCGTAACAGAGAACAGCAGCAACGGGCTAACACATCACCATCCGTCAGCAGCAGTGATGTTAATCGTTTCGGTAGCGGGGGTAAAGATTTTCAGCAGAGGATACGCATACATTTTCACATTTTGAAAAAAAGAGTGGAAATCGAGAGCCCTTGAACAGTTATTGAAGAGCTCGTTCAGTTTAAAAGGGCACACACTGTCAGCAGAGTCACTTATCGCTGGCACTCCAGCTGAAGTATGAATTAATGGGGTGGCGATGCACGGGCATTTACACCAATCAGCGGCCTAGAGAGAGAGCGCCTCCTTTCATTTACAGAGGGAACTGCACCGCGTGTTCGCCACCCTCAAATTTCCCAGCATCCTCCTCATGAAGGGGTGAGGGTAAAGCGACAGCTTAATCTGAGCATTCTGTGATTCATTTACCCATTTATTTGTTTATTTGTTCAGTTATCTAGAGAGGCCTCTGTACTACCTCCCCAAATTTATAATTATAAACCAATTTCCTGTGTGCAGAAAAAAAAAAAAAAAAACTCAGCTGAGGAGTATAAATTGTTGAGATCAGATCAATATACAGTGTTCAGACAAAGACCATTATTTATTTGGGTAATAGTTTACATAAAGATACCATTACAAATAGCTCCAACCACATCCCTTCAGAGACAAAGGAAATGCAGAATCTATCCCATTCATTCATTCATTCATTCATTCATGATCTACACCACTGTTCCCTGGCCAGAGTTGTGCCTATCCCATCATGCAATGCACAACACACCTCAGAGAGTCAATCCATCGCAGATACACACGCACACAGGTACACAAACGCGGGCAAACAAACAGATAGACAGACAGACACACAGACGGACACAAATTCATTCTCAGGGCTGGCAGAAGTTCAGTCACATCGAGTAGACTGGCTGTTTTTCTATTAATATCTCATTAAAGGATTAGTGGCGCTGAGCCCCACTGACTGAGTCAGGTCTCTGACAGGAAGCCAGGGCTGCAGTCTAATGTGTGGCTCAGAGGCAGAACTAACCCAAGTTCTCAGAGATTTTTCCCTTTTTCCGAGGACTTGGGTCCAAATTCTGTGTATCAAAATCAATCCCCTATGACAAAAAAACTCCACACCAATTCTTTAAAAAAAAAAAAAAAAAAAGGAAGAGTACTCTCCACAGGTTACAGAGCAGCCATGACACAGCTGGAAGACCCTGAGCGGCTCACCGATGTTATCAGTGTTTGAGAGTCCAAACCAAAGTGTCAACAAATTACCTTTTTTGGGGTCGGGGGGGGGTTAGTGGACGATAGGGGACCTCGTGCACACACTCAGGCACGAGGCACATGTGTGAGCACCACGCGACAGGTTGGCGAGTCAAGACCCCCAATGCATCCATGACAGAAACACTGCAGCCTTTGGGCCCCTGAGTAAGGCCCCTGACCCCACACTGCTGTGTGTGTGTGTGTGTGTGTGTGTGTGTGTGGGGGGGGATCACCGTCATCCTTCCAGTCCAATTAACTGCAAATTGCAACAGATAGAATAAATAACAGATAACAATGATAATACTACGCGCAATAAAGACATGGGGAACTGCTAAGCAGCCTACAATCCTGAGAGACCCAAAAACCTCATTGATAACTCCAACATAAACAGGCAGAGAATCTCCACAATATTACTGCGAGGCAAATATTTGAATGTTGGGATTGTAAAGATGAGTTAAAAAATCTGCGTAATATTATGTCAGTGCTAAATATTTGATTGTAAAAGCTGTTAAAGCATTGTAAAGCTAAGCAAGCACCACCCTTATTTAACTGCAAAAAAATAAGTAAATACATTTCATAAATCTACAATGGAAGCAACCGTTTTGCAGTTAACTAAATGTTGTCATGGTTACACACAATATTTACAGCTCTGAGATCTGATAAAGAGAGCCAATCCTGTCACTGCACAGACAGTGAACTCATTTGATGCTGCACTGCTTGTACAACATAATACACAAAGGTATTCAACAGTATGTAAGGGGACTGCATGGTGGGCTTACACAAGCTCCGAAATCTGCAAACACTTCCTGATCTATGAGTTTGTTAGTTCTGTTGAAGTGTTGTTGGTCAATGTTTCTCTCAGACAGAGTATGACCATGGATCAATGAACTCTCATTGGTTTGAGTGATTCACCCTCCAGAATGAGAACGGCTTTCATTACCGAAAATCGGGAACACAGCCAGAGCGAAACGTCAGTGTCTGAAGCTCCGAGGCTAAACATTTCTAGGAGAAACAGAGGTCCTCGATATCGGCTCGAGAAGAAGACCAAACATGCTGACGTCAGAGAAATGAGTCATTGTTCACAAAAGATTCAATCCCAAAATGTCAACATTTTTTTTTTTTTTAATTGGAAGCAACTCCGGTGCGGAGGAACTATTTGCCCGTTTGGGTCACACAAACCCAGAAATGACGATGTACTGCCATGAAAAACAGAAGCAGAATTTTCACAATGTTTTTATTGCACCACAGTGAGTGTTGTGCTGCTCAAATTCTGTCCTGATGGACACCTGTGCTGTTTTCCATTCCCACCACACATGCAATTTCAGAATTTGTCACAAGCCATGCATTTTAATTAGGCGCATGTGATATTTAGAGGTCTTATTTACATCACTAAACCATGCCAACATCGCATTTCGATACCAACAAGGTTCCCAAATTTATATTGTGTTTATTGCACGACAGGCGAAGAATTACATAAAACAAGGTAACAAACGTATGAGATTAATTGGCCAACCTAACAACTTAACAAGAAACTAGGTTAACTTAATTATTGAATATGAGATAATTTGCCATTTTTCCTATACTTCAACACAAAGCAGGTCACCCTCTTTATCATTTATCACTGAATTCCTCATTATCTTCCAGATGGTTAGGATTGGTGCTCAGGTCTACATTCCAATCAGGGGCTTGTAGACTGACCTCAGTTTTTAATTTCATCGGTTTAAGATAATTTACCTTTTTTCATGTAGTCATATGCTTATTGAAATTTATTGCATGAAATTTAATCCAATGAGTAATGCATGCTGACAGAAGATGTGTTTTTCACCGCATGCACGGCGCTTTCTGACAGAATGTGTTCTCAGAGTCTAAGCAATCCCACAATATAAGCACTTCAATTCTGGGATCGCCCACTGCGACTGTAACGCAAACCAGCACATACAGCAGGTCCCTCAGGACTGAGTCTGAGAAACACTGCTGTAGACATCAAATTCAAGACTCCAAATTAGTAAAAGTGAAATAAACTTGGATAGAAAAACACACCATTCAGAAAATAAGGAAGAATTGTAAGACTAATCTTGAAATAAAGCCAAACCTGGATTATTTCTTAGAGGTCCCAGCCAGGAATCATTAGGAGAGCACATCAACATGCGTCAATCAATCATAATAAAGCAAAAGGTAGGCCAAGAGAATGCTGGATAAAAACACCTGCAGAGATTAAGGTCCCATTACACGAAGTAGGATTAGAGTTAGCTGGATACTGTGCCAAGTAAAATCTGAACCAATCCTAAATCCACAACATCGATTGAAAAAGGGGGCTACTACACAGCGCCATTATCCAGCTAACTCCCTAATCCAGCTTTCTGAAACGGGCCCATCTTTACATTTTATACAGTTGTCCAAACTCAAAATGCAGATTTATTTACCTCATCTGCCCTCACTGGCTGACGGATGCAAACTCTGATGTGACAGGACATAGACTGTACGCACACACAAACCCCCACACACACACACACACACCTAACATACTGCAGTCGTCAGGAAACAGGTGGGTGAACCTGTTCGTCCTGCACATGCAGAATCTCCCACACAGCTACGTAACTCTCTCTCTCTCTCTTTCTCTCTCTGCAGCAGCAACTTCACAATCACTCCCACATCACCTTACTCATCCGCTCAGTTCTCATCTCTATTTAACCAGAAAAGTCACTTAAGAACAAACTCTCACTTCCAAGGGCAGCGCAGGCGAGACGCCAGAGAGAACTCATGAATGAAGGGAGTGCGAGAGAGAGAGAGAGAGACAGATAGAGGTGTAAAGCCTGTGGAGCAGTTTTGGGTTTAGCGGTGCAGTTCTACCCAACTTCATCTCCTGACGCAAGTCCGAATCCCAAAAGCACCAGGGGGTGGAACCCAAAATTCTGCGGACATCGGTCACACAACCGACCACTAGGCCACTCTGCCACCCCAGTCCAGTTTTATTCTTTTTTCCACATCTGTTTTTCATTGCCTTTTCTGCTCTCTCTCTCTCATGCACTCTCTCTCCCCCTTTCCCTCTCTCTCTCCCTCTCGAACCGCGGCTGGTAGCTGGAGCAATGCCTTTTTATTTTTAGCAGAGTAAACAGTGTTCTAATCTGACTTCATTAAGTAATTACTTGGACGCAGTTCAACAATCGCATCAGTAAAGCTCAAACGGGCATGTTCTGACCCATTTAACAACCCCGTCCAAACCACCCAAACTCCACCCCGACACCCCACTCCCCGCCCACAAACCACCCAAACTCCATCCCCAGCCCCAAACCACCCCCACTCCCTACCCGAAACCAGCCAAATCTCACGCCAAAAATTACGCCAGCTTTGGCCAACCTTTTCCAATCTCGCTTGATGTAAGCCTTGAAAGTTGGCAACTCTGATTGATGCTGCATGAATTTATGTCCTTTCTATTTCGTAGTTCTCACAACAGCTCGTGTCAAATCAAACACTCAAGAACCGACAGTGAAAGACTCAACTCCCAAAAGAGAAGAAGAGATTATATTTGTCCTCTTGTTTAAATTCCCCTTTTGATATTGGCGCCCAGCCAACACGGGGTTGCATGCGTCCTGTTCTCACACTGGGGAAAATCCAAATTCTCGAAACTGTAACCATGATCAGGACCCGACGCTGTTCTGACCACATTATTCAGAGTAACTTACGCAGCTATTTCTGCTTATATATTAAAACAATTTCCATTCAAACAGTGAGACATTAACTGAGGCTATTCAGCTTCTGTATCACACTTCAGCATTTAATTCTTCACAGGGGATTCTAACCAGCATCCACTGTTTCCAGCCCAGTTCCTTAACCCCATAAAACCTACAGACCCATATATGCCTCTTTCAAATACAGCTGCTGAATTCAAACCTGCGGAATTTCAGGCCTATTTTATATTCTAGTGGAGATCCTAAGGTCTCTAACGATCCCATAAATGTCCTGCTGAATTACAAAGTAATATGTATATGATGTACGAGATCAAGATATTTTCCGTTTAATGAAGTGCTGCGGCCATTAAAACATGACTTCCTGAGTTTGAATATTTCTCTCAATATAAGTGAGATGCAGCTTCAGCGAAGCGCTGCAACCAGCAGATACAGAATGTGAGTGAGATATTGTCCTACAATATGGGAGATCATGCTTTTTCTGACTTTTAACCTACTAAAGGGAAATCTTCAGTGAATAGTCAGAGTTTAAGGGGTTTTAAGCGTTACCATATTCTACCACAGGAAAACTCACAGGTAGACCCTCACAGGAAAACCCTCACAGGTAGACCCTCACAGGTAGAACCTCACAGGAAAACCTTCACAGGTAGACCCTCACAGGAAAACCCTCACAGGTAGACCCTCACAGGAAAACCCTCACAGGTAGAACCTCACAGGTTAATTTCATATCTGAGTTGCAGGATTGACAGCTTTCATGGCAAATGAATGGACTCCCAGCAGCTGTGAGACCAAATCACTCATCGTGTGAACACAGAGTAAAACTGACCCCAGTGGTCAGAATGTGTTTGCTAGCAGAAACATGAAAACGCCCATCCATCCAGTATCTATCACACATTTCCTTGGGCAGGATCGCTGCAGAGCTGGATCCTATCCCAGCATGCAATGGGCGAAAAGCAGGAACACACCCGGGCGGGACACCAGGGGATCACACACCGTTCACTCACACACTCAAACACTGACAATTTACAGTCTCCGATCAGCAGGCATGCATTTTGCCCCATCTTTGGGGGGGGTAACCAAGCGAACACGGGAAGGACATGCAAACTCCGCACAGCAAGGCTTTGAACCAACAGCCCAACGTGAAAAGCTCTCGAAGCTAAAAACAGCCCATCCACAGGAAGTCACAGCCTGTGACACCCGAGTTTCACCACAGGCCATCCATCATACCGAAGAGTCGACAAGACATAAAATAACTGCGGTCAACGAGAGTCGGCTGTTTTAATCTTAGAATGTTTGCAAAAAAAGAGCCACAAGCGATCACAGTTATAATCACATGAGCTGGGAGTACCGCGCTTTGGTTAGATCTGCTTACAAACACTGTGCGCATCAAATATTGGGTTCCATCGTACATCGCCATTACCGAGAGGAGAGCAGAATAGAGCTCGTTCTTCTTTAAATGACAACAAAACAGTCTTACCGGCACCAGGAATAATGGCGAGTTTGGTCTCCACCAGTCCCATTTTGGCCGTGGTAGCTGTTGGAAAGAGGCATTAATTAGGGCATTGTGTATTACCAACAGTACTAAATATACAGCAAGGAGCACCAGAGTAATTAAACATTTAAAATCGAATATTCAGAAACAGTGACTTTATAGTCCTCAACAGACATCACAATCAGAAATGCAATCTATACATTATGGCTGCTTACAGTGGATTCAATCAAGATAGAGAAATTCTTACAAGGGAAACCATTCAGTCATATTTGCCAAACTCCACGCAAAATATAGGGTTTAACATAGACATGAATGAGCAGAACAAAAATTTTATTTCGAACTAGCGTGAAATACCGTGAAATACTCAGATTCCCCACCAAGGAACGAAAGAAACTGCGGTAAAGCGATGGACAGACGGACAGATGGACAGAAGGACTAACAGGAGGATGACAAGGCACATCAACAAAATAAGGCACATCGACACAATAAGATGAATCCATCTGTGAAATTCCGCTCAGAAAAACGGAACAGTTTAGGAGTTCTGGTCCGGACAAGAAGTGTCACAGATGGACAGACTGACAGACAATATCCCCCATATCCCCATTCCACTTTGTGTCGGGGGATTATTATACTGTAAATAATACTTTCCTTTGGATAAAGTGTCAGAAAAATATAATGCAATTCAAACCACCCAAAATTTCACATACAAAAGCAAGATGCATCCTGTACAACCCCTCAGTGACAATTGAGAAGTTCATGCTTGCACCCATAACATCACCAAAACCCATTACTTCTGGTTGGGGTCACAAAGGGGCAAGGAAGTGACCTGGAGGGTATCCCAGAATCCAACGGACTTAGAGGAGGAACATCACAACCAGGAGCCACAGAGCCACAAGTCTCAGAATATCTGAATGATGGTTACTGGTGTGCGATTCCTGAGGAAAGGTTCTGTCCCGGCATTCATGTGACGAAGCCATTTATTGCCACATGGCTGGTGAACGGCATATCAAGCAGGTGGTCAATATGTTTTGGTTCGCCTGCGTGCATGTCAAGCATTCAGGAAAAAAAACTTCAGCGAAGGATGGCCTCCTCGTTCCTTGCCCAAGGCACCTTAAGGAAACTACAAATGCTCACAAACCCCAACTCATTCAGCAGATTACGGTTTATTTACAGATGAGGGACCCTGATCGATCTCCGAGTCATCATACGGCAGAGAACCAGGGTTTAAAAAGTTGCCATTGGAATGAGCCCATTAACTCCTGAATAGACTCACAACATTGAGCCCACCTTGTGAAAGAAAACATCGGCTGTAATTGCTGCTCGGAAACCATGGCAACACCACTTTACAAGTTAAAAGCTTAACCATCCCGGACATGATTAGATCCATGCAAGTCTCTCCTAATTAAAGAGAAACATCTCACTTAAGCTGATGTCACAACAGTTTTCTTCACACACAGGAAGAGTTCGTGTTTCAATCATTAAAAAGGCCTCTTAAAGACCGAAGCTGACACGGAACATGAGGCGATTAGCACGTGTCGCATCTCTGTAATGCCGTCAAATTGCTTTATTAAACTCACTGTGATTAATGTCAGGTACATTCTGTGAAATGCTGTGGAGGCAGTCGGATATCTCATCGCTTTGAGACTGTACTCCAATTCAACAATAGTATTAGAAAAGCAGAACCGACCCACTTACTCCTGTACTGGGTAACAGGAAGCAGGGATGTCAGTAGTTACGGTGAGGGAGGTCCAGAGGAACGAGGTTTTTGGGGTGCTACTGGTCTGCAGTGGGGTCACCCATAAACAGTGGTCTGAGGAAGGACAAGCCAACGTCATGGATTCGGGTGCCCAATGCTCTTCAACGCGCAAGAGCCATCAAGGTCAATCCGTCTGGTCCAAACCGACCGAAGGGCGACTGCGACACAAGTTGCGGAAAATTTCTATGAAGGTTACAGGGAGCATATGTCACTAAACACAGTGTGTCATGCAATGGTGGAGGAAGGGTGATGCTCCGGGAAATGTTCTGCTTGGAAATCCAGGGGAGATCAGACCGACAAGTGCCATAAACCTAAACACTGTGGCGGACCAGGAACACCCCTTCATGGCGACGACACTCCACGATGACAGTGGCCTCTTTCAGCAGGATAAAGCATCCTGCCACACGGCAAATTGTTCGGTAATGGCCTGAGAACCATAAATTTCACAGTGTTTTCCAGGCCCCCAAACTCCCCAGCTCTCAGTCCACTCCAGCATCAATGGGATGTGCTGCTTTTCTAAGGGAAAATCCACCCGAACACCCACTAATGTGCAGCTCCCACCTGGGTGACGCATGGCGGCCATTTTGTGCCAAAACACTCACCACACACCAGCTGAGGTGGAGACGGCACTTCTGTCAATTAAACGAGGGGGCTAATTCGGCAGCAAGTTGAGACCCAGATTGGGACTGTACCCAGGACCCCATGGAACCAATCACTCTTCGCAATGAGTTTTAATCATCACGGAAATTCCCAAATGGACAGTAAAGCGGGTTGAGCACATTTTGAATGGATGTGATAAAGGTGCGCAACAGTGAAATGAAGGAATCAAACTCTACAGCTCGAGTCAGTTGAGAAAAAGCAATAAGAATTTCCAAAGCTATTTATAAACCCCCCCGTGACATCCGATCCATTCATAAATGCAGCCAGCCTTAGCGCTCGACTGACAGCGAGAGGAAAACGCAGCCGCAAATCTGTGAAGAAAAAGGATTAGCTTCCCCGCTTCGCTGGTTTTGATGCGGTGTAATGTTGCTAAAACAGCCTAGCTGCTTGAGTGTTGTGTTGCCGCGAAACATGTTTTTTTATTTTCCGACGAGTGTTTTTTTATAGCGCTGGTAACACACGGTAGCGCGAGGAGCCTCACTTCTGTTTCCAAACGCCCAGAATATGCTCGGAGGCTGCAAACAGACTCCCGAATTGAAACTCGCTATCGAGAGGTGAGACACAAGCACCAACAAAGACATCTGTTCATTCACAAATACAGAAGGACTGTTTGACTCGCTACCAGCAATCTGAGCGCGTGCGAGAGCGGGTGAGTCACTTTCGATGAGGGATGAGATACTGCGCATTTCTCGGGAACACAATGGTTGGGACGGATTTAAACAGGGGCTCATTTCAATTCAGTTACATCACTTACCTGTGAGCCAGGACTGACATGCTGACACACACACATGCACGCACACACACACACACAAACTCGGACTCAAACATATACACACGCACACATACACAGGAGCGCACACGGTCGTACACACACACACACACAAATCAGACACGAACGCACACATGCGCGCAAAAACAAATGCATAAATAGACGCACAAACACATATATTGTATATACACACACACGCGCGCACGCACAGACACACATATGAATGAACAAATACACACGTACACGCGCGAACACACAAACACCCATGCGCACTTATACACACACACAATATATACACACAAATGTGCGTGCGCGCGCATACACACACACACACACACAAATGCATACACACACATGGACCCACATACACACAAACACATACCCATGGGCACTTACACACATGATAAACCCACATCTCTCCCCATCACATATTAATGTGCACACAAACACACACACAAACACGCACACACCCACACACGTGTTCACACAAACGCGCACACACACACACACGAACACGTGCACCCACCTGCCACTCTGATGTCACAGGCGAGAGCGAGCTCCAGACCCCCCCCTAAGGCGGCCCCGTCGACGGCGGCGATGGTGGGCATGGGGAGGTTACCTGTCCAGAGAGGAGCGAAAATCATCAAGAGGAGAACGACCTTCAGCTCTGACTGACCAATGATACAAAACACACACACAACATACCGCAATCCTGACCAATACACCCTCAGACCCCAAATACACACCCATGAAGCTGCAGCACACACTGCTCGGACATGTCTGACAATTCACAATATCAAGACACTTCTGTTTGTAAGGGGCTTTTCACACAAGCCTGTTAAAGCAATGCTTAACAGTGTGCAAAAAGGCCTGGAGTCTCATTTATAAACCATGCGAAGACACAGACAAGATGCATACGCCACTTTCCTTGCGGATTTTGGATTTACAGAAACAAACTTGGCATTAAAAAATATGCAAATCAACAGGATGGAACCCGTCTGCAACATTGAGTCCCTGAGTTTCCAAAGGGCCCAACTCCAAGGCACAGTCTTTTTCAAGAGAGGGAAAAATTGAATTTTTTTTTGCCCGTATGTTATGACCTATATATTTTTAGTTTATTTCTTTACAAGAGAGTGTCATTGGGATACTTTTGGCTGAAATTACAAGAAAGTTCCGCTTCTTGTAATCAGATATGCAGACCTCTAATTAATTGGAGTTGGGCCCTTTGGAAACTCAATGATTCAATTCTAACCCTAATTAAATAAGTAAAGATCCACAGTTTAGTTTACTCAAATGGTTTTATCAAATGTGTTGTTCTTTACAATGCCCCACCTTTTTAATTGTGCCTATGCAATATTTCAGGATGAAATCTGAGTAGATTTTAATACATAAGGCCCCTGAAGCCCAAAATAGCAGCACAAAGTCTTTTTTGGTGGGGGAGGTCCCTCAAACACTGGGAAGAGAGAAAAAACTGCCTGATGAGATCTCAGGAGTGACCGGTCTTCCGCAAGGGAGCCCTATCCTCTCCGTGATCTGGAGAGGTGTACAGGCAGACTGGACATGACAGGGATGTGATAAGAGATCCATCTCAACAAATCAAACTGGCTGAGCGGGTGACAACTGTACAGAACCAGCACCACGGACCGGGACACAGCAGAGGGATGGAGAGAGGTGCGACCAGCACACTTCCAAATAATGTCATTCTACCCCAGACAAAATGTCAGGAAGCCAATTCTGACACCCTCCACCCAGCAATGAGCTGCTCCCCCTCCCTGTTTTTTTTTTATTATAAGGTTGGCATCTCCAATCCCACCCGAATTTGGAATGCCCAATCCGAGAACTATGTACAAGGCTTACTCATATGCAAACCCCTATTGCCAGCTCAGGAGAGAGAGATAGTTTGCTGCTTTTCTCCGAAGCACACGCCTGTCAGCCCCTGCATCTTCACACTCATTGGTTGAAACTTTCGCAAGTTCAGAACGAGGGCGGAGGATACCCGAACACAAGCAAGCTCAGAATCTCACTGACGAGCGCCCAGCTGGCCAACAGGAGGCGCTTGAGCAACGAACAAGCCAATAATTTTTAATTTCCCTTCTCAGCAGTCCCTTCCCAATTTGCATTCCCACAGCGCTGTAGCCAATCGTGTGCTGTTCTGAAAAAGCTGCCGACCAGTGCTGGTTGGTACGACCGGGGATCGAACCCGCTCCGTAGTAGTCACTACTGCTCCACACATGCGGCGCCTTAACCGAGTGAGCTAACCCAGCAGTCTCCCCTACCTGTTTTAACACCTTTCTGCAGATGTAGACCCCTGCGGACATAGAGCAGCTCTTTTTATGGAAGCAGTTACACTACTCAATCACTAGATGGCACCCCCGGAGTTATTGAATATTCACAAGCAAGCAGAGCTGGAACACAGTCTAGAATATTGACGAGTTCACTCCTAACCCTGTTTTTCAGGAGTTGCATGAATTAAACTCAGCTAAGCCTGGTGTGCAAACTGCTGAAGATCCTTGCCCATAGTATCTATCCAGCAGTTCAAAAAAATGATCTCTTGCGACAGAAAAAATCGTTGTCCTCTGTAGCAACCACTTCAGTTACAGTGAGCCAACGGTATTCCAATTAGTGGTTAAGAAAAATCAGTTTTCTGAAGCAAAAAATTCAACATGGTATTGATTCTCTCACATTCTACTGTCAATTACAGTCATCACACACAAAAAATGCATAGTTCCCTACCGTGGATTTACGCGTAGATTCCTCCATTGACAAATTCAGCACTTCCTTATAGCCACCCAACTACTGGTGTTGACAGACAATCATTCAATTATATACTCGGGCTCATCTGCGTAACTGCAGTTATAGTTCACGCCCTCGTGAAACTTCCCCGGTAACGATGTATTGATTGGCTCGTTTCTTATCCAATTCCCGAGTGTTTAAACTTCCCACAGTAACTGAAACACATTTATCGGACAAACATAAGAGCATACAAGCCTATGCGTATCAGCAAGGTAGGTTGTATCCGTTCAACGTTGAGCACAATTGCGCAGCTGAGAATGACGCGATTTATAGAAAAAAAAAGACTCCCTAAACCGGCCTGAAGTGTTTTGTTACATTTACAGAATTTAAATGAGGTAAGGACATGGTCAATGGGAATTATTTCGAATGAAACAGGACCAGAGGGTTCCTTCTACTGGATACATCGGTCTCTGGAGGAGGGATTCATGAAAAAGGTTAGGCTGCTACTTTTGCTTTTGGTTTCAGAATGTATACTGTATTCAACAAAATCGAATGCCAAGGTCTTTTTCCTGTTTAAAACGTGAACTGGTCATGCATTTCGGTTGACCCCCTGGTAAGCGTTCATTGCACTATTCTGTTGAATCTAGGCAGGCATATATTGTTTGATTTTCCCTGAGAGTGAAATGTCTGTTCTGTTAAAATAAGGTATATTTCAGATATTACTGAGTTAGTGAGTTTTACTTGTTCCTTATAAGGTGAAAGTGTTGAAATAAGGTTGTGAGCTCGGAAGTCGGAACAGCTAGCTTGTCATTGCAGGGTGAATGTTCTGACTGTTAAATACGCAGTTCCTTTAATGAGTATGTGTGCTGGCTTGGGGGACTTTGACGAAAAATGGACAAAACTCTAAACTTTATTATGGAGAAAAGGCATGTTTTGTGTTTGGAGAGGTTACTGGTGACCACTGATGTTCAACTGCACTGATATTGATAAATTCATGCTAAACTCAACCAGAAAATCATTAGTTCATATTAAATTTCATGCCTCAAAACTTTATTTGTGTTAAATATATGATTTTTTTTTATGATTTGACAGTGCACCATTTTGAGGGATCTCAGACTTTGGGGAGCCACCTGGATAGCTGTCTAATTTGGCTCATAGCAAGTAGGTCGAGAATGCAATGCTCAAGATGAATTGTACTTGTGGTCAAGGAGTTCATAATCCCAGAAATGTATAGATTTAAGCCCCAGCAGTTTTTCAATTCTCAGTATCATTTTTTTTCCATTTCAATGTTGAATTTTCATAAAGATTTTTGTGTTTGCAGCCCTTTTTCTCCACCAAAATCATGAAAATAAACTGAAATACGATGGGAGTCTAAATGCCTCAAGTGTCTAGACTCAGTTCAGCCACTCCTTTCCTGTCTGTGAAGCTGAAATCTTGAATTATAAAGCCTTAAATAAGGTAACCCCCCAAATAGCCAGATTTGGCTTCTGCGCAAAGGGGTTTAACCCAGTCCAGGACCCTCGCTAACAGAGGAGGGAGAGAGTCAGCATTAAGGTCTGTAGAGTATGTGGCTCAGAGGGACAAGTTCAAACAAGCAGGAGATGCTCACATCCCCGCCAGTAGAAGTCAGTCTGTTCTGAGCCTGGTGGCTCATCAGGCCAGTGCTTAACGCTGGTTTCTGTGGCAGGAAGCGACTAGGAGTATCGCTATTCTGCCTGGATGGGATGCTAGTCCATCGCAGGTTACCGCCAGCTCTTAGTCAGGTTTCCCTGACCATTTGCCGGAGCCTAATCATACACCTGGGTGGCATGAGGCACAGAGGGAGTGAAGTGTTTTTCCCCAAGAACACATCGAGAAAGCGTGGCAAGGACTCCAGCTCACGATCTTTCGATCCCGAGTCAAGCACACTTAACCTCTGTGCTGCCGCATCTCCCACCACAGGATGGCTGATGACCCGGAAAGAAAGCGCGGTGGAGGGACAGACAGACGGACCGGAGGACGGATGGAAGTATGAAAAGGTACATTAAGACAATAAGACGCCCCTATATATGAAATTTTGTTGAAATACAGAATGGTTTAGGAGTTCTGGCCAGGAAAACAAGCGTGACTGACGGACAGACGGACAACAGTCATTCCTGTATCCCCATCCACTTTGCAGCGGGGGATGACTAACCCCTCGGAGTTCGGTCTGAGTGACCGCACGATGCCCCAGCTGCCTGTCTGTGAGTGACTCCGTCCTCCGCTTACACCAGAGATATAAATAAACAGAACAGCATGGGGTGATTACAGGTTACTGCTCACTCCCTTTGTCCTGGTCCACAACACTAATGCAGTAATCATCCCTATTATCACACAAGAGCACTGGCCAAAACGTCACAGTGCAAAAAAAAAAAAAAAAAAAACAGCCCAAACAGAGTGTGAAGAGGGCAATGCACGTATACTTGAGTCTAACCCAGTGTTTCCCAAACCTCTCCTGGAGCACCTCTGATCCTGCATGTTTTCCATCTCTCATTGCTCCAGCACAGGAGATTCATGTGATCAGGTCATTATAAACCCCTGAAGCTGCTTGATAATGAGTAGATCATTTGAATCACCTGTGCTGGAGCAGGGAAAGATCTAAAACATGCAGGACAGGTGTTTCTCCAGGAGAGGTTTGAGAAGCACTGGTCCAATCCACAGGTCTCCAACCCTGTTCCTGAAGAGCTACCATCCTGAAGGTTTTTGCATCACCCAATGCAAACCAAAGCACACCTCAACTCCTAGTTAGAGATCTTGATGAGCTAATAATTGACACAATCAAGTGTGCTGAATAAAGGTTGGACAATCATATCTGTCCGGAATTAGGTCGTACCATTGGAAAAGAGTTAAGCAGCTCCCATGCAAACGCGCAGGAAATAACAACACAGACAGACCCAAGGAACATTCCAGATATTTGCCTACCGAACTCCATAATAAGCGCCCTTGCTCTGGAAACGAAAGGCCCGACTTCACTTTGGTGCATTTTAGCCCTTTCCTTCAAGTCCGCTCCTAAATGGACAAAACGGAAGACAATTTTTGACACCAAACTGGCAGCTTGACAGGTTTTACAGTTCTGCTTAAATTAAGCTGCTTTCACACCGGACGCGAAACGAATTTTTCGCACGACAGATTACATTCAAAGTCAATGCAAAGACGCGAATACACGAAAACGCGTGCATTCGCGTCTTTGCATTGACTTTGAATGTAATCTGTCGTGCGAAAAATTCGTTTCGCGTCCGGTGTGAAAGCGGCTTTAGGCTGATAAAACATGATACAAATCACTGGCATAATAAAAAAAATAAAATGGTAGGAAAGGGAGACAATCACAAAACAAAGAAATAAAAATTAATTTCTGTGATTAACATGCTTGCGCCATCTTCATTTTTCCTTCTTCAGCGGCTCATTAGCTACATTAACCCTTAGAGCGCTAAATACAAATAGCGTTGCTCAATGATGCAAGATACCAAATTCAAAGGTGTTGAAAACCCATCAAGTGGCGACTTGTTTAAAAGAGCTCCTGCAGGGGAGCTCTTTTAAACAAGTCGCCACATGATAGGTTTTCAACAGCACAAGATAATTAAATTAATAATTATATGCATTCTAAGGGTTACTTGACATCAGCAAGTTCCCTTTCCAAACCAGGTCACTGAACCAATCACTTATCCCTACTAAATTCAGGGAAAAGAAATTCAAAAATTTTATTCATGTTAAAAAAAAAAAACAACTTGTGATATTACTACCATTTTTTAAGTCAACTTATATGATTTTCCCAAACTGAAAAGTCTGAAAACATTAATGATGCCTTTGTTTATTCTCACTGCAGTTTTCACCATGAGTCCTCAGCAGTGCTCCAAATAAATTCACTGCCAGTCCAAAAAAACAAAGTCGCCATTTGGATACAAATAAACAAATGCTATGATTAGATCATTATTGCAGTAATGAATGTGTTTCAGCTGGCAATAGATATTTTAACCAAAACTGATGAAGGGAGTAGGTTCTCATTTCTTAAAAATATCACGTTGGAAGATGTGTCCCTTGGTGTGAAGAGGTTATAGTATTTTTGAAGGGGCAAATTATTGGCCTGAATCTTCCAAAGAAAACAACGAACGTGGAAGATGAGCATGAGGAATCATTTTCACAGACGAATGGGCCATCACAAAGTCCTGACCTGAACCATGCTGAAAGTTAGTGGGATCTGCTGGAGAGGACAACGAAGTGGTTCAACTATCTTGTTGTCAAGACGTGATCTTGAGCCAAAAATTCATGCAACTGTGATTGAAAATAAATGTTCTGACATTGCACACAGTTGTCAAAACGAAGACATGACAAATTTGAACTGTAATCAAAGCTACAGGGGTTTCAACAAAATATATGTATGTGTGACTTATTTTGGCCAGGCAGAGCAAATCTTTTATTCATAAAAAGGGCCTACCTGCGCAGAATATCCCAGGTACTAGACTGCAGAGAATTACAGTCCGCACTTTATTATTCCCTTTAACAGCGTCCACAGCATCTGACAGCTGGCAGAAAAAGGTAGATGCACAAACCCTGAGAATGTGATAACAGATTCAGAGCATTTTCAAAACTTTCCTGGTCTTAAAGTTTCCACTTACCATTTTCACAAGGTTTTTGCTTATCGAATTTTTAGCCTTTGGTCGATTGATTCCAAAAACAACAATTCCTGCAACAACAAAAAAGCATAATGCATCTCTCCACAATTAGCTTAGAAAGTAGGATCATTTTTGTATTCCTCTGAACGTTACGTCAACCCATGGTGTGGTTGGATGCCTTCGTGCTGGTCTGTCGTTCATCCGTAAGTGCGTCTGTAAACTTTTTGCCTTGTCAGCGCTGTAGCGCCTTCAGTTTTTGACGGATCCTTTTCATGTTTTTTAAGCTTGAATATGGGATGAAAATCTAGGCCAAGTTTGATTTTGGCCATGCTGCGATATGCCAAGCGGGCGCAGTGGCTTTGGCATTATTGGGTCATTCCATGTCAAATCATCAGATATACAAAACATTTGTCACCATGCAGTCATAGATGGCTTCCATATTTTCACATTAGATAAATATGCATTAGTGATGAATAAATCCGAAATTTCAGCTCATTCAGACCAAAAATGAATTTCTGGTGAATTATTTTCTAAGGGTACTGTCCGTCAGTTTTTGTTTTTTTTTTGTCAATTGACATTTTTCTTGTATTTAACATGGCATAACGTTTTTATTATTACACCTTTAGCTTTGAAACTTTTCATCTAAACTAATGTTATACTGCTTAATCAGAAAATGCAGTCGAATTTACTTTATCTTTCTTGATTGTGGAGCTATGAGGACACCAAAAGTGCCTTTTGTTCAGGCAGTTCCATGTTTAGATCCCCAAAGCACCCCCAATATAAACCCTAGCATAGGCTCTCTGGAATTTTTTCCATTCATTTGTGTCTGCTGAATATAAATCAGGCTGAATTCACCATGAATTCATCACCAACTGCAGTCAGGACCTTGCCAAATGTGAAAAAACGCTAAAATGCCACCTGTTCAAACCCCCGTATCTCCAGGGGCACACCTTGGATTTTCTTCTATTTTTTTTAACTGATTCCTCTATTATAGTAGAAAGACCACTCCAAAAATTGTTGATGTGTTTTGACCAATATAAATTTTGCAGAGGTCTGAACAGGGGTGGGGTAATCTCAAGAATAACTTGGCATTTTCAGCTTCTTACACAATGTTAATGATTACTGAATCACAATAATTTTAAGTTCTCAATTCATCAATACATGACACATTCACAGAAAGGTCAGTATATGCAGGTTGGTAGATCATGTTGGCAAGTAGAAACCTGAACCAGTTATTGATCAATAATTTCTGATTATTGCTATTGTTTTTCATGAAGCGAAACAAGAGGACACAAGCATTAATGTGGACTTCTGAAAAATGCTGGGTGCCATTCAATAACATTCTCCGAACTGTTCCAACACCGGATGTCACTGGACGCACAGCCCAGCAGTATAAGTTGGACAAAACTGGGACAGACAACATTGTTGTGCTCTTTGCTGCATTTAGGAAGCAATAACACTGTTAACATAGCATGGAATACAAAGTTTCAATTTGACAGTCAGTTTACAAGAATTAGTGTCAGTAAATTTTATTGATGCAAAGTGGTGTGATTTTCAAAAATTGCCTGACCCCTATTTAGACAGCTCTGAAATGTGTGCCGTTCAAGTCACATCAACAATTATTGTTTTGTTATGTCTACTATAATACAGGATTTCGTACAATTTAGGATGTGATTGACTAATGATTGAAAACACTTAAAATGTTGCATAGTTAAATGTTAAAGAAGATTAAAGTGCCACGCGATTCTCGAGATTACCCAACCCCTGTTCAGACACCTGCAAAATTTATATTGGTCAAAACACATCAACAATTTTTGGAGTGGTATTTCTAATATAGAGAAATCAGTTAAAAAAAAATAGAAGAAAATCCAAGGTGTGCCCCTGGAGATACAGGGGTTTGAACAGGTGGCATTTTAGCATTTTTTTTTTCACATTTGGCAAGGTACTGACTGCAGTTGGTGATGAATTCATGGTGAATTCAGCCTGATTTATATTCAGCAGACACAAATGAATGGAAAAAATTCCAGAGAGCCTATGCTAGGGTTAATATTGGGGGTGCTTTGGGGACCTAAACATGGAACTGCATGAACAAAAGGCACTATTGGTGTCCTCATAGCTCCAAAACCAAGAAAGATAAAGTAAAATGGACTGCATTTTCTGATTCAGCAGTATAACATTAGTTTAGATGAAAAGTTTCAAAGCTAAAGGTGCAATAATAAAAACGTTATGCCATGTTAAATACAAGAAAAATGTCAATTGACAAAAAAAAAAAAAAAAAAAAACAAAAAAACAAAAACTGACGGACAGTACCCTTGGAAAATAATTCACCAAAAATTCTTTTTTGGCCCGAATGAGCTGACATTTCGGATCTGTCAGTGATATGTATTTATACAGCTGCATACAAAAAATTAGCAAAATTGAGAAGGTGGTGGTGAGACCCATTTGATGATCTGACATGGAATGACCCTATTTTATATGTTTACACAGCTCTGCTACGAGTGTCACGTCATCTCGAGACCTGTCACCCGATGTTTTGTTCAGTGCACAATCTTGAAGACGCCAAATTACATCATATTGTGCTTTCACGATAAAATCACTGAAGTGACTCTATATCTGGGGTTTATTTTCAGTTGTTAGCTGATATCAATATACTTTTTCACCCTGAAACAAAACTTTTCAAATAATAATTGTTACGATTGGTTATCGCAGATACACCACCATGCACTCGATGTACCACACGACAAACGAACGCGATTTATTCTCGTTGTTTGTACCATTTCCCTTTCCGTAGCTGATCCACGGAAACAACTTCTCTGCTGCTCGTGAACAATCAAGATAAATTATTCATATGCTCGTTAGCAGGCAAATCGTGTTTCACTAAGTTTTTCTCCAGCTCCCGTCGGATAGAAAGGCATAGTAATGTTGTCAAGGGGCGTGTCGAAAATAACTTGTTGTAACTACACCAGGTAACGTTACAAGGTAATCATGAAATGTTACCGAAATATTATTCCAGTCCTTCGCAAGCTAACTAGATAATTGTCATTCTTTATGAATAATCAATAAGATGGCAAGCGAGCTTACCAGACCAACAGTTTCTACGGCCATCAATGTAATGTTACCTTACATCCCTTGTAAATGGCCTGTTTGATACAAACTTTCGTGCATGAAACATTACGCAGCCAGGTTGCTGACGAGGTTCGCCCATGGATACCTGAATCTTCCCCATCCAGATATCTGACGCACAGGTCATCCCCCAGCTTTGCATCGGAGCTGTACTGACGGTGCGCTCCGTATGTTCCCGGACGGACAGATTGCCTTTCGCTCGTTCTCAGAACATGGTGCAAACACCTCGCTTGCTCTAGCAATCTGGACGACCCGTCAAGGCTGGAGGCGAGCGGTCGAAAAGCCTGCGATATAACTCTAAAACCTGCAGACATCGCCATTCTGTGCACCGCTAAGTCTATTAGCACGGGCTGTAGGATTCTGACTTTCAACTTTGAACCGCGTGTGACGCAATATTTGATCACGTGTCTCGCTGCAAACACTGCGGACCGGTCTTTCCCAGGCGTCCGCTGTTCCATAAATCCAACCTACGTCATTCCTCTCATTCACGTCACGGAAATACAGCTGGCGGGATCCTCTCTGCTCTCAAACTTTTGACGCAAAAATGCGATGAATCTCCCCTTTTTTATTTGGATATACATAAATTGGAAATAACCTATAATTGTGCAGTTGATAGAGTAAAAGATCGGAGGCTGGCTTAAGCTGTGCACTGCACAACGCTCTGTTAACTGTAGAAATGATGGAAGGATTTATATCCCATTGATTGATACATAGCGATAGTCTAATGGAAGGAGTCTTGAGGCTGTGCATTTTAATAAATATGAAGGATTGATGATAATAAATTGCCGGGCATGTTTCCTGCATTTTTGCTAAAATGATGACGTTATCAAGACTTACTTTTTGCTCCTAGATCTTCTCATGAGGTCGAATAGGCGGGGAAAGCTGGTCTGTTCCCTTGAAGAGTAAGTCCCTATTTTTGTGTCTGTGGGTGGAACGTGGTGTTTTCTTTGTTTGCAAGACTGGGATGAGAAACTCTTCATCTCATCGTCCACCTTGAGATTTTATTCATGGCTTTTCACCCATGTCTACAATCTATGCAGCACACAGCTCTTTGTCAGTTGTGTGTGGATGACATTGGTTTCCTGGATTTTTGGTAAAGTTCATTCTTTGAAATTGTCTGTAAATGAAAATTTACAAATGTCCCCAAATGAATTGAAGTTGGACATGCACATCTACCATTGTCACAAGTGCTGGAAAAGGTCCAAACTTCCCTCAGTGTGGCTCATAGAAATTCTGCTGTTTAATTCAGAATACAGCACCAATATAGTGATCCAGTTGGGGTTTTCCCAGAATCACAAGTGTGTTTTTTGAGAATTTCTTTGCTTTATGGGTTTTTTCTTTTTGTTGCTGTTTTTAGCACCATGAACACTTTCTGTTTCACAAGGAAAATGTTGAATGCAACAGAAAACTAATACAAATATTTTCACTTAATTGGGTAAGTATGTTGTGGAAATATGTCACCTTTATTCAGTATTGTCCCCACAGTGATATGTATACCCCCAGGGTCATTCCATATTAAATCACCCAAAATGGGGGGTGCTCCCAGCTTGATGGTTTCAGAATTGCTTCATTCAAGCTGGGAGCTTGGGTGATTTCATATGGAATGACCCCCCAGAATCATGGATTTGAAGGGAGTTTGGTTTCATTCTTATTTGCTTATATGAGCACTCCATGTTGCATTAATATCCTGCTCGTTTCCCTTCATTAACTGAGGGGTTAAAAGGAAATTCGATAAATAAGCATGATAACTGGTGGTGTATTAGGCCTGTTACTTTTGCATTCATGGCCTGGATGTTATTCAGTGTGATCCAGAACTGTAAAATCCAGGTTCAGACCATAACATTCCTTCTCAATATTTTGTTCCTACCACCTGAATTTGCTAAATAGTTCAGTTCCTCTGCCCACAGGTTTAGACAGTTGCTGAAATTTCCTGGCTGAGTAAATTTAAGAGATACAGGACCTCTCTGATTGTTTGCCTTTCCAGCACTGGTGTGATATTTAATGGTGGCCGCAGTGCTATTTAAATTAACCCTTCGCGCACTAAATACAAATAGTGTTGCTTAATGAGGATAGATATCAAATTTAAAGCTGTTGAAAACCTATCATGTGGCACAAGATAATTTATAAATTTTTGAAAATTAATTTCAGTGCTCCGAGAGTTAAACTTCAAATTGCTTACCAGGCATTAAAGGGGTCACGTACAACTTTTTTTTTTACACATATTAATCACTTTCTGTTGTCAATGTGTGAACGAACCATAACTTAACCTAAAAAATGAGACCTTTCATGACTTTCTCAGTTACCTATAACAGCTTGTGGACTGATTTTATGTGGAGGCATCCACTCAGATTTTCTGTGAAAATCCACAGAAAGTAACATTTATGTACACTCTGGAGTGCCTTGCCAGCCTCGCTTCAGCTCTCCTACCTTAGAGATGGAGTCCACTAACATCTGCAAACAACCAGGGACAGTACCAGTGAAACCATGGTAGGCTGTAATGGAACAGCGAAGTAAACTAGTATGGTACATGACATGATAAATCATGATGCACAGACTTTTTCCCACAACAATATCAAAAATGTCTGTTCTTTAAAACCTGTTAAGTTGCTTTGTACATTATTTCCAGGCTAATGTTACTCTTCCCTCTTCTGTCACCTGTTCACAATGGATGTTTGTCTTGGATTAAGTTATCGTCATCTCAACCCCTTGCCAGACCCATTCAGTACATTAACGTTAGCTGACAATAAAAAGGTCCACTTGATTCTGCTGAAACGGCACACTGATTCAACAAAATGAAAGCTGTAATGGAAGCCATCATATATGTATGTCAGTATGTCAGCAACATGGCTTGTTTCTAATATCCTTCCTAGCTTACTTACCATTAGCATTATCATCTAAAAAAAAAAAGAATAAAATGGCTATGATGACCAATGACGAACCGCGATCGATAAAGCTGGCTCGCTAGTTAACTCCGGCCTGTCATACGAATGCAGAATGCAGTCAATGCATAATGCTACAATAACAAGAATGGATTACTTCAGCATCACTGGTTTGTATTGTGCAAGCTAATGATATTATGGTTTATAAATCTAATTTCAAGCTATACGTACAGTACAATTTCGGTAGCTACCTCATCTATCTCGTTCAGTCTTGTGTACATCTGCGAGCGACAGAATGCTGACTGCAGTTAACTGGACAGCCACCAGTGTCAGTAAAGACAAGTAATTTATGAAAGATGCACTTGACCTTAAAGGAGCTGTGTCGTGATCATTGCGCATACTCAGAACTTACATCCTAACACTTGGAATCTGCCTGACTGCTAGTCATAATCTGATTCCATCCTTGCCAATCCATATTCGCTTTGCATTATGTTTATATATTTCAGTTACTCAGGCATTTTGCATTTTATATTATGGAGTTTTCTACGGAAATTCGAGGATTCAATGTGGTATTTTAGCGCTTTAGTCGAAGGATATGAAATTGTTAGATGGTTTGCCATCGCCTATAAATGTAATAGATGAAGAATGCCTTCTTCTTCTCTGATTATTTGCAGTTGGCAAGCCAGTTTACATTCTTCATATCCTTTGGCTAAAGCACTAAAAGACCACATTGAATCCTCGAATTTCAACAGAAAATTCCTAAAAATAAAAAGCATCATGCCTGAGTAACTAAAATATATAAATAAAATGCAAAGTGAAGACGGATTGGCAAGGATGGAATCAGATTATGACTTGCCGTCAAGCAGATTGAATGTGTTAGGATGCAAGTTCTGAGCATGTGCAGTAATCATGACACTGCTCCTTTAAGTGCCATCGCCAATTGGTCTTACACTTGAAAGTGTATTGATGACAAATGTGTCTTTGGAGTGTTCCTAACTAAACATTTAAATTATGATGCAACAATGACCATTGGCAATTAAAATTAAAACCAACTGAGTTCTGGACGCTGACTTAAAAGTATGGAAAATTCCAAAAACCTTTTCTTCAATGAGTCAAAAAAGATGAGGAAAGACTGAGTTCTGGAAAGAGCCTAAAAAGTATGGAAAATTCCAGAAAATCTCATCTTCAGTGAGTTAAAAAAAAAAGACAAATAAAGGTCACCAAGGCTGATGTTACTACATGACAGCTGCTTCTGTATCGACTCCTGGGTCGGCTGTAAGAGGTTTCATCAGTCCTAGAAAATCCTGAAACCTGTTAAGCCGAAGTCACTTTCGTTCACCAGTCCTTACACAACCGCGTATTCTTTAGACTCACCGAACATTCAACTCCTGAGTTCCTCTCATTCTTCTCTGCTTCTCAGCTCCAGGGGCTTACAACATTCACACAACGTCCACAGAACAAACAGAAGGCCATGCAGCAAGAATAAACAAGTGGGCTTCGATTCAGTATCTGCGGTAGAGTACTGCGCTGAAAATGGACACAGGATTTATGCAAAAGTGAATAACCGCTGCCCAGTAATCCTGATGGATATACAACTCCCAGGCTGATAAATCCTAGCAGGGGCCTGCTATTGCCGTCGGTTGTTTATGACTCTGTTAGCAGGAATTCTGCAAGCCTCACCGGGTGAAAATCCTTATAGGGCTAGAAACTAGTACAGCGGTTCCTGAATGTGCACCATGCAGTTAAGTGCATCGAAGGTCTGTCAGTGTTTGGACAGTGGCAATTCCCAAGGGCTCCACTTCCTGTAAGTTTCATTTGGTCTGGTGTAAATACCTTCAAATAAAAACAGACATGTATTGAACTTGAGGAGGGATTGTACAAAGCAAACAGTGAACGAATTGCAGTCTTTATTATTGCGTCAGTGTGTGAATACTGACAGACGTAAGAATGACAAGGGAGGATCCCATACAAGGGTACTGCTGGCACCAGGTTTAGTAATTCATTTGCGCATTCTTTGCTCTTAAAAAGGTACATTTTATTACCCGCAGAGCATTACTGTTCCTTTAACCCTAAAGAGCACTACAGGCAACTAGTGTTGCCCAATGATGCAAGATATCAAACTCCGATGCTGATATCGTCAACAAAATGCTATCTCCCCAAAAAGAGTTACATATTTCCTGACAAAAAACACTGCATAATTACAGGAATACATAATATTTTTACAGTGAACTGATTAGCTGGAAGGGAAAAAGGCAATATGTAGAAAAACTGTTCAAGTACTCACAAATCATAGTTAGACGTCTGCAATACGGAACTGATGCCTGCAAGTGCTGTTTACTATTAGAGCACTATAGGCACCTATAGCTGCCCAATGATGCAAGATATCAAAATCAGATGCTGTCGAAAACCTATCATGTGGCAACTCGTTTAAAAGAGCTCCCCCGCGGGAGCTCTTTTAAACCAGTTGCCACATGATAGGTTTTCAACATCTCAGGATAATCACATTTTTCATTCCTTGAAAATGTATTCAGTGCTCTAAGGATTAATAGCCGATTGTCTATATTGATGGATGTTTTGGTTTTACCTCATAGCTTGACTTAACTTAGGGACTGCAGACGCAAATGTGCTTCAGCTATAATCTGGTACAGCACATCAAATGGAAACACTTCTGTTTGAACCGTACATTGCCCCTTTTAAATAAATAACTATCAGCCGGCATTCATGCCAACTCAGAGAGTAATTTTACAGTTGATAGGTTTTGATATGCTATGATATATGATAGGTTTTCAACAGCTCGGGATAATTACATTTTTAACTCCTTGAAAATTTATTCAGGGTTCAGGAAGGGGTGGGGAATCTTACCTAAAAAAGACCGAATGTTGGTGCAGGCTTGCATTCTATCAAAGCAGTTGATACTCCTGAATCCACTTATAAAACAATTATTAACTTTCCAAGGAACTAGTAGAATCAGAAGTGTCCTAACCTGGTCAGAGCGAAAGCCTACGCCCACACCAAGCCCTTTTTGGATGAGGTTCCCTTGCCCTGCTTTAAGGGTACAGTTTGAAACCTTGTTCCTTCAAAAACATGAAAGAACTGTAGCATAATTTTGCCTTTACCCCTTGGAGACCGTTCATATGTCCAAGCCATAAGGTGCATCAGGGTTTTGAGGCAAGTTCAATCAAAATTGGTAATGTCACTACCGGAAATGGTTTTCATTTTTGGAAAATAATTAATGGTCTGTGACTGGGGTTTCGCATTACCACAGCTCATTTTCAAAGGGTTTCAAGCCTGAATCAAAGAAATTTGTTGGTTTCTATTGAATTGATTTAAAATTATTATTTTTTTAAATTGATACATTGGTGTGAAGGAAAGGTTTGTACCAGCATTATACTCTCATACCTCGCAGGCCAAACTGCTTAGGTCTTCAGTAAATGTATGATAGACCTCAGATGACCTCATAATTCATCACTGTATTACACAGTAATGTTCAAATGACTTCATGTTCAAGTATGTCATGCATCTAATTTACCAACTCTAGTCCCAGAGGGTCAGGATGTACAGTTTTCCTTCCTTTCTTGCACTTAAGCTGACTCAGCAAGGTAATGGTGGGCCCGCTCCTTTATTCTCGCTTGAGTAACTGCCTTGCACACGGGACGAATTAGCCCTTAAGGTTTTCTGTTTGAAGGCCTTCTTAAGATGTGGTTAACATTGTGAAAGGGTCATTTTTTACCCAAATCATGATCTTTTGCTAAACGTACCCCAATAGTTTTGGTGCCTAAACCTAACCAAATAGTTTAGTTGCCTTAAGTTAACCACACTGCGACTAAGAACTGAAAATTATCCATAAAACCAAATACAATGTCAACCAAGTCTAAAAGTACTAAAGCAGTATATGATTTCACATGGGATTTAAACCTTGATTGTCTACATGGAAGTCCTATGCGTCATACTCTCATCCACCATGCTTGCTATGTGGGCTGGGTGGCTCTTCATACCATGTGACCAGACTTCCGACAGCAAGGGTGGGGAACCCTATCCAGAGTGAGCCGGCGTGGGCGCAGGCTTTTATTCCAACCAAGTAGTTTCACACCTGATTCCCCAAATCAACCCATTGAGTCTTTGCTGAAGACCTTGATTTTTGGAATCAGTGTGTAACTGCATGGTTGGAATGAAAGCGCAAACCTCCACCAGCCCATACTAGAGGAGATTCTCCACCCCTGTCCTGAAGCTTTTCTGACAAAAAGGCTTCGCGGCCAATTTCTACAGTCAGCACCCAGCCAGCGCCATGTGGGCGTGGTTTACCACACCATTTGTACACCAATCACAAAGCAGAGCATGCCGCTCGAGTCTCGCTGAACTGCAGGCAAAGACTGCACACACATGATCAATTAGACTCCCAAATGAAGTCGCGGCATTTTAACAGTTTGTCCCACCCCTTGCCGATGTAAGAACCTCGCTGGCGGCTCGATTAAAAGAACGACCCCAATTAGTCCCCCCCAAGCTTGTTTACTTTAATTAAACCAGACTTTTCAGCTTCATTCGAGGACACCAAATTGTAGAGTCTGAAACTGCTGCTACAAGAAATACTGAATATGATGATCCGTCAAAAATACTAACAGTGTCAATGCAATGATTTAGTGCAGTTATATATCTCTTATTGACAAAATTCAAGAATCTTGCAAGGGCTTCCTTACAAGTGCATTCACTGTAAAAAAATAAATAAATAAATAAATAAAAAAGTTGTTTCAACTGAAAAAAAGTTAGTGTCCAGCCTGCCTTATAATCTTAAATTCAGTTAACTTGAAATTTTAAGTTGAATATTACTTCAACTTATCAAGTTCAATGAGCTTAAAATTTTAAGGCAGCCTGGACACTAACTTTTTTCAGTTGAGAACTTTTTTTTTTTTTTGTTCATACACATATTCCATGTGCATCTAAAATGATACTGAGGATTTCAGTCAAATGGTAAATGATCCCCAAGGTGCTCCGTTTCATTTGGGCTGCTGCAAACTGGCAAACACAACATTACATTTAAAAGTAAACTGATGAACATGTAAAAATACCCATAAAGATAGTCATGATCAAGAGTATGCATATTAAATTCGGGCGGTGTGCAAGGAGGGCCACTTTGGTCTTTGCATTTCAGGGAAATATTCGCATTGATGAGCGCATAGCTGTTGTATTTAGATACTCACACTGTCAATGTCTGAAGGCTGTCCTAGCATCCCCACATGAACCTTGTGCTTGTATCTCATTGATTCATGAAACAGCCCTGGTTTTTACAGCCGGTTAGTTAATCAAGTCAACATAACTTATGACTATAAATGAGTGCATACTTATGTTTCTCTCGTGGTACAGGACTGCAAAACCTCTCAGACTGGGGTGGGCAATTTTGGTCTTAGAGGACCACAGTCAGCAGATAAGTGGTTGTGCCAACTAACCCCGCTGAATGAGCTAGTAGGCCGCATACTAACAATGGGCCACCTGTAGATTACACAGCAACAGTGTTCAATGTATTGGCATCCTTCATGCTTCATACAAGACTTGTAGCCAAATTCCAGGTAGTATATTTTAGGGCCAATTAAACCAATATAAGATGAGAAATTCACATGAACGCCAGAATTGTCCTTGGTTCTCAGAATCCCTCAGTATGTGCTCCATAGCACATCTACAGCAAAAATGATGAGCAACACATCATTTTTTTAACATTACATTTTGCTCCAGCAGAAACATTGACTTATTTTTTTTTTAAATCAGACAAAAGCATGTTTCAGTGCTCAGGTACATTTATTGTAAACAAAAAAAAAAGAGACCTTACAATTTACAAGAAAATTGAGAAAAGGTACACATTTAATTTTCATGTAGCCTGACATCGGGTTGCTGGACTAGAGACAGAGAAATCAAGAGTAAGCGCCAACTACATCAGTAAGTGCACAGCACACCATCCAATAAATTGAACTGCATCATTTCGACACCATATTGACCGTACAGTGCAACAACAAACACAATGGTGGGGTGTTAAGGGACTGGAGTTTCGCAGCAATACACAAAAGACTCACTTTGATTAACATCCCTTCGATGGTGGATTGTGGTCACTGACGGTTTTGTCAGGCTCTATGACGGACCCTTGCCTTGTCGTGATGAGTCTTTTCAGTGAAGCCACCTCTGCGGAGAGGTCGGCGATGCCCCGTTTTAAATAGAAGTTCTCAGCATCGGTGTAAGAGCCGTCCTTGAGATCCACGATGAGTTTGTTGGTCACTGGACCGGGCGAACCGGGGCAGAGCCGGTTTTTGCACCCCTTCTGGAGTGTCTCCGGATGGTCTTTGTGCCAGTGCTCGGGTCTCGGGGTCCAATCCTGGACATTAGTCACTTGGAGAGACAGAGGGCTGAGGGATGACTGTATGTAATCGGATGCAGCGCATTGGCCCGGCTGGTAGCACCCCTTCCCAGACATGTCGACAGGCGAGACCGGCTTCCCGGAGGACGAGTCGTACTCGGGGTCGATAGCCTCCACTTTGATCTGGATTGCTCGGGCTTTGATCCGTAACTTGTGGGGGAGGGCGGAGGAGGATCCCACGTCCGGCACCTTCATCGTGGAGACGATGACGCTTCGGGAGTCGCAGACGTTAGGGTTGGGGCCTTTCGGGACCTGCTGCTCATCTTCCCCATCCGACGACTTGCTCACGGGACCCTCATCTCCATCGGAGGTCCTGGGCGAGTTGCTGGATGAACTCGTGATCTGCAGTAACGGGGAGGGCCGGGAGTAAACCCCCGGGAACGGGCTGGCCAGATAGTTCCGGTAAAGCTCGTATGGGTTGCCCCTCTCCCTCCCGTCCCTGACGTAGCTGCCAGCATCCGGTGGCTCTTGCTTGATTTCCTCTTCCGTGGAAGGCCGGCACGCGTCAGGCAGGGGACTTCTGCGAGCCACGGCGGAGGATGAGGTCTCGGAGGAGTCGGAGAGCGCGCTGTGGGGCGAGTGCTTGATGACGGAAATGCAGCTGCTGCTTCCCAGCTGCCGGGGGAAGGAGGGCTGGGCCGAGGCAGGCAAGAGAAAGTCCTGGTACAGCGAGGCCGTGCAGCTGGTGATCTTCTGCACCTCCTGGGCATAGGCCGCAGAGCTGACCAGCCCAAACTTCAGCTTCAGGGACAGCAGCTCCGCCTTCAGGCTCGCATTCTCCTCCCCCAGCGCCATCAGCTTGTTCTCCAAGACCATGTCATTGAGTCGCCTCTTTTCCCTCGAGCGCTTGGCCGCCTCGTTGTTCTTCCGCCGCCTCTCCCAGTACAGGTTGTCCTTCTTCTCATCCGGGATGAACTCCCGTTTCCGGCGGCAGGTGGAGCTCTTGACCTTGAAGGGTACGGTCGTGGTGGACAGCTGCCTGCCCATCAGCTCTTGGTCTTCCCCCTTCAGAGCCATGGCCAGCACCATGGCGGCGTCCTCTGCGCCGTACGAGCCGCTCGACGGCGGCTCCGTCTTAATCGCCTGCATTTTTTCTAGAGCTTTGCAAAGTCAGTCGGGGGCCACACAGTGTCACAGGTCACGAGTCATACTGTTGAATGAGTTTGTTGAAAAAAATCACCCCTTGTCCCAAGAGCTCGTATCACAGATATGAGTTCAGCTGCAGGCCATTCCAGATGGTCCCCTCTGTGGCTTCCAATGTATCTGTGAAATATCAAAGCAGAAAAGAAAGAATTAAGAGGTGGAAATGATTTCAAATTCAGACTCCTGTTGATCAAAAAGGAAGTTTCAAGCAAACATGATCCTCAGTTGACTAAAATAGTCTTTGACAAGTTCAATTTAATTTACTCTTCCCAGCAGGTTCGCAGGATGGAATCAGGACTTTGCTCATGTAATAATTCTGTCAAAGAAACATATTTTCAATTTTTGGACTGCTGCATATGTACTCAGCAACAAATTTTGCCATCGACTCAGGAAACCACAAACTTGCAATTTTGCGGCAGGACCACAAGATGTTCATTTCACCCCACAACTCTTAAACAGGGCAGCAGAGGTAGGAGTCATGTGAGTGTACACAGTATGATCACGCACAGCAACACGGATGGATTAGGGGTTAGGGGCCAGAGCAACATCGATCAACACACTGGAACAGAGCCTTAACAGATACCAAACAATGAGGCCTATATACACACTGGAACAGAGCCTTCACAGATACCAGACCATGGGGCCCATCCACACACTGGAACAGAGCCTTAACTGATACCAGACCATGGGGCCCATCCACACACTGGAACAGAGTCTTAACAGATACCAGACCATGGGGCCCATCCACACACTGGAACAGAGCCTTAATTGATACCAGACCATGGGGCCCATCCACACACTGGAACAGAGTCTTAACTGATACCAGACCATGGGGCCCATCCATACACTGGAACAGAGCCTTAACTGATACCAGACCATGGGGCCCATCCACACACTGGAACAGAGCCTTAACAAATACCAGACCATGGGGCCCATCCACACGCTGGAGCAGAGCCTTAACAGATACCAGACCATGGGACCCGTCCACACACTGGAACAGAGCCTTCACAGATACCAGACCATGGGGCCCATCCGCACACTGGAACAGAGCCTTAACTGATACCAGACCATGGGGCCCATCCACACACTGGAACAGAGCCTTAACAGATACCAGACCATGGGGCCCATCCACACACTGGAACAGAGCCTTAACTGATACCAGACCATGGGGCCCATCCACACACTGGAACAGAGCCTTAACAGATACCAGACCATGGGGCCCATCCACCATCCACACTGGAACAGAGCCTTAACAGATACCAGACCATGGGGCCCATCCACAAACTGGAACAGAGCCTTAACAGATACCAGACCATGGGGCCCATCCACACACTGGAACAGAGCCTTAACTGACACCAGACCATGGGGCCCATCCACACACTGGAACAGAGCCTTAACTGATACCAGACCATGGGGCCCATCCACACACTGGAACAGAGCCTTAACAGATACCAGACCATGGGGCCCATCCACACACTGGAACAGAGCCTTAACAGATATCAGACCATGGGGCCCATCCACACACTGGAACAGAGCCTTAACAGATACCAGACCATGGGGCCCATCCACAAACTGGAACAGAGCCTTAACAGATACCAGACCATGGGGCCCATCCACACACTGGAACAGAGCCTTAAAAAATACCAGACCATGGGGCCTGTCAAGGCAAAAGCACTGAGGCTTACCAAGAATCGCTCAGTCAGCATGAAAATGTTCCCAGTTTCTTGTACATTTCTCACATTAAGTTAAGTGAACAGCTATAACAACAGTCTGCAGAAATTCTGTCTACAGGTAACTTCAGCAAACAGGACCAAACATGCCCCAGACGAACACTGAAAATAACTGCACATTCTCAAGCCAAGGGACCCCAGGCAGCCATTCAGTTACAGTGTAAACATGCCCAAATTAATCCAAAATCATCCACAATTACATGAATTTTTATTAAATGGCAATTATGAGCAGCTTACTAGTGTCCATGGCAATCTTTCCTCATACCCCAGGAGACAAAAAATGGAAAAATCAGTGTAATTTTCTGAGCCACAAAGAAACATATCAAGTGGAGAGAAGCGCTTGCATTTAGACAGCGCTTTTCTGCGCAGCCTATTCATAATACTATCCTTCACATTTTTGCCAAGTTAAAATGAGGTAAAAAAATGCAATGGCTAATTTAATGGTCTCCAGAGGAAACATCACCCGAGTCATCACTGTCGCGAGCCGTAAAAGCAGCCTTTGTTCCCGCAGAGGTGCCCGAATTCTCTGGTGTGGGAGACGGATGGCATTAGCGCCACACACACCCTTGTACATCGATCTTTGTGAAGACATTTCACTGACTTCCATTCATTCTTCGTGTATCTCTACAGCCTTTCCCTAATCTTAACAATAAGCAACATATGCCTGACCCAAACCCTTACCGCAACCTTAACCTATCCCCAATTCTAACCTTAACCCAAACCCTTACCCTCACCTTAACCTATCCCTAATTCTAACCTTAACCCTAACCTTAACATATCCCTAATTCTAACCTTACCCCAAACCCTTACCCTAACTTTAACATATCCCTAATTCTAACCTTAACCCAAACCCTTACCGCAACCTTAACATATCCCTAACTCTAACCTTAACCCAACCCCTTACCCTAACCTTAACCTATCCCTAATTCTAACCTTAAGCCAAACCCTTACCCTAACCTTAACCTATCCCTAATTCTAACCTTAACCCAAACCCTTACCGCAACCTTAAAGGGATAGTTCACTTTTTTTAAAGTGGGGTTGTATGAGTTACAAATTGCCATTAGTTGCAGTAGAAAGCTCTCTGATCTCCTCCAGGTAGCTGCACCACCGCATAGTGCTGGGTGGAGATTTAGGCAATGCACTGTTGTGAATGGGACCATAGAAACAGCGTATTTTTGCGGCCTAAAAGAGGTCCTGCCTGAAAATACACCATTTCAATTGTACGCTATATTTAAAAAAATTACAGCGCTTCAACTGCTCGGAAAAAAACACAGTTGCTCTTGAACTAACCAACTGACGTATTCCTCCGCACGCACATCGTAGTAAACTGTGCACTGTAGCGATCAGCTGTTTGGACGGGTTTGAGAGAGCGATAAGGGCGAATAAGTTTTGAAGTGGATGCCGACTGCCGTAAAACCTCAACGAAGAATAAGACCAGCTGTTTGGGTTACAGTAACTGTAGTTGCGAAGTCGGACGGTCGTTAAACTTGTGCAAACATTTCAAAAATGCCCCTCGCGTGTTGCTTTCCTGGACGTGAAAGCAAACCTGCATCCTGGTGCGCTTACAGCTTTCACCACATTCCTCTGCGGGATATTGGACTTCGGCAGCTGTGGCTAGTTGCGCTCAATATGGATATTGATATGCCACCCGGATCCCTAAAAACGCTCCATGTTTGCAGTATTCATTTTTCCGAGGAGGATTTCGTGAGGCTACATTCAGGGAAATCTCAACGGTGCACGTTGAAGAGCACTGCTGTTCCCATGCATCAGGTAAGAGAGTGAAACACCTGTGAAAAAGTCTAATGTAACATTCAGAATGCAGGCCTGCCAACTCTCACGGATTTGGCGTGAGAAATGCGTGAGATTCAGTGGCATATTCACATTCACATAGCTCTTGACTCATCACATTGTCGCAGAGTGCTGTCACACCTACTGCGCAACAGTGCAGGAACTGCATTTCAGAGGCAGTCTGACAGAGGTTAATGCAACGTGTCACAGAAGTGCTGTTAAATTCATGACAGGAAATCACCAGCAAAGTAATACAAATGCAAAATCAGTCAAAATATACATCATCAACAAAATGCTATCTCGAAAAGTTGCATATCTCCTGACAAAAAACAGTGCATAATTACAGGAATACATAATATTTTTACAGTGAACTGATTAGCTGGAAGGGAAAAAGGTAATATGTAGAAACACTGTTCAAGTACTCACAAATCATAGTTAGATGTCTGCAATACAGAACTGATGCCTACAAGTGCTGTTTACTATTAGAGCACTATAGACACCTATAGCTGCCCAATGATGCAAGAAATCAAAATCAGATGCTGTTGAAAACCTATCATGTGGCAACTCGTTTAAAAGAGCTCCCCCGCAGGAGCTCTTTTAAACCAGTTGCCACATGATAGGTTTTCAACATCTCAGGATAATCACATTTTTCATTCCTTGAAAATGTATTCAGTGCTCTAAGGATTAATAGCCGATTGTCTATATTGATGGATGTTTTGGTTTTACCTCATAGCTTGACTTAACTTAGGGACTGCAGACGCAAATGTGCTTCAGCTATAATCTGGTACAGCGCATCAAATGGACACACTCATGTTTGAACTGTACATTGTCCCTTTTAAATAAATAACTATCAGTCGGCACTCATGCCAACTCGGAGAGTAATTTTACAGTTGATTGGCATAACAAATTTGCTTACTGTTACCTTCCATTACAAGGAAGACTACTTCAAAAATAATTCCTTCCCTGGAGAAAGAGAGATTATTTGAACTTGGAAAAAAATTCAAACATCCCTGCGCTCAACTCCACTAGGACCAACTTGATTTGGTGCTTCATGGATACAAACAAATGCAAATTAACAAAAAAAAAAAAAAAAAAAAAAGAAGATCAATTCAATGATTCAGGGCACAAATTGAATACCTAATAAAAGTGTATCAGCTGACCAACAATCTTCCTTCAACATAAGAGGTCAATGTTACAGAGTTACTGCACACCTGTATAACATCAGTAAATGATGCAAGCGCAAGTAGACAATTGTACAATTAAAAAGAGCAACTATTGTAATTAATTTACCAATTTATTAATCAAGGCTTTCCTTGTAACAACGGGACATTTTCTCATGATTCAAAATAAAACCATACTAAATATTGCACTCCGCTACATTAGTAACAGCGAATGCCATGCGCTGCCACTCCGGCTGTGCACGCGATGTTTCACCACTCTACAAAAAAAGGCCGACGTCGCCGGTCGGGAAATAATCGCGATATGCCACGAATCACCCGTACGCGCATGATGAGACCGTTCTCACAATTAATCTGATGTCACCAACTCTCGCAATAGTGTTACCACAATAGCGATGTCACCACTCGCGCAAGAAATGAAATGTCGCAATTCTAGGAGTGAAGACAACATTTCGATGCAGCTCTCGCACTTCAGGCCACGTGACATCACGCACACACACACACACACACACACACAGAACACACATGCGCGCACCCGCACAGACAAACTCATCCTGATTGGCTGGGCAGAGATTTAATAACAACGTCACAAAGTGTGTACACTGACATTACACAGTGCAGACACTGCAACTCATCGATGACAAAGCTTTATAAATAATCCATTATGCTTTGCGATAAATTTGAGTGGAGCAACTAGGAGGGCTCTACCTTTCACAAGAAGTGCAATAGTTGGACCACAATTCACAATCACAACCTTCTGGACACACGCCTAGCTTTATAACCATTACTTGCCCTCCCCACCACCCTACTCTGCCACACAAAAAAAAGTTTCATTATTTTTAAACACAAGAGCATAATTTTGCAGTGTGGCATTTCTGTCACGGTGGAAGGTAACACACTGTTGGTATAACCACGTTCAATGTCCAAGGCTTTCACATCCTGAGCCAATGGAAACTTGGACCGATGCATGACAAGCTCCAAGAACTGCCCCTCAAAGAAGAAGAAAAAAAATGACACGCCTCCATCTGACATTGATGTGGGAGTTTAGACCTTCGAACTCCTTCACAGTCAGTACAAGACAGGAATGTGTCTTGATGTCAAATTTTAGGACAGGATGCAAATGACGTTACCTGACTGTCGCCCTGTCCTCAGTCAAAATGGCAGCAGCACATTAAATAGTCGACAGAGTGAAATCCCACATCATTAACCTACTCCATAACCTGCAAGAAAACCGTTCCGGCACAGTACTGTAATGCAAACACAGGGCAAGTCTCAAACTATTTGTACAGATAAACAATTTTACAGAAGTAATTCTGACAGGTTCACTTTATATGGGTGTATAAACTCTCAAAGCCTCACACTCCAAGTGCACTCCAATTTCAGTATTTACAACCACATGGAGTGAACTGTGATGGCATTTAACCCCTTTAAATCTGTGTCACAGTCCCAAAACTTTCAGATGTGTGGTACACCGAGTGGGCTAGGGTGAGATTCTCCTCCACTTTGTTCTTAGGGGAAGACCAGCTGAATTTATAGAAATGAGCAGCGGACTTTAGCGCGACGCTCGGAGTCAGGAGTTCACACATTCCCACACATCACTGTACACCAGGGCTGCCCAACCCTGTTCCTGGAGAGCTACCATCCTGTAGGTTTCTACTCCAACCCTAATTCAACACACCTGACTCGGCTCATTAGCAGCTCGTCAAGATCTGTAACTGGGAAAGCAGGTGTGGTTTGCTTTGGTTGGAGTGATAACCTTCAGGGTGGCTGCTCTCCAGGAACAGGGTTGGAGACCCCTGCTGTACACCATCTGCTGAGTGAGATGTGTGATGTTCAACTCTTTCTCAATAAGGGCCAGCCAGTGCCTCATACCGGCATGGAGGATAAACTCAGAGCCCATGTGCACACAAAAACACCTATACGTTCACACACACACACACACACCCCACACACACACACATCATATACGCACACACACACACACACACACACACAGAACACACATGCGCGCGCACACATTTACGCATACACACACCCGCAGACATACACCAGAACACACATGCGAGCACACACACAAAAACAAGCGCTAACACACAATACTAAAATCACTTTAAAAATCTTAAGCCAACTGGCATTCCTGGCCTGCAAGAACAGTTCTGAAAGGCAATGCGTGAGCAGTAAACTTTGCTCCGTTACATCCCGTAAAGAACAGGACCTTCCTGTTGGGGGTGACGCAGCACAATGCGAGAGACACGGCGTGAGCACGCGGTCAGGCAGAGTCCAGCAGCACTACGGAGTCACATGAGGTGCTGATGCCCTCTGTCCATTTAGAGGGAGGGCCTTTCTGCCATGGCCAATTACCACCTTTCTCCTAAAGTTTCACACACCTCATTCTCTGAGTCAATCTATTAAAGAAATTCTACTTGACCTTTTGTTGCCAGGGGACGCATAAATCACTTTCGGCTTCAGGGCACACATTTGATAATTAATAGCGTCTCATTTATTATCTTCTGAACTAAGCTTGTGCGTTGGCGTTTTACGCCGAAGGGGGGTGCATTTTGGTTAACTTTTTAATTACAGAGACCCATGTTCGAGGTACAACCAAATGCAGCATCCAGAACAGAAGCTAATACACAAATAAATCGGCTTAGAGAAAACGCAATATAATGCCCCAATTCTAACAACCCCATAAAATTGTGCACCCCTAATATCTGCCAATTACAACCCCAATTCCGAAATAGTTGGGACAAAGTGAAAATTGTGAATAAAATCAAAATGCAATGACTTTCAAATCACACCGGCCAGAATTTTATTCGCAATAGAACAGAGATAACAAATAGTAAATGTTGAAACTGAGAAATTTTACAATTTTATCCACAAAATGAGCTCATTTCAAATTTGATGGCTTATACAGGTCTCAAAAAAGTTGGGACAGGGGCCTATTTACCATGGTGCAGCATCCCCTCTTCTTTTTAACACAGAGTGGAGGCATCTGGGCATTGAGGAGACAAGTTTCTTGAGTTTAGCCATTGGAATTTGATCCCACTCTTGTTTAATACAGGCTCCCAGCTGCTGGAGAGTTTTGGGTCTCCTTTGACGGACTTTTCGTTTAATTATGCGCCAAATGTCCTCAATCGGTGAAAGACCAGGACTACAGGCAGGCCAGTTCAGCACACAGACTCTTCTACTACGAAGCCATGCTGTTGTAATAGCTGCAGTATGTGGTTTTGCACTGTCCTGCTGAAATACACAAGGCCTTCCCTGGAATAGATGTCGTCTGGAGGGGAGCATATGTTGCTCTAAAACCTTTATACCTTTCAGCGTTCATGGTGCTTTTTAAAACATGCAAGTGTCCCACACCATATGCACTAATGCATCCCCATACCATCAGAGATGCTGGCTTTTGAACTGAACGCTGATATCAGGAGGGGTGGTCTTTCTCCTCTTTAGCCCAGAGGACATGACACCCATGATTTCCAACAAGAATGTCACATTTGGACTCGTCTGACCACAGGACACTTTGCTACAGTTCATTTTAAATGAGCTTTGGCCCACAGAACACGGCAGTGCTTCTGGATCATGCTCAACAATGGCTTCCTTTTTTCATGATAGAGTTTTAGGTGGCATCTGTGGATGGCACGGCGGACTGTGTTTACAGACAGTGGTTTCTTGAAGTATTCCTGGGCCCATTTAGTAATGTCAATGACAGGATCATGCCGGTGAGTGATGCAGTGGCATCTGAGGGCCCGAAGATCACGGGCATCCAGTAAAGGTCTTCGGCCTTGTCCCTTACGCACAGAGATTTTTCTAGTTTCTCTGAATCTTTTGATGATGTTATGCACTGTCGATGATGAGACCTTCAAAAGCCTTTGCAATTTGACGTTGAGGAACATTGTTTTTAAAGTTTTCCACAATGTTTTTACGCAAGCCTTCACAGGTCAGAGAGCCTCTGGCCATCTTTACTTCTGAGAGACTCAGCCTCTCTAAGACATCCCTTTTATAGCCGATCATGTTACACACCAGATGCCAGTTAATGTAATTACTTGCTAAAAGTTCTTTCAGCTGATTCTCTTATATATTAATTGCTTTTTCAGCCCTTTTTTCCCTGTATCCCAACTTTTTTGAGACCTGTTGCAGCCAGAAAATTTGAAATAAGCTCATTTTGTGATAAAAATGTAAAATGTCTCAGTTTCAACATTTGAAATGTTATCTATGTTCTATTGTAAATAACATATTGGCTCATGTGATCTGAAAGTCATTGCATTTTGATTTTATTCACAATTTACACTTCGTCCCAACTATTTCGGAATTGGGGTAGAACAAAGTAGGTAGGCACACTAGACGCAAATAGCTGCATTCACAAAACGGATTTGTGAATTAAGTAGTCAATTAAATTGCCTGGGTTTGTGAAACCCCTGAAAAACCTGTCTCTATCCTCTTTTTTAAAAGGATCAAAGTTTTTTTTTTAATGACATACGGCAACTCCGGGTCGCTCGAGGACAGCAGGGAAATATCATCTGGGAAATCAAATCAAGAGCAGAAACCCGGGCCACTGACACTGTCACACTGCTGACATACATACATGCGAAAGGGACGGTCAAGTGCTTTTATAAAATTGCAACACACCCACTGCGCGCCGAGCGCATGTAATCAAACTGAAAATTATGCAACTGGCACAGAGCAGGACTTCGATTCAAGTTCTGTCCGGTTGAGTCGATGATGTAACATCATCAGAATTCGGGGCCTGCAGCAGCGAAGCGCAGAAGGCAGGCGAACTGCTGCGCACCACGTTTTGGCTAAACGAGGTTGGTTGTGCAAAATAAGCCTTCTTTTCCGTGAACTTTTAAGTCCCTGCCGTGATTTTTGTCAATCCAGCTCACGCACGAGCATCACGAAATGTTGTTGGATGTGGACAGAAAAGAGGGCAAACGAAATTGTAAATGACCTTCAACTTTGTGACAAGAACTGACAGGACATACTGCATTCAAATGGAATGGAAGTCTATTATTTCAGTCACGAAGGATTCTCCTTTTGACCAGTATGAATACAGCTGCAATCATCCAGTCCAGTCCGTTTCGAGTCGGAACAATTAAGCCAGAAATAGCTTAAACGTGACCACCTCATTATCGCGGGTCCCGGTCTACATTTTTTTCCAATGGAAGCCTATGCTATGTGAGACGGGCCGTCTAGCAACGGGTGTCAGGAACAAAGGAATGCGCTCCGGCATCTTCATCACACGTGGCCGAACAAACAACGCAAAACAAAGCAAAACCTTGCGGGGCAATCCAGTCAATGGGGTTACTCTGGCTATAAAAGCAGAGACTATTTTAGACAGAATTTCCGAGGTCTTTATTTCGCGAAACACTTCAGAATACTGATGTGCTTTGTTAAGTGGCCGACATCACGCAGACAGGCTCACCCCTGCCGTGATTGCTTGATCATTTCTGACATCTTCCGTAAGCAATCCAATCTTTCCAATGAAACGTGTCACTTAGGCGTCCTGAAATAATCAAACAGGGTGTCTCGGCGCAAACTATTCTGTGCACAACAAGACTCTCCAATCCGAAATGACGTGGCGCAAATTAAGACAACTATCGGGCAACTGGTTTGTATTTTTGCATTATACTTGAAAACTCGGCTAATGACACAGTCATACAGCAAAGCTACAACTACGGTAGCGACATGATGAGCTTTCCGAAATGACAGACGGAAAGTTTCCCATCGGGAAACCACCAAAGAAACATGAGAAAGGACTATTTTTCCATAGCTCTATCTAGCAGAGTCATGTCAATGCCCTAGATCCCTTCATTGTGCTCGGATTATAAAATAAGCGTGATCCCCCTCCCTCCCTACCTACCTCATTGCCAGCAAATTCTGGGCTGCGGTCGTTATGCAATATTTAAAGGAATGGCCATCATCTCCGTTTAGGCAATAAACTGTGCAGAAATTGAAAAAAAAAAAAGGCCAGTAAATAAAACTAACGTGAAAAATATAGAAATTCCTCTATTGTGCTGATACGAACGAAACAGCCCAATTCCAACAGGCGAAACGGGAACCCCCCCATGCCTGCTAGCGAGCTGGCCAATTATTACCCAGCCAGAGCAAAGACAGAAAACAACCGCCCGCTAACGCTGAGTGCAAAAATAGACACCAAGATAAAGTATAGCGAGCTATTAATATCGGCTCTTCAGAACCTTGACTTTGTCTCAAACCCGCATAATGTCAACAGCACCACCCTTGTCTATTTCTGGGTCACTGTGCCATAACTCGCGAGCCAGTTAACGTTACAATGTTCACACAGGATAGTAAGATCTTGCGCGATCCGGCCACAGCACAGAGACAGCTGTACGTGCATCAGCAGTGCTAAGCTAGCAATCCAAGTTACATTGCCCTCGTGGATGAGTCAACACAGCCAAGTTTTACCTAATCTTAACCATATAAACTATTAGCAAATGGCAAAAAATACACAAATATACAAGTCTGATCTGATAGTTAGAAAATTAAAGCCAACACAGCTACACAGCCAGCAACAGCCATAAATGAAGAAATTTCGCTTATTCAATAGGCTACATCACATTCACCAAAATAGATGAAGTAGGCTCGTTAGTCTATTCGGATCATCAAAAAAAAAAAAAAAACTGAATTTACCCAAATTAAGTATTTTACCTTAATGAAACTCCAGTTTATTGCTCAAGTTACGTTTATCCTTGCCACTGCACCCGTCAAATCATTGGTCGTTACACAGAGAAACTACTTTAAGACGCACTGAAATCCGATTGCATTGAGGTGAACGGCGCTCCCTGAATTTTTTTCCTGCCGGAGAGCTTCTGTTTCTCGGATCTGTGTTAGTAGGTCAGTGAAGAAATGTATTGGCAGCGCTCAGTCATTGACAGTCCAACCAGCCAATCCACATGTAGCATTTTCCGATTTCGACCAATGATGGTCTGCGTTATTCCGGGGAACACATCAGTTCTACGCAAGATGTGTTATTACCAAATCCCGGACACAACAGTGTATTTCAATTGCATAACTTGGCGGAATGGCGCCGCCGTGTAGCCGTGTACGGAGACCGGAGATGCTGTAGAATTGCTCGGCACTCGGTCTCATGACAAAAACATACGCCGAGGAGAAAGGGAGAGACTAGAATGGCATTAGAATAGCATTTCATTGTCCTTTTAGGTATGATAAAGAAGTGTCCTGAAGTTAGAAGAGTCGAAATATTAGATTTTTAATGGGCCTGATTGCCGCTGACAAAAAATTCTTTGTCCACCATGCAGATTGTGATGTACGCTACACCCCTGTGCAAATTAATTGAAACAAGCCGCGAAAAGGTACTGAATAAAATATATTTTTTTCTAATTTCAACTATAATTTTATTATGAATCATATTGATTCACGTATATTAATTATAATATAACCTCCTCAGCTTTTAAGACCGAAAAACTGACACCAACTCTACTTGCTATGTCCCTGTATGATTTGCTTGAGTGTTTGTGCCAAGCCACAACCTTCGTGCGGTTTCTCGGTTTCAGATCCATCTTGTTCAGCGTCTGATTCACCACTAACTAAACTGGGAAACAAAAGACTGAAAATAACGAAGAGACATCGTGTAATTCCCATTAATGTAATATCTGCGCATGCGCAACTGTGGCGTCACCCATTCCCAAATATTATGAAATTTCCTATACAGTATGATATTTACTCTGTTGAAAAAAAAAAAAGAAAGAAAAAACAAAGATACAGATTTTTGCTTAAGAACATGAATTGGGATGAAAGATTTAAAAAATTGCTGCTTGTTTCAATGAATTTGCACAAAGGTGTAATGTTATTGGGATGAATTTTAAGGCATTCCGGACTGGCGGCCAAATTAACGTTCTCAAGTCCGTGTACGTCCGCCGTAATCAGAAACAGAAAGGTTAAATAATGGGATTCTCAAAGTTCATTTCAGATCTTCACACAATTGACATCATCCTCGATTAACCAGTGAGCCTCCCTGGTCCACAAGGACACGGCTTGTAAGGGCCATTATTTCGCTTCTTACTGTAAGTGAATGCGAGTCACGAGCAGCAGTGGTGGCCACTGAGCTTAAAACATGGGACGCAAAAAATCCCTCTTAACTGCTGATTAGTCTTTACCCGTTTATAATAATTATAATTCAATACTTTAAAGCCAAAAACTCTCAACACTATTAGGAGTAGCCAGATCCCCACCTTATGGTTATTTGTAATCAAAATTTGTAGCAATAGCCCGTACTCTCAGAAATTAAAAAGTGATTGTTGCTAATAATTGTTTTAATTTAAACAACAAAACACTTGTAGCCTGCATTGCAAGATATTCAACAAGATAAATAGGAAAATTACCAATTTTTTAAATTTTTTTTTGAAAAGCAAAGGCTAAGTGGTGAACCTTTTTCCTGTATTGCGTTAAGTTTTTTTATCACCATAATTCTGCATTAAGGATGAGGCTGCCAATTGAGTGGCTTTTTCCAATGATCCAACATCTTTTAAATAACAGCAAATAATTGAAAACGTGTCAAGATCAGTTTCAAGGGATTTTTTTTTTGTGCTTCCCTTATTTTCAGCCGAGTGTGAGCCACTGATGAGCAAGTGTACCTACCCGTACACTTTATTTTACCTTCTTCAAGGAGGTTATGTTTTACCTTCAGTTTGTGGGTAACTATGTTCGTTTGTTAGCAATATTACAAAAAGTTAGTTTTTTTAATAAAATTTTAACCAGTGGAGTGTCTTGGCCCAACTTGGAAGTGATTTCATTTAGGGGGTGATCTGGATCACATCATGGATGCAGGATTTTTTTTAAAGGATTCTCTACCATTGAGCAATTGGGCTATTTTTAACATCGTTGCCTCTAACTTGAGAAATAAACTCAAGTCTAAGATACTTGAATTCAGGGGAAGCCTCCTTGATCAGGCCTACCAGATGTTAGAACCTGTATACTTGTGTGGTGGTACATGATAACGCTACTCGTGTGTGTCCCAAACACGTGGGGGACTGTTGAGCCTAGGCGGAAGTACGCGCTCTCTGAGTGCTCTTGTTTATAAGAAGCTTTTTTTGAAGAAGAAGACCAACAACTACTGCTACTTCTTCTTCTCCGTGGCTGAAAAATGCCCAAAAATTAAAACACGAGAATGTCCAGCTGGCTGAGAATGAGCACTCAGGTACGGAACTTGTATCGTGATTAAAGAATGTTCAGACTCATCTCTAAATTGTTTGAGAGAGTGTTTTATCAGTTGCGTAAAATGCTAATTACACAAAAATAATACGTTTTCAGCCATTCTAAATGAAAAGCAACTAAACATATTTCTAAACTGAAAAATAAGACAGTTTTAAGAACATTTGAGGCTGAAATTTTGGAGAGAGAAAAAAAATCAAAATTAAGAACACTCAGGCTCAGCTCCCAAAGTAGATCTTCTTGTTTAAAGAAAGAGCGCACCTCGCGCTTGACAAGCAGTTCTACTGTGAACTGAACTGGTCCAAATGAAATTTCACTGCATATACTATCCAAATATGATTATTTGATTAATAATAATTAATAATTTGATTAATCATGCGGCCATGCCATTAACATACTTAGACCCAAGACTGAGAGAGGAAGTCTGGTCACTTGTGGCTAAAATGTTCAGAACTCAGTGGCTTGGCAATTTAAGCTCCAGTATAGCCACAATAAAATCCAGGGGAGTGGGCCCCTGCTAAACCTAATCTACTGTAAGTCATTTTTCAACTACAGAGCAATAGTGCAAGCTGAAATGATTTTTGGTGTCAACTAAGTGGAAACAATTGCTAACAACAATTATATTTTAATTAGGGAAATATGGATATTTGTATTAGTTTGCATATTATACCCAGGCCTCGAGCCTATGCCTTATAACGAGTAAAAAAGGATGAAAAACGGAAGAGGGTAAACTGTTGTGTACTACAAATAAAAGTGGACGTGATGTGGGACACTTAAGAGGAAAGGAGCAACAGTGGCATCTACTGGTTGAGTGAAAATAACAGCATTCTGACTAATCGAATAAGTCACGCGAAATGAAAACCAAATGGTTGGCTGGTTACATTCACGCGCATTCAGTGGCATCCAGAGGTTCTCGGCAACTTCACAAATATATGATTCGAGCCCCATTAAATGTTCATTGGAGTGTTCTCATGCAGTTACGATCACCGTCGGAAATGCAGCGTCGTTAACTTCTCAAACGCCGGCAAAGAATATTTAAAAAAAAAAAAAAAAAAAATTCCCTAAACTTTCTGAAAAGAATCAAAAGGAACCTATGAGTTGAACCCTTGAGAATGCAACGATTGCAGCCTTGTGTGACAATTAAATGGGGCTGAACCACAATCTTTCATTAACTTTATAGGCTTTCAGGAAAACTCAGCTCAATCTCATAAGCCATATGAGTTCTAAACAACTTACTTCATGAAGGCATCTGAAACCCAGCAGTTTGAGATTGGAACCAAATCACCTTTTTAATCAAAAAGAAGGGCAGTATCCAGTACAGTAAATCTGTGGACGAATAACAGTCAATCGCTGTTGGCAATACAGTCTGAAAATCCAAGTTTCTCAAGAACAATTAGCCTGTATGGACAGTGTTATTTTAATTGTAATTGCTTGTTTACAATACATTATACATTACAAATAATTTTGGCCCATTACTCTTTTTAGGGAATAGGCGCCATTATATTGAAGTACTCACCAGATTTTATTTGATTCCGTGTGCCTGTTTGGACACCATTGTAATAAACCTGGTTACTTCGCATTGTAACATGTTTATGCATCAAATACTGACAAGAATAATTATTATCCTTTCAAATAGTTGCAGCCATGCATTTTAGAACAGTGGTTCCCAAACTCTGTCCTGGGTATGGTTTTGTTGTGAGCACGAGGGCAATCGTATAGGATCATAATAAGCCGTTATTTTGTCCAATTAGGAGAATATCATGTCTATATTGGTCATTTAGCAACTTCAGCCACAATTTGATGGAAATATCCATGTGTGCTATGAGGAATTAGACCCTTGAAACGTGCTGATTTTTCAATATTGCAAGCAATTTCAGGTTGCTGCATTTTTCAGCAGATCAAATTGGACTCCGATAAGAACAATTAGCTCCAAATTAGGCTGATGAACTTGAGTGTTTAAGGTTCCTGAACTTAATAACATAAACGTAACACAAAATAAGGTTGACTGTCATTTGCTTACCTAAAAGATTGTTCGTATTCGCGACCACATGTCGCATGGTTTCATCTCAATTCAATTCAATTTTATTTGTATCGTGCTTTACACAGATGACCTGTCACTAAATCGGTTTACAGAGCAAAAAGGGCAGTGTTCGACCTAATCCCCAAAATAGCAAATGATGCAAAAATAAAATAAAATTAAAAAAACTCCCGATATGAAGAGAAATCCTCAAACAGTGGGTCAGTGGGAAGAAATCTCAGAAGGACCCCAGCCACAGTGGGGGTGCCCATCCTCTGCTGGTAAGCTAATTAATAAAGTTGAATTAACCTTTTGAGCGCCATAGGCAACTATAGCTGCTCAATGATGGAAGATATCCAAACCAGATACTGTTGAAAACCTATCATGTGGCAACTTGTTTAAAGGAGCTCTTTTAAACAAGTTGACACATGATAGGTTTTCAACAGCTCATGATAATTACATTCTTAATTCCTTGAAAATTTATTTGGCGCTCTAAGGGTTAATACTAAGTACTAATTAATAAAGTCGATTAAAAAAAGTCTTTTAAACATCCTAGTAGTGGTGTCTGTAGCTTCAGGAAGTGGCAAGGCAAAGATGGGGTGGAGCTGGATCGGGACAGCATGCTAGCTTAGATTGGTTAAATTTGCTCTTTTCATGCAGTTGTTTCAAATATCTCACAGTGCAGAAACAGAACTTAAATTCTTCGTGGCTTGTGTTGGTATCAGTAAAAAAGTGGCTGAAGAGGATTAATAACTGCCCCAATAATAAATTCAACAAATTTAAGAGAGTTTTTGAAAATCCACCGATTGGAATTTTGTAGGAATGAAAATCAGCATGCACAGCTGTTGCCCAGGGCTAAGTTTGGGAACCACTGTTTTGGAGTGAGGCCATTTGTTTGACACCAAAAATAAATTTAGACATTGCTCAAACCATTACGAATTTTATTTAAGTAAAAATCGATTAATTAAATCATTGTTATTGGCAGCAGAAAGTGGCCCGGACCGGTGTAGTTTTTTAAATAAATTAATTAATTATTATTATTTTTTAATTTTAGTGCAGTTACTCACGTCGAGTGTTAGGAAATCCTGTCGTTTTTTTTTGAGTTGGATGCCGTCTAGCGGCAGTACTTATGTAGATACATACTGGCATTCCTAAAAAAAATTTGGAACGTTTAAAGGATTTATTCTTATGAAAATTACGAATCAACTAAATAGCGATTCTGTCAGATTTTTCCCCAGTTATGCTGCCTTGTGAGTGTGCTGAGGATAATGTCATATACTCCTGTTTAATTTGCAGTTTCGTGATTTGCGAGATTGAGCTGGGTTTTACTAACGCAGTACAATAGTACGCAGAAAAAAACTGTTTTATTCTGGCCAACTAATGGTAATCCCGGAGACCTGATCAGACGTCATCTAGACCGACGGCTAAACAGAGATGTGAAAAGCAGCATAACATCGGGGGGTCAGAGCACAATAGTTATATGTCCATTTTAGAGGTTTTGAGGGAAAAAATTTGATTTTTAGGTTTCCAAGTGTTCTATTAAATCAGGTATTTTATATCTTTTTTTTTTTTAACCGGTCACTCTTTTGCTGTATGGTTCAGAAGTATATTGAACACCTAAGTTTTCATAGGAGTGTAACCGCAACATCATGGTCAAAATTGCCTCAGTGCTCCAACAATTCTAGCACATGATGTGACATAACGCAATGGTGATTGGTTGAAGGTAAGTTCGTTTGCAATGGAAGACAGACTATTCTGCAATAAAATTCATGTTTATTCATCAAAATGTCAATGTTTAATTCATTTAAGCAGATTTTGTTGGACATATCACAAAATGAAAATGTGAATTCTGATTAAAAATGAATGCAGATGGACATATAGTTATTGTGCCGCAAGAATTAGCTGATAGAAATCTGTGACAGGGAGGTAAAAATCTCAAAACCACAAAATTTGGACATATCACCATTGTGCTCCAAACTCTCGACATTAAAACCTCCTTACCTCTCGCGTGACGGGAAATGTTGTAGTAGCCAGAGAAGAGCAAAATCCTCATTAGATCTTTATCGGCAAAAAACATGATTACACAATTAATCCAGCATTACAGACAATCTAAAAGTAAGATAAAAGAAAACTAATAATATGAAATAAAACTTGGTCCCAGTCGGGTACTTAGTGATAAAAACCCCAAGTTTTACAGTGATATTCTGTCAGAAAGGGAACTTCAAATCAATTGCTGATTAAAATTTGACATTGATACTTATGACTTCCATTCTTAATTAAACCGTCGATGTTGTAATTTGCACTAATGGCAACAGCGGTAAGCCTACACGTGAAGACGTATGACGTCATGTAATCCACGACACAGTCACAACTCTTTAAGATGTAAACAATACAAAAGTAGCCTAAGTATTTTTGCATTTAATTGCATCTAAACGGCAACATATAGTCGCAGGGTTGTGCAACAGGACACCATGCATGGAGGGCGAAGTGGCCTCAACATGCAGGGTAATCTAAGGACTCTAAACCAAGTGAACTCAAATTGTTGATTTTGCGAGTACCATTTGTTTCAAGTACTTTACTTCGGCACCAAGCGATTCCAGTTGGTTCCTTAGCCCGCTATCAACTACTTCCTTTTCGTATCCCAAAGCGAATGTGCTCTGTGTTCCCTTACACAGATTTTCATAATGTGCAGTACCATTATTGGTTAATTGTCCAACAGTAGAAAATACACACGGACCACTACTCTGGGGTACTAGGGTCTTAGTGTTTTCGAATTCATCCGTCGCTGTAACTGCGTCGTCCAAGCTCTCCAAACGTGAACTGAAACTTCTCGGTGCGTCTTCCTGAGTGATCTCAGGAAAATGTGATTTTCTGGTATTCAAAACATGTGAAGTGTTGTGCGCCACTTCGCCAACGTTCGCCAGGCATGGAGCGTCAGTTTGTGACATCGAAGAGATATCGCCGATCGCTGCGTCCTGAACCCTTGGATTTACCTGATGCCCACCTGGCTCTGCGTAGCTGGATTTGAATCTCAGTTTATGAGGCAAGAAGCGCACGCTTGGTCCCGACTGCTGCTCCCTTCGAGCTGGTCTGTCTTCAGCTTTGCTTTCCCGTGAAGTGGGGTGAACCATGCAGCATTCTTTCCAAGTGTGCGCGCCGGTCTGATTTGAATTGAAGTTTTGCTCGTGTTTCCCGTGAGCATCTTGCTCACACGAGTACGAATATAACTGGTTACTGGGCACAGGCACTTGATAGTGAGGATACGTCTTTCTCACATCTTTAAACAATTCGCATCCCTCTTTGAAAACGAAGGCTCCAGGGGCATAATTGACAAATTGATGCCCGCTGACCTCTCTATGAGCGGCAGGACTTCTGCTGCAAGAATAGTCATTATTTTGGAGGCTGGCGGGCGGACTACCCAGCGCACTCGCTAAAGGGCCAGTAATACCTGGGCATGTAATCGCTGGGTTGTTGGACGCAGCATTGAAAGAAGCGTTTTGATATAAATCTGAGTATGGAGGGGCGAGAGAATTCGAAAAGTACGCGGATCTGTTGTTGAATGGATTTTTAGAAACTTTTAAGTCATGAATTAATGGCAAATTTGTTGCAGGGTAAAGAAAGTTGTTATGATTAACAAAACTGTTGAGCGGAATTTGGAGTTGGTTCATCGCAGGAGTGAAGCTAGATTGCACAGCCGAAAGCTTTTCCCTCAGCATTTCGTTCTCGCGGATGAGTTCCACCGTGCGCGTTTCCAGCAGAATCTCCCCCGCGCGCCTTCGCTGTCGCGACCTTCTAGCTGCCTCGTTGTTTTTTCTCCGTTTCATCCAGTAACTGCTGTCTTTCTGCTCATCCGGCGTCGTAATCTTTTTCCTCCGAGATCCAGCAGTACACTCACCAGCAGGTGTCCAGCGTAAACCCAGGAGACTTTTCGCACATAGCCGATATGGTCCACTTTGACTTTCCCAACCGCCTGTTCCGTGTTCAGGTTGAATGGGGTAACGGGATATTATCGAGGCACTTGGAGAAGCAACATTGAAGTCGTCCTCGATTGCTCTGTTTAGAATTTCTG
>CM056194.1:184090833-184383333 GCA_029692085.1 Gymnothorax javanicus | reverse complement strand
GCATGGAATCACCATGATTTTTGTTTACATAGTGTCTCTCTGTATTGGCTCAGTCCCTGAAGCCTTTGGGTGATGCATAAACACTATGACATTAGCCTGGTAGGGAGGGAATCACTCCTGATAACTGTAATAAATGAGGCGTCTGCTGTGCAACTGCAGAGTGAATGAGCAGCTCAGGTAAGTGTGTGTAGAGAGACTGAGCAGCTCAGGTAAGTGTCTGTAGAGAAACTGAGCAGCTCAGGTAAGTGTCTGTAGAGAAACTGAGCAACTCAGGTAAGTGTCTGCAGAGAGACTGAGCAGCTCAGGTAAGTGTCTGTAGAGAGACTGAGCAGCTCAGGTAAGAGAGACTGTCAGGTAAGCAGAGAGACTGAGCAGCTCAGGTAAGTGTCTGTAGAGAGACTGAGCAGCTCAGGTAAATATCTATAGAGACTGAGCAGCTCAGGTAGCTCTGCAGAGAGACTGAGCAGCTCAGGTAAATCTCTATAGAGAGACTGAGCAGCTCAGGTAAGTGTCTGCAGAGAGACTGAGCAGCTCAGGTAAGTGTCTGTAGAGAGACTGAGCAGCTCAGGTAAGTGTCTGTAGAGAGACTGAGCAGCTCAGGTAAGTGTCTGTAGAGAGACTGAGCAGCTCAGGTAAGTGTCTGTAGAGAGACTGAGCAGCTCAGGTAAGTGTCTGTAGAGAGACTGACTCAGGCAGCTCAGGTCAGGTAAGTGTCTGTAGAGAGACTGAGCAGCTCAGGTAAGTGTCTGTAGAGAGACTGAGCAGCTCAGGTAAGTGTCTGTAGAGAGACTGAGCAGCTCAGGTAAGTGTCTGTAGAGAGACTGAGCAGCTCAGGTAAGTGTCTGTAGAGAGACTGAGCAGCTCAGGTAAGTGTCTGTAGAGAAACTGAGCAGCTCAGATAAGTGTCTGTAGAGAGACTGAGCAGCTCAGGTAAGTGTCTGTAGAGAGACTGAGCAGCTCAGGTAAGTGTCTGCAGAGAGACTGAGCAGCTCAGGTAAGTGTCTGTAGAGAGACTGCGCAGCTCAGGTAAGTGTCTGCAGAGAGACTGAGCAGCTCAGGTAAGTGTCTGTAGAGAGACTGAGCAGCTCAGGTAAGTGTCTGTAGAGAGACTGAGCAGCTCAGGTAAGTGTCTGTAGAGTGACTGAGCAGCTCAGGTAAGTATCTGTAGAGAGAGTGAGCAGCTCAGGTAAGCGTCTGCATTGACTGAAATATCACGCTGCCACAGAGTGTGCATAGCCTGCACTTTCCTCTATGGGGACAAGCACAGCACAAAATGCTTTCAAAATTCAGCTTGGCTCCAGAGTACATACTGAAGTGAAACACAAACTGCATACTGAGTGTTGCCGAATTTTATACTGAGGCTGAGTCTGCCTGTGTTTAAAAAAAAATAATGGTATGACTTTGGATTCTCATTGAGTCGTATTTATGATTCGCTCTGGGTGGTGAAAGTCGATCTTATATCCACTTTTATGGAATTACAACAGAAAGTATTTAACAGGATGCATTATGCAGCCCCGCATGGGCACGCAGTCAGCTTTTATATTCCTGTGGGACACGAAACGTTTTTGGCTGCTACCATAGTTTCGTCCTTCTCCTCTAGATACTCAATTCAAACTCTTATTCGGTATCGATCCAATCGCACCAGGCAGTGACCTCCTTTTTTTTTCTTTTTTTACCATCTCTGAAGTATTGAAACGTGCATTACTGCCCAATCGGATTATAGAGGATTGTGTATACAGAAGGTTTGATCATCTCAGAGCAAAACGCAATTGGCATCGATCCTCTTTCAGTCACTGTACACAGTATCCATATACTGCTATGGTTTCAATCGCAGTATTGTCTCTTTTAACATGTAATTCCCAATTATTAAATTAGAATTTTTTCACTGCATAATTTTGGACAAATATGGGGTCGAAAGTCCAAATGAACCAAAGATTTTTTGCTGTATGCGTGGTAATCATTGTCTGTGATTTCAGAAAAGAAATGAAAGTCATAGATGGATGGCTTTAATTTTATTTTCAGATCTTCAGATGAAACTTTTCACATTTCAAATGACCTTAAACTCCATTATCTGCATTTAAATTTCACCTCCTTTGTGTTTTTTATGTAAATGAGATGGGACCTCTCCCAATTTAATAATCTTTCCCCAAAACCGCTGCTCAGACTCTGCAAAGGCCAGTTCAGACCAAGCGCGAATTTCCGTGCAGATTATTTGCGCAGATATTTATAGAAGCTGATTTCATGGGTTCTAATGTAAACTCACACACCAAGGTGGAATTTTGTGCGGGGAATATTCCGCAAATCCGTGACACTTTTTCGCTCCGCTCCGTTCTGAATGGGCTTTTAAGAGATGTATTGATTAATGAATGACTGCTGAGCCTGTCAGTAATCGCTCAAACTTATGTCACAATGCAGTCAGGAAGTGTTAATTACAGGAGAGTCATTTCTTCCTGGACAGAACATGGTTAGGCAGGGTTAATGACATAATTTCAGTGGTTTTCAGTGTGCTTTGGTGCATTCAAGTGGGACAAATTGCTCCAAAGTACCTTTTTGAGAAAAAAAAATAACAGTTAAGTCATTGCAGCCTTAGGCCTGTTCAACAGCCATGGGTCTCTAAAATCAATGAGGTGTACAATAATTAATTTAAATGGCCAGGGAAAGTCCAGGATTAATGACAGTATTCTCTGTAAAGAAACCAATATCAGCTGTTATTTTAATTAATTGTGAATGAAAAAAATAGGGTGGGGTGGTCTCAGAGATCAGAAACGAATTGACCCATAAGAATAATTCAACACTCATGTGTTAATCATGATTCCGGGTCCTATTTTGATTTGAAGTTCTTTAAGATCTTTCCGGTGATTCATATTCATGTTTCTGGTTTCTGGGGAATGGATTTGAGTGTTAGTCTTTAATCCTAAACATTTAATCCTATTATAATATTGCATATAGTGGGTGATGTTTTAACACTGAGGAAGTATTTCAGTAATGCTGTGAGGACATTCTGTGCCAGTAGTCTTTAGGTGTCCAGCTATAGTGCCTGCAGGATTTCCATGTGTCACAGTGCCCGTGAGTCACTGATTGGCTGATGCGGGGGGGGGCATGGGGCCTGAATAGGGGCCTCAAGATGACTGGTCATTTGTGAAAACGTCAATGACGCAAAATCAGGACAGGCTTATTTTTGTGCATTGTACAGAACAGACAATTTACAGCATATAAAATGTAATAATTTTTTTAAAACCCCAATTCCAGAACAGCAGGGATGCTGTGTAAATTGTACATAAAAACAGAATGCAATGATTTGCAAATATCATAAACCCACAATTTATTCACAACAGAGCATAGACAACATATCAAATGTTGAAAGTGAGACTTTTACCATTTCATGAAAAATATTACCTCATTTTGAATTTGATGGCAGCAACACATCTCAAAAAAGTTGGGACAGGGGCAACAAAAGGCTGCAAAAGTAAGTGGTACCAATAAAAAACAGCTGGAGGAGCATTTTACAACTAATTAGGTTAATTGGCAACAGGTCAGTAACATGACTGGGTATAAAAAGAATACTTTGGAGAGGCAGAGTCTCTCAGAAGTAAAAATGGACAGAGATTCGCCAATCTGCAAAAAACTGCGTCTAAAAATTGTGGAGCCATTTCAGAAAAAAATTCCTCAATGTAAACTTGCAAAGACTTTGAATCTATAGTACATAATTTCATCAAAAGATCAAGAGCATCCGGAGAAATCTCTATGCGCAAGGGACAAGTCCGAAGGTCAATATCGGATGCTCGTGATCCTCGGGCCCTCAGGCGGCACTGCATTATAAATAGGCTTGATTCTGCACTGGAGTACACTGTATGGGCTCCAGAACACTTTCCGAAATCATTGTCTGTGAACACAGTTCGCCGTGCAATCCACAAATGCAAGCTTAAGCTGTACCATGCAAAAAAGAAGCCGTATGTGAACAAGATGCAGAAATACCACCATCTTGTCTGGGCCAAAGTTCCTTTAAAATGACTGAGGCAAAATGGAAAACTTTTCCGTGGTCAGATGAATGAAAATTTGAAATTCTTTTTTGGAAACCACGGACGCGTGAAGTGCGGTCTAAAGAGGAGACTGCACTTGTTATCAGCGCACAGTTCAAAAGCCTAAATCTCTGATGGTATCGGGTTGCATTAGTGCCTATGGTGTGGAGAGCTTACACATCTGGAAAGGCATTATCAATGCTGGAAAGTATGTAGAATTTTTACAACAACATATGTTCCCATTCAGACAACGTCTCTTTCAGGGAAGCCCTTGCATATTTCATCGAAACAATGCCAAACCAAGAGTCTGAGTGCTGAACTGGCCTACCTGCAGTCCAGACCATTCACTAATAGAAAGCATTTGGTGCATCATAAAATGAAAAATCAGGAAAAGAAGACCCAGAACTGTTCAGCAGCTAGAATGCTACATCTGTCATGAGTAGGACAATATTCCTCTCCCAAAACTTCAGCAATTGCACACCTCATTTCCTCAACATTTACAGGCTGTTGTTAAGAGAAGAGCGGATACTAAACAATGGTAAACCTGACCCTACCCCAACTTTTTAAAGATGTGTTGCTGCCATCAAATTCTAAATGAGCAAATATTTCTCATGAAATGGTAAAATGTCTCACTTTTAACATCTGATAAGTTGTATATGTTCTATTGTAACTAAAATGTCAGTTTACGAGATTTGAAAAAGAAAATGAAACTCGCACACTCGAATGCTCCAAAAATTTAATAGAAGACAATGTTTCGAGCCAATGCGCTTCCTCAGTTCATCTTTTACAAAGGTGTTTTCTGCGCACCTAAATAGGTACCCACGGACAGCGTCATCGATGATGTGTGGACCTACAAGTGAAATGATAGCATTCACATTTCTAAATCTCTTTGCAAACATTCAAAAACCTTATCAAAAGGCAGAGAGAACGAAAAAGCAAGATGAATTCTTCATACAGGTAAGGACTACAAAGGTGACAATACCACAAGTGTATGAACCCATTACAAAAAATGATCAATAGGGAAATCTTCCTTCATTCCCTTTGGAGACATAGTATCCAGAGTATAAATCCAAAAAGACTCTCGCTGCAACAGCAATTTATTTGTATCACCTCCTCGTCTAGGTCATTTGACATATTCGATACCCAAATATTTTAAAGACGCCACATTATGTTTTGCCAACATGAAAAGCATGGCCACCGGGCTTGTAGGATCCTAGTTCCGAATACTGGAGCGATGCTCAGAGATGCGTGTTTTTAATGCCCGGTTGGTTTTGCCTGCATATCCTAAGCCACATGGACATTTTAGCAAAACACTACATTAGTTGTAGTACAGGTAATGATGCCCCTGATATCGATGGGTTTCCCTGAAATGGGGTGTGTGAACGTGTGGCTTTTAGACGTAAAGCTGCGCTGCGCAGCGTCCACAACTATAATTGCCCTCAGGGACGCGATCCAGAAAAGTTTCAGTTTTCTGGGGCAGGAGATCTGATTTGGTCACTATTTGTCCAATGTTGGGGGGCCGTATGTAAACAATTTTTGGCGTGTCCTTGAAAGTAGTAGACAGCTTTGGGTCACTGCTCAGGAGGTACGAGTGTTGTTTAATTATTTTCTCAAACTCTCGTCCCAAAGGTGAATACCGCATAATGCACAAAGGGCTATTATCAGAGGTCCTATTTCGCGTGGATTGTAAACACTCATCTTGGGTTTTGTGCTCAAATTTATCCCGTGCCCTTTTTCAGCCATTCATTTGGATAGCCCCTATCTTTGAAACGTGTGTCTAGGACGTCACTTTGTTTTTTACAGTCAGTTTCGTCACTGCAAAGTCTTCGTATGCGGCTGTATTGACTGACGGGTAGACTGCGTTTCAGTGGTAGCGGGTGGAAACTATCCGCTCTCAATAGCGTATTCCTGTCTGTTGGTTTTTTATACACGCTTGTTTTAAAACCTTGGTCGCACCTTGTAATCAGGATGTCAAGAAAACAAATTTCTTTTTTATTGAATGACATCGTAAATGATAGGGACTGGTTGCTGGTATTGATCCACTGGAGAAACCTCTTCAAGTCAGAATCGCTGCCATGCCACAATAAAAATAAGTCGTCTACGTATCGTCGCCATAATTTAATGTTTGTCATAAAGGGGTTGTTCGGACCAAAGACTGACTTTTCTTCAAACAAACCCATGAATAGCCCAGCATAGTCGGGGGCCATGCGGCTTCCCATAGCAGTGCCCCGTATTTGGAGGTAGTAGTCATTTTCGAACATGAAATAGTTTTTTGTGAGAACTAGTTCAGCGAGCTCCCTGATACATTGTGTGCTGGGCGTACATGCCGAGTCTCGCTTATTCATAAAATGAATAATGAATAAATTGTCAGTTTATGAGATTTGCAAATCATTGCATTCTGTTTTTATTTACATTTTACAGAGCATCCAAACTTTTTTGGATGTTCTTTTTTGTACTTTGTTTAGCTCTTACTGTACATTTTCACATTTTGTCTTTACCATGAAAAAAAACTCCCTTATGTTTTTATGGAGCTAAAAAAAAAAAGCTCGACTGACTGTATTTCAGTGTGGGTATGCATGGTGGTGATGATCACAGGTTGGCAGGCAGACTATCGTATCTCTTGTGGTGGGGGTCCAGAAATATTTCCATGGACGTAGGCCTGGGTGGGAAAGGGGGGTGGTGATGATTCTGTGGGGCCACAGCTAAAGAGGGCCCACAAAAATCCCAGGGGCCCTGAATTCCAAAGGCTACACCTTGAAATGTAACCTGTTCCAGCTTTAAAGTGAAACCACAGAAATTTGCTGACAAAGTGGATTTTCGCTCCCCAAGTCATGTCTCTCGCAGTTTAGAGAGTACGAATTCGGCATGGCTGTCAGTGATGTCAAACGCTCGGCAGAGTTTAACCGGCCTGGCTTTCAGCGTTGTCAAACGCTCTGCAAAGTTTAACTTCTCAGTGCTCATGGACTTACTGCATCCCGACAGCTGCAGTCAAATCCATTCCATGCAATTACTTCCTTTTCATTTGTGAATCTTGTTATGTTTGGAATCGCTTCTGACGGCGCTTGTTATTCAGCAAAAGCGAATGACCTGCTTTGTCTGGTGGCCGTAAGAGGGCTTGATTGTAAAATAATGGAAATCTGCTCACTAAAAAATTGTAACAATCCACTGAAGTTGAAAACATTGTGAATAGCCAGCAGAGCATAATTAATAATCTGATGAATGTGCGTCTCGCTGAGATCTGCTATTATTATTTTCTTAGATCAAACGGCTCCATCTAACTCATGTTTACTCCACAGAGGCTACTTTTACCCCCCAAAAAAATGTCTGGGACGGGTGTTGACATACCTCTTCTCTTAATTTCTGGTATGCAGTGACCCTGCCGTTTAAAATTACTCACCAAAGAGTGAGTTTCCTGTCAAGGATTCCAATATTAGCTCATTTAAATCTCTTCAAAGGAAGCAAGGCGCTAACCGCCACACCGGAGAGCACACTGTACCCTGACTCCCTGAATCAGCTGTGCCAGGAGAACCCACCCTCTTCCTATCGGCCCACGCTTCCCAGAAGCCTTTGCAACAGCGTGCGTTAAGTTCTTGTTTATTCAAATCCTGTGGTGTTTCATCAATTCTATGGAATAATACGTGTAGGGTAGGAGAATGTAGTATGTGATTTGCTCTTTTACTTGTTCAATATAGAAAATAGTTAAGGGAACAATTGATTTTCATGTAAAAAAACATTTTTATTTTTACAAGAAATATTTATTGCAAAATAAATTTTTTTGTATCATGGGAACACTTTTCCCAAAGGCACAGATGGTTACTTGCATATGTAGTTGAAACCATTTAACGTCTATGGTTGAACTATGCAAGTTGCTAACATAGTTAGCGACTACGCTTTTGGGAAACAAACCTCAGGTCATTTTGACCAAATCATCATTGGGCTGAAAAAAACAGCAAAAACAAAGCAAGCCCCTCCCCTTTTTGTGTGCGGGAGAATTCCGGGAACAATGGCAACACACTGTGGCGCTCCGTATTTGAAACTCCAGTGGGGACACTTTGGGTGAGCTGTATACTCAGAACTCCGGTGGAGACGCTTGAATCTCGTTCACAAGGCTGCCCCCCCCGAGTGGGAGATAATTGTGGGAAGGGGGACGGGCGATGACCCGCGCTCCCCACGGAGCACCCCTCAATCATCTCCTCAAAAAAATACCGCGCTCGGGTCACGTCACCTCGATGTGTCAAAGGGTCCTTTAACCTCCAGAACAACAGGTCTCTGTGTGAAGGACTCTGTCTCTTTGCAAGGTGCTGGTGTAGAAGCCAGTGACTCATACAGATGGAGAAAGGACATAATGAGATTCAGAATTTATATCCAGGGTGACATTATCACTTGACAGTTTTTCTCACAGCAAGAAGGTCCCAGGCTTGAATTTTTGCCAGGCCCTTACTTCTTGGAGTCAACATGTTCTCCCTGTGTTTGCATGATTTTATCTGGGTACTCCAATTTTCTCCCTCAAGACACAAGGGTGTAACAGTTGAACAATTGAGAAATTGAAACAGTCATTTCTGTGAGAATATGCTTAATTACCTTTAATGTTTTTCATTGATGTTACTTTTATCGTCACACATTATTGGGGGGATATGTTCCCCCATCTCCCCTTCGATTACACCCTTGTAACATGCATGTTAGGTCAACTGGAGGCTCGAAATTGCCCCAGTGTGGATGTTTGCGCGTTAATGGACTGTTAATCTTGCAATCGATCCTTTCTAGGATGTATTCTGGTCTCTCAGTAAATGCTTCCCGTAATAAGGTGCAGCACCCCATGTTCCTGACTGCGATGGATTCCAGACAAATGGATAAGGGCATCATGTGTTCGCGATGGATCTGCCCTGTGAGGCTTTTGTGAGACGTCCTTTCAACAGTGAACAAAAAAAAAAAAAATCGACTCATTAATCATGCTTGCCAAAATGACGAGATGCACGATGACGGTGCATTTGGGTCTGGCTCGATGGTGGGGTGTGATCGCTAGCACTGCTGCGACAATGTTGCAGCGAAGCTGAGATATTTTGTGTGGGATCTGGGAACGGGTTTCTGAAGCGTGCGAGAGAGGCGAGAAGTACGATCGCGGACACCTCAGATGGTGCTGCTGGAATTTTGCCTGATTTTAGTTTACTTGTCAGATTTCAAATCACATAACTCAGACCAGCTCCTATGCGGACTTTGAATGAAAACCTATTCCTGGTTTCACTTTTCCTCTAGGTAATTCACTGAACAATTAGTGCGGCTGACTCACTCTCTAAATTTTCACACCTGACTCCCAGATACCGGGCGGGTGGAACACCAGCGGCTCTTGGACTGTAATTTGAGAAAACAGGGATATGACGGCTATGTTGAGCTGAGTTGCTTTGACAGTGAAGGCAAATTTTGGATTGCTGCATGTGCCGACGTAACCGATACATGAACATCAATACTTTGTGGTATTTGTGCTAATTTATTGATATCTTCATAATAAGTCAGTTTAAACCGATATGGTCTAACCTTATTGATCACCCTTTTCAAAGTACAAACTCTCAGCTCATTCTTAATTACATTTATTGTGATAATTTGATTATCTTTCATAGGTGATGACAAAATATTTTTTTTACAATTTCTTCTATGCTTGGTAAAACTGGCCATCCAAAATAGCTTGGACACTGCAGCACCTGGCTCCTCAAAGGATTATGGGGCACTGAGGCAAATTAACACTGACATTTTGTGGTTAATGTAAAACAAAAAAAAAAAAAAAATCAAGAAATTCAGTATTGATACAACAAACTGCTCAGTTAACAGGTCGTCGGCTGAGAATTAACTTGGTCTATCTGCATTTTTTTGAATATTTGAGATATTCTGTCATAATGTTTTTTAAGTTAACAAGGTCTATTTTAGGTTATGACCCTGCTTAGATATGCACTCAGTTTATGTCAAAGGTCAATATTAGAAGGGTCTATTTTCAAATTTGCCGCTTAACCAAGTTTTAAGTAGGTCTATCTGCAATGAACCAATAATATTAGAGGGATCGCATCACATGACCTCAGGCCTCAGAGACAAAATGGCTGCCAAGAAGAAATTTACTGAAGCAGAGTTGAAAGATTTTTCTGCATTTCCTCATTTAGGTGAGTACTTCGAGAAGTCAGGTTGAACAGAGTTTTATTTGCTGAAACTTAATAGATTTGCTTAAAAAATTATGTTTTGTCAAGTTAATCATGTAAACTGAGTTCAAGGTTACCTTTTCTATGCAGATCAAAGTGAAGAATAATGACCCAAAGGCTTCGATCAATCAGAGAAATTGGCAAAAAATTACATTGTCTATATACTTTAAGTTGTTCAATGTTATAATATTCATATTTCCTTGATGTGAGATCGTTCACACGTGAATGTTTCTCTCTCATTACTAGGTCATGTTGAAAAAGGCCTAAAAAGTGTTAATCTTGTATTCCTTTTTTACTGTGACACTGTTCAAAAGTTGTTTCATAAGTATTATTAGTTAATAAACATTGGGGTTTTTTTTAAAATGCGGTTTTAAGAGATTGTTAATTCATTTCCATATTTTTTAAAACCTGTAATCTGCAGATAGACCAAAGTAACACTGGAATTTTATGAATTCTAAAGTTACAATGGTCTATCAGCATAATTGGGTACCCAGAATTCAATGTTGCCAGATGAATAGGGGTATTTAAATAAGCCCAGTTTAATCTCATCGTATTCTAATTGTTTAGGGCAAAAAATCTTAATTCGGAAAAACCCGAAGGGGATATTTTTAACACCAAATCTTTAATCGCAATTTCCTCGAAAACACAAAAATGGCAGATAGACCTAGTTAATCCTCAGCCGACGAGGTGACACAGACAGAACGTGAATAGATTTGCATGGATTCTTTTCATCTATGCCAAGAGTAGTGTTTTTCCTGACTATGTCATTAAAAGTTTGTTTGCCTAAAACTTTGGAGCACAATCTTGTTAGACAGGGTATTAAATGTTTCTTGTGCCCTGTGTTTAGAATAAGATAAAAGTTCATTTTCAGGGCCCTTGTTTTGCATAAAATATTTTGTGTTAAATTTAAACAAGATAACTTTGTTTTTGCCTGCTAACTTTGATTTCCGGCAATAAAGGGCACCTTCATTACACAGTATTGATGATCTGTTTCGATTTTATGGCCATGTTAGTCAAAGTCAACTAGTGAAGAACCAGTTTTATAGACATTAATGTGTCTCACCGTGGAACATATCCCTTCAAGTCCTGAGACCAATCTGATCCTTCCCATCCAAAGGAGGTGCAAGTGGTATTTGTCATGCAGGGGTATGTACAATTTAGAGCATAGAATCTCCATACGAACCTCTCTGTTGTCCAGTGTTCATGAAGCCTGCTCTGTGTGTGGTGTGATAATGGTTTTGAACGGCCATTTCTGTGCTGAGGACTACAATGAAAGCTGTTAGGAGTCATGTACAGGAATTCTTGCTCATGAATATTTCATTATGTAAAAAATAGCAAACACCCACGTAACACTGATGTCAGCCTGCTGTTTTGAAAATCTAGCCCTTCTTTTCTGACCTTTTTTTTTGTCTAAGGAAATCAGAAGGGTGGTGGTTCCCACCCTGTTTTGAATACATGCAAAGCTGATGGTTGCTGTTTGAGCACAATTAGTCAAAGAAAGGCACACCTAAAATGGCTGCCTTGGCTTTGTTACATACCAGCATCTGTAAACAGGTCACTGTCCACAGCTGTTTATTTGGATTTCTGGTACAGAAAGTTTGGTCTTGACTTTTTTCTCAGCTTCTTCTTTTTTTTTTTTTTTACAGTCATCATAAAACACATAAAAATCTGTCCCTCATTGAAACATTGCCTGTGTAATCAGCTAATAATGCAAAGAATTTAAGTTTATATCTGTAGCACATGTGCTGTGCAAAGCTAGAAATACATTACCATGTGCTAAGACTTGTCAGGGTATTTTACACACATAAACACAAACACAAACATATACACACATGTACACTTGTACAAATGCACACATACACATGTTCACGTACATATGCCCAAACACACACATGCACACACACACACACACACACACCCTTTTCTCGGCGTGTTTGTGTGCCTGTCCATGGTCACCCTCATATTTGAGGAAATTCAACTCCACCTCCCACTCACAAGCACTAGTTAAAATTTCTGAAAGATAAATGAATGAACTTTATTTGATGAAGAGGAGACGACGGCTCAGTTATTTGAGCTCATGAGGAAAGCGCGCCCTTGTTCTACTGCAGATAACTGAACTAAATGGTGAGGAAAGAACTCAAACAGTGCAGTCCACAAGTATCAGGGAAAGTGACACAATTTCTTGCTTTTTGGCGCTGTGCAATGAAAATAAGGTTAAATTTCAGCCAACCAGCATAATTCACGTGATACACGTTTATATCATCAAACTTGAATAGGGATTACAATCCTTTCTGTACAGGGTTACTGTCCAAACATTCTCAGACCGTGTTTTAAATGGGATCGTTGAAAAACAAGAAGGCAAACTGAGCCGATCCCACCGAGCACCGAGCCGCCCTGCAAAATCTTGCCTCCTTTGTTCCCGGGATTTGATTCAGTTACTAAAATGGCTTAATTTAATGACTGTGGGATCGGGTTTCCACTGTGGAGCCTGTTACCCGCCTGAAAGGGAAAGGGGGCACCCGCGTTACTCTAATAACCTCCTGGTGAAAAATAGTGCCATTAGCGGGATCACTGCAGGGGTTGGGTAACAAGGGCCCAGCCCTTCACACATACAGGAGGGGCACACACAAAATGCCACCCCAGGACATTTTTCTTGCCTCTTCCAAACTCTCCACAAATCCACCATTTTTTTTTTTTGTTCATGTAACCTTCAATGGAGGTTGAGCTGACATGGCAGTAAATTACAGGATGAGTCAATAGGGATACGTAAGAGGCCATAGGGGATACATAAGCATTCATAGGTAGTGCATACATGTCCCTACATAGGGGATACCTAAGAGTTCATAGGGGGTGAATACATGTACATAGGGGATATATATGAGCTCATAGTTAGTGTATATAAGTACATAAGGGATAGGACTTCATTCGGAGGGCATTCAAGTACATACTGGATAGGACTTCATAGGGAGTGCATACTATATGTACATAAGGGCTACATAACAGTTCATAGAGAGTGTATACAATTACATATGTGGCAGGAAAAATTACATACACAGTGCATAAGAGTGCATGGGGCACACAAAAGTATACAAAGTGCAAAGGTGTACATGAGGGATGTATGAAATTACATTAGGGCTCTGTAAAAGTACATATGGACTGAAAAAAGGTACATAGTGTTGATTTTTGTACATGGCAGATACATATGAGTGTGCATATATTGGGGCATTTAGAGTGTATATGTGTGTGTTAATAGGGTGTGCGATAAAAAAATTGACACAATTTATTGTATAAACCACAGCAGAAGTTACAATGTCATCAGAGAGCTTCAGAATATCTAAAAATGAAATAACCTCTTTATGTGTGAGGTTGCGCAATTTGGATCTAAAATCGGAATTTAAAATGAGGTTGACATGGTGTCGCTCAATGGTCAATTCATTCCGGGCCAAAAATGCCCAAAACAGCATTTAAAATTAAATTTCATGTTGCAACAGTGAAGGCGCCCAATCCCAGTCCAATGGCACCGCAGTACTGCACAGTTTGTTCCAGTAAAAAACTGTATTTTTCATTGCAAAGGTAAAAATATGACAGTCTTTATTGGTTGAGGTAATCTCTGTGACCATGAACGGAGTTTGGATGGTGCTGCAGTGTCGCAGATGAGTATCAGAATGTACTGGCGGCACCGGTGCTTTTTTTCTCCACAGAGATATTAAAAATGAACCACATTACTGTTAAAAACATCTGAATCCACCCATCCATTATCTACCTCAACTATTCTGGGTCCGTCCATCACAGGGCACGCCCACCATTCGCTAACACACTCCTGCCTATGGGCAATTTAGTGTCCCCTGGATTTACTTTAGAAATCAATAAAAGACACACAAAGAGATACTGTGTGCTACACTGACTGTACAGCCAGGCAGCTAATCGTTACTGACCTCAATGCGACAGTCTGGTGCTGTTGGGTCAGTGCTTTTGTCACAAATTGTGCTTCCTGTTTGTTAAAATGCATCAAGTTAAAACAGTGTAGTTCATCGGACAAGACGTTTTAAAGGTAGAGCACAATATATAGGCACACCAGGAATGCATTTTAAAATGATTTTAGCCTCTGCATGAGGTCACTGCACTAGCTGTTTTGGAGTTGTTTTTAATGAGATCTGAGTTTAATTTCATTAGACAGTAAGCTCCTGAAAGTCGCTATTGAACTGGCAGGGTGTTGAACAACTCTTTAAACAGGTCAAAGAAAAATGGCATAGGCCTGTCAAAAGTATGGAAGAAAACTGTAAAAACTGTTTTTGCAACAACCCAGAAATGTGACAAATCACTTTAAAGAGAATGGATACAATATACAAAAGTTTTAAGGTTGCTGGCTAACCCTTTAAGCTATGAGGTCACAAAAATGTCATTGGATTGCTCTCGGATGAACATTACATTGCTGATGAAACTCTTGTTCAGTAACTGGAAGCAGCCAAGTTCTAGAACATCAACTTAAAATTCTAAAGAAAAACAAACCAAAAAAAAAAAAAATCCAAAAAATGTTACTTTTCAAATGGACAAATGAGTTCACCAATGCATGTCCACATGGGCAATCACCTTCCACGGTTGAAACCTTTCATGGCAGTTAAAATATGGCCCAATGGGAATTACATTTAGCTCAGATGTGTTCGCATTTTCCTCTATGTAGTTATTTGCAAGCATGCGCATTCATTGTCCCAAGTACAGGTTTCTCCACTCAAAGCTGTGTATTACCCCTAAATAAAACATGAAGCCAGGAAAAACGCAGATGGGTCATACAGGTGTGTTTTATTGTGGTTACACATTGTTGGGGAGTGGAGAACTTTCAAAAAAAAAAAAAAAGTTGGCCTGCATAACTGCTGTTACCAAAAATTTTTATTTATGTGTTCCTCACCATATTATGTTTTTTTTTTTTACTTTTATTTCCAAGTTATTCTTGGAAGTCCAACAAGGAAGTTTACAAATGTTTAAGCAAAAATATTATCTGAAAATTATTTATTTCTGGTCATTCGCCATCTGCCATTCTCGCCCCTCCAACAAACAGGCTGTTTGAATGGGCGTCCCCCCTAAAGTCATGTGATCTCCTCTGATTGGCCAGTAAAAAAGCTGGCTTTAATACCACAAGGGGAAGAGGTGGGGAAATTGAGCGAGGCTATGGGAGGGAGCAGGGCGCTCAGACAGAGCTGGTAGGAGTGGACTATGGAAAGCTGGTCTGTTTGTAACTTAGAATACAGCAGAAATTTCAAACGGTGCGTTTCAAACGCTGAAGTGAAAAAGTAAGGGTCTAATATCTAAAATAGGGGGTCTTCAGACTGCTGTACAGGTGAATTTGGAATAGTTACAATATTTTCCATAGGGAAAAAAAAAAAAAAAAACATTTTCCATAGAATAGGTCCCATGAAATCTGCAATTGTCCTAGAAAAATGTGGAGTAACCTTCTACATACTGACATTGATAAAAGTGTCAGGGCTAAAGGGAAGTTGATTCACTCAGTTTCTCTTGTAATCTGAAAAATTTTGGCCAATACAGCCACCATATTCCCTTCCAAGAGAAGGCCACGCCCTAAATGAATATGCTGCATGTAATCAATGCTGAAAATGAGACTGGTTAACATAACAAAGGATAACTGCTAACTGTTAGGCCTGGACAAAAGACCTGACGTCAATCATTTTACATGCCCATGATAGCAGAAAAGCTGGAGAAGTGCTGAATGCGACTCTATTATTGCGGTTTGACTGTGCCGCACTGACTGACCGCGGCCAGTCAATCTGCCGTGGGGTACGAATGCTCACATCGACCATGCAGAAGGTTTGGGTCGATATGCTCTGCCTGCCTGTGTGTGTGTGTGTGTGTGTGTGTGTATGTGTATACACTCAGTAATCTGCATATAAATCCAATGGCAATGATTGCTCATTGTTGCATTCCCCTCAACCCCCCACCTTCCCTTATCAGTGTCTTTTTTTGGAAACATCAATTCTAGAAAAACTCAATCACAAAAAAAGTGGCCACCGTGGTGAGTTTGGAAAGGGATATGTTTTCTGTTCATTTGTGGAGCCCATTTAAAAGCTGATTAGGTGTATGTAAGTATGCTGAAAGATTTGTGCAGTAATACTTATATTGGCGGATATGTGCACATCATTTATCACTGTCACTTGTATAGTAATTTGGTTAATATGATCATTGGCTCTGTTCTGTGAGATATCCTGGGACAGTTGTCAAGGGTGAGCATGTTTACACTGTTCACAGCTTCAAATGTCATACCGTACAGACTGAATTATGGGTAAGCAAAAGGGACTTCAGAATTAACATTCCCTTCATGATATTTCAAATTGGATGATTAGCTTGAAATACTACATTTGAAAACAAGGATAGTCTTGAAATGGAATTTTCTCAGAAAATCTTGGGTGTTATCTCACTCCTCTGCTCAATATTAGCATGAGAATCATGCATGGCATCTTCACAGTGTTGTCTCATAAACATCTTCTTGTTTATCGGATAACATTTGTAGTGTCTGCTTATTGCTTGTATTGACATAAACAGCTGAACACACTTAAGCTCGGTGGTTGACGAGCGTTTGAAATTAAGTTCTTATTTCTTCTGCTTATGAAGTTTAGAACCAATGCTCAATTAAACAAAAACTAAATGTGTAAATAAGTACATGCAGCAATTGGTTCTAGGATAGAAAACAACTCACAGAACTGTTTAATTTCTGTACAAAATCAGCTTGATGTTTAAGATGTAGGCATAAAGGGTCATTTTTGCATGCATTAAGAATATATACATAAGACATGTTTTCCTTCTCAGGTAGAAATTATTTTCAGCTATATGTTCTTGCATTTAGTGCGTACTGTATATTTAGTTTGTGCTGTAATGAATACAAAATCAATATTATGTATCCACAAAATGTAAAATAACATTACCGAGTGATTATATCGGAATTCGCAATAAACTCTCTCTCAGCCCTCTGCCCTTAGGTAAGCGCTTCAACGTTCTCACAGTCCAGCCTATACCCATCATTTGAGTGATCCGCCCCGCCTTTCAAAACTGTGCATCCCTATGAGCATACGTCAAAAACACGCCTATCCCTTTCTTTACTGCCTCTTGAAACAGCCTGAAATCTCGCGAGTTTCTGCCCTGGTTGGAACCCACCCCTAAAGCGATGCCTCGTTGCAGTGTGTATATAGCCGTCTGAAATCATTGCGAGGCGAGGAGGAGTTGCGGCAAGGACGGCTGGAGCATCACACGGTCACAAAAGAGCTGTGGCGAAAAAAGGCGAGACTGCGGACGCCTGTCGCATCGGTGGGGTGGACTAGGGGGCTAGCGCATCGCGTGCTGCTTCGTAGCCATTAATTTGTGCGGATGAAATTTGGAGGTGAAAGTTAATGCCTTTCTTTCCTCTCCCCTTCAGAGAAGCAGCCTATCGCCGCCAGCCAACCAATTAGCTTTGCTAGCTGGCTATCGTTCTCCATTTCGACCCGCGTGTTTGAGGGTTTGTTAGTTTTGGGAGGTTGAGTTGCACCCGCATCCAGGCATTTTACCGGCGGAGTGAAAGGCGGCCGATACTTTTATGCGGGAACCTTTTGACACCGGCTTCAGAATCGCTGTGCTGTACTGGTTACGCCCCAAAGTGACAGAGAAAGTGTGTTTGTTCATAGCTTGACATCGTTCTTGAGACCTGTTTTTAATTCATTTGTTCCCTGCACCTTTGCTAGCTTGCTAGCCATGTCAGCACCATCGTCGTCCGGTTCTCCCGCCCCGGGAGAAAACCCTTCTGAACAGGAAGGGTTGTTGGTGGATGCCGGTTTGAAACCCGCGGGTCCAACGCCGAGTCAGAGTAGATTTCAAGTAGATCTGGTGACCGAGGCAGGTGGCGGCTCAGCAGGAGACGGCAATACCGGCGACACGGATGCTTCTCCACAAACGACGGGCGAAAAGGCTGCTCCCGACCCGGGCAAGGCATCCGAGGGAGCGGAGCAGCCGGCGGGCGGCGAAGAGGCTAAGGGCAGGTTTCGCGTGGTAAACTTTGCGGACCCCAGCGGGGCCGGTAGCCCCCCGGATGCTGTGCCCGCGGAGAACTTCCAGAACGGGGACACCGTGATGAGCGAGGGCAGCCTTCACTCTTCGACTGGAGGCCAGCATCACTACCACTACGACACTCACACCAACACCTATTACCTGCGGACTTTTGGCCACAACACCATCGACGCGGTGCCGAACATTGACTTCTACCGGCAGACCGCGGCGCCGCTCGGGGATAAGCTGATCAGACCCACCCTGTCGGAACTTCACGACGAGCTGGATAAGGTAAGCGCGTGTGGCGGCGCGCACGGGCACATGCGCACGGTGCGCCGAGAGGCGCGCGGCCGGGCGCGGAGCGGCAGCTGCTGCGGCAGTGTAGCGCAGGCGGGCGGCGGACATGCCGCGCGGCCAGACTGTAAAGGCAGCAGGGGCGACACCAGCCTGCTTGGTTAAATAACTTCAGACTTTAAGCCGCTTTCACACCGGACGCGAAACGATTTTTGAATTCGGGTCTTTGCATTGACTTTGAATGTAATCTGCCATGCGAAAAATTCGTTTCGCGTCCGGTGTGAAAGCGGCTTTAGATTTGTGTCGTGGCTGATGTCATTTCGTTTATGAGATCAGCGTTGAGTGTTTGTTTGCAGTGCTGCCCATAATCGCGCTTCTCTTTCCCAGGGTTATTTTATAGCTCGACACATGCTTATCTGTGGGGTGTCGGTAGCTGTCCCCAGTGACTGCTGCGTTTGTAAACTTTTTAAAAAATTTTTTATTGGTGAAGTGTCATAAACACAAAATAACGTTCATTTGTGTAATTTGTGCAGAAGGTTCTTTTGTTAAAATTGATCGTAGAAGTCCCAATAGATTTCAAATGGCAACCTGGTAGCTGATATTTCTTACTGATCACTGTTGGAACTGCTGGTGTCCTGCAACTATGACTATGGCTGCTTCTACTTGACTAGCAAGAATAGTGGTTGTTACTAAGGGTGCTTCAGTTGGGATTATTATGATAATGGCACCAACAGGAATTTCTTGGCTAGCTACTTTGCTGGAATGTTTGACACAACCTCGCACTGACTCTGTAGTAGTGGCCTATGTAATGTTAGCCGCTATGTGTGGCCTGACCTTTGTGTTGAATATTTTTCATTAGCGGAGAGTTCTCACACCACAGTTACCAGCCTTGAATGGGCGTTTAACTTTATTAATCTGAGATACCTCAGGAACGGCCTGCCTGCCTTCTTGCACAGTGAGAGCTATAAATCGTCTTTTCTGCCAATTAATTTCTGCGCTCAGGCTAATCACATTTAGCCCACTTGTGCAACTGTATTCACCTTGTGGTTTAGAATGATTAGCTGCCGAAAACGAGCTAATGCTGATATGATTATCAGTACAGGACAGCTGCGAGTGTCAAGTCTGGCTTTGGTTTCTCAAGGCTGCCTCCAGATTTTGGTAATGAGAGCCATATAGATGCATAGTTGGGTAACACGTCCTGCTGAGATTAACTAATTCTGGGGTCAGAATGTAAGTAAAGTCGTACATTTCTCTTACTGTGGACTTGGCGAGCTGGTAGGGATTTCATTTTTGTTAGATTTGTGACTGACTGACAAAGGGCAGGTTGGATGTTTTGTCCTGACTGTAATGCTTCTTGTATTCCTTTCTTTAGATGCGCCGAAATGCTAACCATACTGAAACCTGCAGATGTTTGCGGGCTCTCTGTAGTTTTTGGAATATTACCAAAGAGGAATTTTTAATTATTTTATTGTCATGCTGTTCCAGGAATCACCTGGGGGTTACGGAGTGTGTCAGATCTCACTCGACAATTCTGGTACCTGGCACCAGGTCAATATTGTTCGCTAATATTTTTATTCTTTAAAACTGTTGGCCAGTCTCTCTCACACTGATTAAATCTCGTCCTTGGCCAAAATTCAGTTTTAATGGAAATTATCTGTATAAAACTGGTGTGTTCAATCTGTGGTCATAAAAATTGTGTTCTAAGTGATCCGTGATTCTGACAAGCTCAGGTGGTGCATCCAAATACTGAGAAATTGTCCTCGGTTCCTTACTTGGTCTCCTTGTAGTATTCATTAGTATTCCAGAGTAAAGGTTGGATTTTTTGCATTTAGGACGTACGCAATGTTTTTGTTCCCTCCAATGCTTCACAGGTAGAAGATTAATTCTCACTGAAATACACGTGAAGCGGTACTTAAATCCAAAAATGACTTTCTACAGTGAAAGCCAAGATGCTAACATTGCAAGTTGTGGTGGGATTTGGAGCTGACTCACTGGCGGGAGTTTGCGGTTCAGAAGGAGAGCGAACAGAAGGACGTGTGGCATTGACGCGGCGGAGGCCGCTGTGTCTTGGCTTCGAGCGGCGACGCGGTGTGTGTGCTCATGCCAGACGGGGAGAGAGACAGAGGACTCTCAAGGTTATCTGTCGCGCCTCGCGCGCTCGTAAACTTTCTTTCTGTTTACCTTGTGTTTTTTAGGCGAGTGTCTGAGGTTTTTGTTTGTATTCTGATGTCCTGTGGGTACTGGACATGTGTGTAGCCACTTGAGGTGATGTTGGCCATCTGACTTCTAAAGACTTAATTTTTTTACTTGCTGAGTGGCAGAGGTTTTGAATGTCAGCATCAGACCCAGTGCTAACCAATCCGGCTCCTGTTTATCTATAACCCTGGAGGGTCAGGGGTCCTTCATCTTGTCCAAAAAGAGCTGATATGAGTGCAATCTTTCATTCCAACCAAGCAGTTGCGCACCTGATTCAACTAATAAACCTCTTTAGCGAAGACTGTATGGTAGGGGTCCTCAGTCTTACCCAGAAAGGGCCGATGTGGGCGCAGGCTTTCATTCCTACCAAGCAGTTACTCACCTGATTCTATTTATCAACCCTTGGAGTCTTTGCTGAAGACCTTGATTTGAGGAATCAGGTGTGTAACTGCTTGGTTGGAACGAAAGCCTGAATGTACACCAGCTCTTTCCGGATGAGAGTGAGGACCCCTGCTGTAGGTAATTTTTCCAACCTAAATTTGGCCCTCCTCATTCTACTACAAAGCGGCTCTGAGCCACTCAGTTATCATGCTGCAGAATAAAGTGTGCTTTGTTTGTAGGCTGTAATTTTAACCCTTAGAGCACCGAAATACATTATTATTATTATTATTATTATTATTATTTTATTTTTTATTTTATTTTTTTTAATTTAATTATCTTGTGCTGTTGAAAAACTATAATGTGGCGACTTGTTTAAAAGAGCTCCCTTGCGGGAGCTCTTTTAAACCAGTCGCCACATGATAGGTTTTCAACAGCTTTGATTTTGATATCTTACTTCATTGAGCAACAATAGCTGCATTTGGCACTCCAAGGGTTAAACCTTCTGAGAACTCCAAGGACAGGGGTTAGACAGCCCTGCTCATACGGTTGGCTACCATTTCTTTTTGCATCTTGAAAAGATGCTCTAGAGTTTGTTATTTAGTTGCGGAGTATCTGAGATGCATTCTGATGAGGCCTTTTTTGGGGTGAAGCCGGGCCTGCTATGGCTGTATGGTGGCTCCTGGGTCCTAGTGTCCACCTCTTGGAGCACATGGCTGTGTGCGAGTGTCGGTGTGTGTCTGAATGGGCCTCCAGTGTCTCTCGTCAGCTAGAGCCTCTCGTCAGCTGCGCAGAAACCCGATACGCGTAAAATGAATTGTCACGAGTTGCGTTTGCCGTCAGTGCAAATATAGCCATAGCCCTTTTCTCTGTAGGTGTGTACTTGTGTACACGTGTCCGTGTGCCCCTGTGTGTATGTTAGTGCACACATTTGTGTCTGCATACGCTCCTGTGTGAGTTTACATGTGCGAATGTGTGTGTTTGTCTTTCGTTTCCCCTCTGTGCTTGACGGCTGTGTTTCTCTCTCCGCCGGCGAGCAGCTTGCGGGTGCCGGTAAAATTGCCAATTCTGCATTTTCCCCCCCCTCGCCCCGAGTCCTCTGAGCCCGTCCCAGCTGTAATCGCAAAACCTACTTCAGCACTTTGCGTCCTTCAGCGGTGCTACACTGGGCACAGGTCAACATCCAGCTCAGTTTTGCTAGTTTTTTGTGGGTGCTTTTTTATTTAAGTGTATTTATTTATGTTTTGAGAACTGGGAAAGGTGTGTGAGAATTGGGTATGTCAGGCTGCTTGAGTTAATTGACGGATGTAGCACTCGGGGGCTGGACTTTGACCTTTTGACCCCTGGATTTCCTCCTGTGGTCATCATCCTGGAGCTTGTTCTTGACAAAAAGGTCTAACGCTAGGTCTTGCAAGGGAAAGATGCCCGAGTTTTGAAGGACTTGCGAGTTCTTGCATGCTTTCCAGCATGGCTACCAACAAGCCTTTGCGTCAAATTGTATTGAACGAGCTGTGGAAAAGTGTGGACACTGGTGTTGAGAGTGCTGGATGCCATCTTGAAAAGCAAGGCATTGACTGTTGACAAATATTTACACTTGTCTATACTTAAACGACCAAATGTAGTTTAATTGTTCAACGAGCAAGAACTTGTGGGCTCTTGTTAGATCCCGTGATCTTGAACATGCCCCAGCGCAATCTTTCAAGCTACTTCTTTTTTTAAACTTCATTTTGGCCCTTCCTTCCTTGTTAGATTGTCGTTGACTGGTCTTGTCAGCCTGAACACATTGAGTCATTTTTAGATGAAAAGCGATAACTTCTAAGGTCAAGGGGAGCGACGTTAGCTGAAGGTCAGAGCTTAAGAAAGTCACTGAACCGTTCCTCGCCTGGTTACACCACATCATGAACCAATTTGAACAGTACAGCTATCACAATGGGTGCATTCAGTGCTCTGACATATCGGATTTATCGGATACTGTGCCCTGTACTCTTCCAAAGTCAGCTTGGCGCTTTGGTGGCGTCCTTGGTCATTTGCTGTCATGGTCGGGCTGTACTTCGCAACAGTAATTATGAAATCCAATAATAATCGGCCACAGTATTATGTAGTGTACTACTTTTTTCTTTAATTGCACCTTGTGTGACAGTAAACATCCAAATCCGAGGTTCCTTGTGAAATGCTTCTGGGGCGGAAAAAGTCATCGCTTTCATTGCTGTACAGACTGCTAATTGGCAGCAAGGGCTTGCAGCTTCAGTGCGACTGGCAGGAAGGCGTCACATGATCGCCTGGAAGCTGTATGATCTTGCTGTTGATTGGCTCTCTCCTCAGCGTCCAAAAGATATGTGGTGATGTATCTTCCTTCAGGAAACTGTGCATGTGGTATTGAAGGTCTGGATACAACACTAGGCAGAACTGGAGAGAAGAACCGTTATTGCATTCCGATCATTGCATTATTGCGTTCCGTAATTATCGTTGCGGTATTTGGTCCGGGCCTTGTTGTGGTTGGCTACGTGGTTCTCATAGTTTGATTCCCCTCAGGCTAATAACTCACGACTCTTATGTTCTCAGGAATGTGTGTCTTCAAACACATGAACAGTGTTAAGGTGACAGTGTAGATGATGATTAAAGCCCTCTTATCAGGCATCAAAGGGTCCTTCCTCAAGTATTCTCACTGGATTTGAGTTTCCTTTCCAGCTCACGTTAAGCCTGTGACCTGTAGAGTGGCAGGCTGTAAACGCTCTGCGGTAAATTTTTTCTTTTCCTCGTTCATCTGTTCGAGGTGACTCGTGACACCAGAGATGCTTTATTACGAAGCTTGAGGTCTGCTGAGATAAAAAAACTGATATAACCATGTCTGCTTTCCCTTTTACACTTCAAGTCCTAACATGTGAGGGCCGGTCATGCACAAACTGTGGTGGCTCAAGCAGGGTTAGGCATCCATTTATTTTTAATTGGCCTTGAGTCCAATTAGTCCAGATTTGTGCTGGGAGCAGGTAACTTGAGATGACCAGCTGCTGATTTCGAATGGAGGAAAATATGTAGCAGGCTGCTATGCTAACATTCCCTTACAAGCAGCGCATGTGTTTCCTGGCTGTAGGATTCGGGAGTGCACTAATGCATCCCAATTAGATGCGCTCGTCTGGAATAGTTTTTCCAGTCGGCACGTGTGAACTTTCGGGAATGAGCGCTCCTAAAATAGGAACTCTGCAGGTGTTTGGTGCGGGGCGTTGTTGGTGATTCATCGGTGATGTCATCAATGGGGTTGGCTTCTTCTGTTGCATCTCAAACAGGACGAGCTGCCTCTGTGATGTCATAAACGTGGGAAGCCTCTGTGATGCCACAGAGGCAGTTTATCCAGATTATGACATCTTAATCTGGATGAACTGCCTCTGTGACGTCATAAACGTGGTAATCTGTGACGGTTGGCTGTAATGTTTGGCCCGGCGCAGATAGGGGGATGGGGAGGGAAAGTCCTGACGGTGCACATTTACTCGCGGTGGTGCATTGGACCTCGCTGCATTATTGATGCCCCTCAGCTCCTGCGACAGCATGTCAGCACCACTTCCTGAACTGTCTGTCCCGACCAGCGGGGGGGTCAGGAAATGTCTGCACAGACCCCACCCCGACTGAGACTCTGCGGCTGGGGCGGGCTCGGGAATCTAAAAAACATCAACGCTCGTCAGGTTTCGATCCGATCTTCATTCATTTGATTTTCCCTGCGTGTGCGACTCCATGATGCTCCAGTGATTTTATATTTGGTGCAATGGCTCCTGCAACCAATTAGTGTGGATATCCTATTTAGTTCACTGTGTGTGTTTGTGTATGTTGTGTGTTTCTCTTGATTGTTATTTTTATTTTTTTTCTGGGTCGGGTATTGAAAGGCAGGGCGTGTATCTGTATGCTCCGCTCTGCTGGGTTGTCAGGTGGGCTGTTTGAGGTCTTTGTACCCTCTGTTTCCATAGCGATGCCAGTCCCATGGGGTGGGCGGGCGAGTCTGCGCGTTTTCAGAGGCCCGTGAGCCGGCAGCCAATTAAGGTGCCTGTTCGTTTGCATCACCTGGCCACAGGCAATTAGCTGACAATAATTAAATGGTCGTTACAGTATTTACCGTCTCACATCACCTGATCCAGCTGTGGGGATCTGATGGCCTCTCAGAGCTCTGAACGCAGATGGTGTGGCTCTGTCTGCTGTAAGAATACTGTCTGCTGATCGAGGTGTGAGTGTTTTGTGTGCCGCCTGTATCGCCATCGTTCGTCCTCGCTGGGGTAGGGGTAGTGTGGTCTGGTCTCGACTCCAAACCCTACCGAAGCACACCTCACTCAGCAGCGAGAGCAAGGCTGCCCAATCCTATTCCTGGAGAATTACTGTCCTGTAGGTTTTCACTCCAACCCTGACAAAGCACACCTCATTCAACAGCTAGAGGTCTCATTGAGCTGCTTATAGGTTGTTTGCCGAATCAGGGTCGAAATAAAGACCTTCAGGATGGTAGATCTCCAGGAACAGGGTTGTAAAACAGTCAGTGAAATTGTGACCTTCCAGAGACCGAAGGTTGTTGAGGGAGTGTGTGTAGATGCAGGCTGTGTGTGTCCTGAGGACTGGGCTGTGCTTGTTTAGTCAAAGAGTTGCGTTCCATTGTCGGATTCCTGACCACCTTTCTTTGACCTTGATGGACAGTGATGCTATGAGGTTAAAGGAAGATATTGGGGAGAATTGATCATGACTTGGATGTAGCGTGCCACGGTGCTGATAAAATTCGACTGCACCTACACTAGGCGAGGTGATCATGCGTCTCTCGCCCGTTATGTTTGTTTGTTTTCATGATTGGCCAGATGGATGGTCCTCGCTTTAAGGGCCTGTCCACACGAGAATTATTTTTTTTTTTTTTTTTTTTTTTTTGAAAATGCATCAATATTTTATCATTTCGGCCTTGCGTCCACACAGAGATGGCAAAAACGCAGCCTGAAAACGGTATTTTTTGAAAACAGGTTTGAGAGTGAGAATCTGAAAACGCCACCCCAGCATTTTTGTGTGGACAACCAAAATGGGTTTTTTTGAAAACGATGACGTGATGGCCCCCATCACAGCCCCCAGACCTCTGTATAGTGCTGTATGGCGCTGTAGCGTTTCTATGGAAATGGACCAAAAACGGAGAAGGCGGCGGCGAGCATGTCTTGGGGTGGACAAGGCCTAAGTATTGCGGCTTCGAGGAATTGTGGGACGGGGTTGTCTCCTTTCTTTCCATAATGGATGGTCCACTGTACCCTATGCTGAAGGAGATTGAGTAAGGAAGCTTTGAAGCGCCTTTGCTTAGTGTTTGGGGAATTGAAACGGCACTTATCATGGCTGCCGCTGAAACACTCGCGGGTCATTTTCAAGGAGTTTGGAACTTTTCTTGGCAAAAAACTGTTCAAACGCAGTCCTGGCCTTGGTTTGCAGATGGGATGTCTCGTGTAGGTGGCCGTGTTTACCCCTATCCTATTGGCTTTGGTGGGACACGCCTGTGTTTTGTGTTTTTTTTTTTTTTTTTTTTGAGGAGTCTCGCATAAATAGTCTTGCTCTGCTCGATGGGTCCCGAAATGCGCCCGTTAATTATGATGCAGTTTAGCAAATCTGCCGCCTTTCCTGGGGAGAAATAATGGCGGGTTGTGGATGGAGAAATTAGCCGGCGGAGGCTGTCAGAAACGTGTGTTATTTGTGCACGTGGTTTTTTTTTTTTTTTTTTTTTTTAACCCTGCTGTGGCAGATGCTTGCCTGAGCTCGACAGAGAGCCTGAAGTGCCAACCGCCCGCTGTCAATCACACATATCGCCCCGGCGACGGGCCTTCTGCTCTCTGTCACCACAGCTCTCTGTGACATTCTGTGGAGGGGGGCGGGGCTTGTGAAGCAGTATAAGTGGGGGGGTTACAGTATGCTGTAGAGCTCGTGCTGTTCGACTCATCTGCTACATGCTGGGTGACGGGGACACAATTTTACACATGCACATGTGTGCACACATACTCTGACTCAGACGCGCACACAAACGCGTACACACTCACACACACACACACACTGACAGACACGCACGCACGGGTGCACACTCACATAGACATTTACACGCACACACGCACACACACATACACACACACACACCCCCAAACCTTTCCCAGTCTGTCTAGTACGGGCATCTGTAGCCGTAATCCCGGAGAGCTGCTGTATCTGCTGGTTTGAACTTTCAATCGACATTTAATTAGTCAATTAGAGAGGTTAATTGCTTGGTTAATTGTCCTCTCCTGGTTACTTTGATTTAGAAGGTGAAAATGAACAGAGGCTGAGTGCATCTCTCCTGGTCCAGAGATGCAGATATCTCTGTCTGCTCTTCCATAAATGCCTGAATAGTACCCCTGAGATATGCTGTAAGTGATCTCTCTAACCCGTTTACGCAGGGCAGGGTGGTAAAATTAGTGTCTGTAACTGACTAACTGTTTGGGTCAAAGCAGCCTGATGCTGTGTTTTGGACAGGCTGTGTTTTTCAGTTGGGTAACTTTAGTTTTTACGAGAAGAGAGATGTCGGCGAACGCAAATCATTTTATTTTCTCTGAAGATTATTCAGGTGCGTCCAACTAGCCGACTCTCCTCTCTTCTGATGTGGCCTTCCTTCTCTGATCAGGACGAAGGGTATTGTTTTTCCAGTACGGGGACCTGGCCTCTCCGATGCTTTGAGGCCGCGGTTGTGTATTTTTGCACCTGGTTGTCATTTGTGCTTCCACAGAGAACCATAGATACTTTGCGAAATTTCACTTCCTAATGAAAACATGGCGATTTTTTTTTTTTTTTTTTAACCTCGGCTGATTCGTTCAAACAAGTTTAAGTTCCTGAGGTCTGAAGTTGCTTTAATCACAGTGACTGGTTCTTTAACCCTTTGAGCGCCATAGGCACCTATAGTTGCCCAATAATGTAGGATATCAAAAACAGATGCTGTTGAAAACCTATCATGTGTCAACTTGTTTAAAAGGGCTCCCTTGCGGGAGCTCTTTTAAACAAGTTGACACATGATAGGTTTTCAACAGCTCAGGATAATTACATTTTTAATTCCTTGAAATTTTATTCAGCGCTCAAAGGGTTAAGAAAACCAGACTGTTGCATTTTAAATTTTAAATCTTAGTTTAGAATCATCTGAACGGGCCGGTGTTTCATCTTTTTGATTGATAACCCTATTACTGTTGATGCTGAAACCGGTCTCTGGAAAGCTGATATTCTTGACCTTTTAAACATAAGCATGTAAAGGCTGGAGTAGGAAGCGCTCAAAAATCCATCGCCTGTTATTTCTGTGTCCGTCCTCTTCCTCGTGACATTTAGAGACTGATGGGGTGTGCTGTGCAGGCGTATCGTTTGGAGAGGAGCATACGCATCGGCGTTTGGTTTCGATGCCTTTGCTGGATTGCTTTAGTTTTACGCGATCACAATCATGCCCATGACCCTTACCGTTTTTTCAGATTTGGTCAAGAAAATTGAATTTTTTTGCATAAAGTGTGCGTTGAAGTGGAAACTGCTGGTTTTCTCTGTGCCGTGAATCAAATGTTCATCTCCGCTTAATTGTTGACGTGCTGTGGCCGCATAGAGTGGTTTTAGTTGCACATTATTAATCGTTCGCTTTGCAACTCGTGTGCTGTATGCGAATTCATACACTGCTTATGTGTGCTATAAGGGAAATTGAAACATTAACTGTTCAAGCTTTAGCGTGGATCTTTAAAATTCACGCTGCCAATAGGATTTTCCCAAGGCAATTATAATACCTTAGGAGCCCGGTAATTGCCGGCCATCTCTGTTACATCACTGTCATAAGCCCGAAGGAAGATCACATTAGGTTCGTCTTCATCAGAACAAAGTTGAACTGGCCAGCTATTTGTGCGGTTTGGGAAATTAGCCCGGTAGGATGAATTTGCATCTCCATTAGCCCAAAAGCCCTCCGCTCCAGAAATGAAGACACAACACAGATGGCTGGCTATTTTGCAAACTTGACCAAGATTTATTGGGAAAATTTCCTGATTAAATTAGCGGGCGATTTGCATCTTCACTACAAAATAGCCAGCTAAATTGACAGCGGGCTAATTTCAAAACCGCAAAATAGCCAGCTAATTTGAAACTTTGTTCTAATGAAAACACACCTATTGAAACAAAGAGTTTATACAGTGACACAATTTTAAAGGGCTGCACTTCCTATGGTAATGAATGAATTTAAGGGCATTTAAATCAGACTTAACGATGGCTTTGGGACGAGACTTTTCTCACTGTGAGATGTACCTCTATACTCTTCTACCCTGCTTGATTACAAATTTAAATTTGAGTTGTACAGAGCCATATTTGGTCCCTAATATTGCAGACCATAACGTACGCTTCACACTGAGTGAATCATGGTGGGATCACGGCCTTTTAAAGTGGTTTCACTTGTTGAATAATTATCGACTGCTCTGTGTATAGTAATTTTCGATGACATGCTCTCCTGGAGTCAGCTGTGTGCTGTTACTGTTGGACGTGGTTTTTAGCGTTCTGGAGTCAGTGGTGTTGTGGCTCCGGGCCTGTAAGAGGCCTTTCGGAGGAGGGAGTGTTTCTGGCCGCGGGCTGTTTCATGTGCTCGTGTGTTTATGTTCCTGGAGCGCATGCGTTAGACTGCACACAGCACGCTGTGCAGCGCGACAGGAACAGGAAGTGCGTTCTCCTCTGGGCCAGTGGAGATATAAGGGAGGGTGCGTGTGTGTGTGTTTATGTAAGTGACTGTGTGAATGTGCGTATGGGAATGTGCGTCAGAGCGGTTAAGTGTATGGACATGTTTGTGCATGTGTGTGAGAGATGGGTACTAGGTGTGCATGTATGCAAGAGTGTTTGTGCACTTATGTTGATGCATGTGCCTGTGTGTGTGTCTCTGCGCATGTGTGTGTACAAGCGCTTGTGTGCGTGTTTTGCCGTGTGCGCGTGTGTGTTTTGCTGCGTGCGCGTGTGCGACTGCAGGGGTCCTCTTGTTTTGCTCTGTCCCCTGGCCCCTCCTGGGTTTCGTGTCCCTGGGCGACGGGCCGGAGTGTTATCCCGGGTCGGCCGGTGTTGATTCAGCTCAGATGAAATAAACCCACTCGGTTTCCTCTGTTTTCTCTCTGTCGTCCCAACATTTCACACAGTTTCTCTCTGTTCGGATAAACACTGCCTAAAATTCCTGTCATGTCATCCCAGATAGGATGTGTGATGACCTTGAGATTAATCATCATTATCTGTGTATGTACCAGAAGAATTATCAGTGTAATATTTTAATTTAAACTGCGCTCTATGTGTCATCTTTGACTTCTGGAGCTCAGAGTTTGTTTTCCCGACTTTTTATATAAATAGTTGATTCCTTTTTCACTGGTCATGTAGTAATGTCGGCTGTGCCGTAACACAGAGGGCCTGTTTCACAAAGTGGGATTTGAGTTAGCTGGATAACCTGAGACAGCCCTTATCTCAGTCTGTGTTATCGTATATGGGAAAGTTCTGGATTTTTCCTGGACTAGTCAGAATCCGGAATGGGCATCTTTGGTCCTGGAGGGCGGCAGAGTCTGCTGGCTCCTTTCAATCAACAGCCAATAGAAAGGCTTCATAGCCAGGTGTGTGGACTCAATAGCCAATAAGGGTCTCAGATGAACCTCTTCTGCAGAAATGCTTAAAAAACCCAGCTGTGGACACCGGAGCCGTTCAGGACCGGAGTTACCCAGGCAGGCCTAAATGTTTAATGTCCGCAGTGCGGACTGGGATTTAACGCGGCTCCAAATCAAATTTATGGCTGTTTTTCATGCCGAAGGTGAAACTTTTTCAGAAATTCCTCTCTTCAAATGTTGCGTTTCTCCTGATCTGGCTCCCTTCGTATTTTTCTTTTTTACTAGAACCTTCCAAGTTACTAACATTGAATATGGGGGCGGGGGGATGATCTGAGCCTCTTGGGGTGGGTAGTCGGAGTACGGTCGAGAGTAAAACGATGACATCCACTGAAATCTGTGACCCGAAGCACCACATGTCTTGATTACATGGGGACCTTAAAGTCTCAGCTGGACCTTTATGTCGGTATGATTGGTCTTTATGGAAGATGAGAAGCCAGTGTGTTCTGGTGTCGCCATCCCGGTCCAAACTGTAGAAAGTCCTTCCTGGTTTTTGTTTCAACCACAAGCATTGGCTCATTAGCATAATTTTTCAACAAGGATGTGGATGAATGAGTGGGATCAGACAGTCAAGTGTATCTGAGGAAGAGAGACATGGCAGCACTTTTACATACTTCCTGATGTGTGTGTGCGTGCGTGTTTGTGTGTGTGAGGGAGACAGACAGAGTTTAGGGTTGGCGGGGGGCAGTTGGCTAGGTTTCGGGCTGATGTTGCGTTCCTGATGGGTTTTTGGCCCTTTTTTTTTTTTTTTGTCCTAAATCGCCGTGGCGATCGCGCCACTGTCGCCCCTCACTGACCGGGGCTCCTGGCAACAAAGGGGGGCTTTGTGTTGCTAGGAGAGGAAGCCGTCCGTTACCCGCCCCTCTGCCGTCTCATGGAGTGACTCTGTCCCATTAGAGCTGGGGGGCGTCGGCTAATGACTTCACAACCTGCATCAGAGAGAATGCAGCTCATAAACCAATCCTGGATGCATACGGATTTTACTCTGAGTGCAGGTATAATGATGTCCCTGTGGATGTGAGCTCTGGGCTTTTTGAATTTCAATTCTTTCTTTGTGTGATGGGAGTCGTGATGGGTGTCATAATTTATTTTTTGTTTTCGTTAAGTTTGAGCCACTTCCATGCTATAAGAACAAAGTGCATGAGTGTAGATGAATGCCTATTGACTGGGCACTGCATGGTGATGCTCTTACTGGTCTGACGCGTGTTAAGATTTTTGAAGTGCTCATGTGATCTTAGCCACTCACGAGTGAAAAAAATGTTGAAACTCAGATGTGCATCTCGATTCCCCCCCCCCCGGAGCAAGCTTTGGTACAGTTTGGTACAGTCGGAGCCCTGAAGAGCCGTGTTTAACGGCATAAAACCTAACGACCCATATGGTTCTGTTATGTACAGCTGCACCTGTCGATCCTCTGGCCCATTTTAAACTCCAGTAGAGATCCCCAAGGGTTTCGCCAATCCGAGATATGTCCCGCTGAATTACAGGGAAATGTGTAATAAAATGATCAACAAGATCGTGAGTGATATTTTTAATTTGATGTAATGCAGTGGTCATAAAAACATGGTGCCCTGGGCTTGAATCTTTTTCTCCGTAGAAGTGTGATATAGCTTCATTGAAGGAGATACAGAATATGTACTGTACTGTATCTGACATTTTCCTACAGTATGATATAAATGCCTTTTCTGACTTTGACCTTACTTACGGGAAAACTTAAGTGAAGAATTTGAGGTATTAAATGGATAGTAATACCTGGTCATGACTGAATTTGTGTGTGGGGTTCCGTTCGTCTCTTTAACGGTTTTAAGTTTGTTTGTTGAACACTGAATTTGAAAAAGAATGCCTGCTTGTCTTGGTTGTTCCATGGCAACCAATGGTGTGAGTGTTTAGCATTTATGACCTACACCAGTAACTCACCAGATTGTCGTACGGCTGAGCTTTAGGGTAGCAGTGATGGGCTGAAATGTTTAGCAGGTGTGTTTTTAACGGTTGCGGGATGGAATGGATGGACTAGTTGGTGTTTTTACGGTAGCTGTGACCAGATGGATTGATCAGTTGGTGTTTTTACGGTAGCTGTGACCAGATGGATTGATCAGTTGGTGTTTTTACGGTAGCTGTGACCAGATGGATTGATCAGTTGGTGTTTTTACGGTTGTTGTGACGGTATGGATTGTTTAGCAGGTGTTTTTATGGTAGCTGTGACCACATGAATTGATCAGTTCATGTGTTTTTACGGTAGCTGTAATTGGATGGATTTATCAGTAGGTGCATTTTTACGGTAGCCGTGACTGGCTGGAATGTTCATTCACTGTTTACGGTCTGTGCTCCGGCAGCTATGGCTGGATTGATGTTTGTTTACGAGGTGGCTCGATGGGTGCGCGGCATCGGAATAGTAAACACACAGCGATTGTCTGTGGTCACACGTGCCTGCAGTTTGATGCGACGGCCAACCAAGCGCTTTGTTCCTGACTTGACCTTGTGACACGCTGGAACCGTCACCTCGTGTATTTATGGTCCCGCTAGTCGTCCGTACCCCTCTCTCCCCGGGCCATCATCGTCCTCACAAACATCACGTGACCCATGAAAGGTGACAATGACTGTCCTGAATGGCCCTGTTTATTTTAGTGCATGGTGGTGGCTAACTATGTCCTATCTGCACTAGCAGCAGTAAACGCCTTTGTTTGTTGGTTTCTCCTGAGCTGGTGTTTGATTGGGCCGGATGCTGGATTTTGCTAGCGTGCCAGGCCCAGCTCTCTGCTGGTTGGTTCATTTTTGTTGGTTGTTTTTGTTGAGTTTTGTTGCTGGTTGTGATTGTTTTGTTGTTGTTTTTGTTGTGTTTCTTGTTTTTTGGTTATTGTTTTTGGTTGTTGGTGTGTATTATTGTTTGTCCGTGTATTGTGTGGCTTGGGTTGGTTCAGGGGAGTTAGAGTTGAGGTTATAGAGTTGGCTGCAAGTTTTTAGACTTGCCATTTGGCATCTTTCTTTAGTCTGTAATTCTCTACCTCTCCTATTCTCAGTTTACTTCAATAATGTTTTACAGGCATGACTGTAATCAGAAAATTGCCAAAGGAACTAACAGCAAAATAATTAACTCCGAAATATTGTTAAGATGTATCAGTATTCAAGTGGAATAAAATTAATTTATGAAATGCTAATAAATGTCTGGTGACAAACTTACATGAACTGTTGTGTGACATATGCTAATAAGGAAATTTAATGGACAACTATAAACGATACAGATTATGAATAATGCACGCTCTTTCTTTCTTTCTTTCTTTCTTTCTTTCTTTCTTTCTTTCTTTCTTTCTTTCTTTCTTTCTTTCTTTCTTTCTTTCTTTCTTTCTTTCTTTCTTTCTTTCTTTCTTTCTTTCTTTCTTTCTTTCTTTCTTTCTTTCTTTCTTTCTTTGCTTGCCTCTCCCTCCTTCCACCAATAATGGCTCCTTCTCTCTCACTCCCTCCCTCTCTCCTTCCTGTTGCTATCGCAAAGTTTCTGACCTGTGCGTTTGGTGGCGCCTGGGGGGTCGTTGGGGTGTGGGGGTTGAGGTGTAACAGCTGACCGTTTAGCGCGTGTCACCCATTGGTCCCCCAGTGCAGGTGGAAATTACAGCGGGGGGGCGTTATACCAAATGACACGTTCCACAGTACAGCTGGGGTTATTTATGTTTATCTGTAACCTTACAACATGTGAAAATGATCTTTCTCCCGGAAAAGTGTGGCCAGCCCATGGGGGGCAGGGCTTATAAACAAACACGCCCCCCTCCCCAGTGCTTCCACAGGAAGTGGCCAGCTTTCCCACAGCGAGGTTCTTCACCGCTGGTTTCCAGAACAGAGGTTGGAATTCTGAAGTGAGTGACACTGTAACCCGGCGACCGACAAGTTCTATTTATTTATTCTCTTTGGAATGTTCTCTAAGGCAGTGTTCCAGAATGCCCTTGCTTATCCAAGTGGCGATTGTGACATCAGGACAACTGTCTTCTGTTTGAAACGTTCCGCTGGCATTCAGAGGTATTTGAGGTATTCTTGTGGCCTCGTACCCCTAAAGGGTTAACACCTCTGGCAGCAGGAATATAGTGGACTGCGCCTGCTTGTAGTTTTTTAAAAGAAGACCGAATCCCCTAAATTTTCAGGTTAAGAGAGAGGAAATGTTTCCTTTTCCGGTCTGTGACCTCTAGAATATTTGTACCCCATCGCAAGGTGGAAGGAATGAGTGTTCATTTAAATGTCCGTCCGTCCTGCTCCTTTTCCGGGTCAGAACTTTTATATAGTTCCAGCATTTTTCCACGTAAATGAATACTTAGATGCATCTTATCGTGTAAATGTGCCTTTTCGTACATTCGTTTGTCCTCCTGTCAGTCAGTCCGTCCCTCAACCACATTTAGTTTCTAAGCCAGAAGACCAAAAATGTGGCGAGGATGTGATCACTTCAAGCTTTTTTAAAAAAAAAAAATAAAATAAATAAAAAAAAATTATTAAATGCTTTGAAGTTTGTCATCACGCAGTCTTAATGTGCCTGTCAGCCCACTGGTCACTTTAGGCAAAGGCTGCTTTATGACCTGGGGGCTGAAGGAAGGTTTTATTTATTTATTTTCCTGGTCTCTCCCTTCTTCCGTGAGGTTAACCTGTCTGCCGTCACCGAGCGAAGAGAGCGAGCCGATTGCTCGATAATGGAGCAAATTCCTCCACTGCCCTTTGCAGGCCGTGCTGAAAATCGGTCCGGATGGAGAAAGCGGAGCCGTGTGTTTTATAAACTCGGAGCGGCGGAGCGACGTCATGGGAAAAGCATGTCCGCGGTGCGGCCCCTGTAATTACTGCGGCTCGTCCAGGTTTATGTCTGACTGACTCTCTCTCGCTGTCACCGCTCGGCGTGCGTGCGCTACACGGGGTATGGGATTCCCGCATCTCTGAATCCCCCGGGATTTTAGGGGCATTTAGAGAATTGGAGGCATTTCTGACCCTTTCCTTCATTTCCTGCCCTCGCACAGTTTCTCTTCCTGTATCAGTCCACGTCCTGTATCACTTCCTGTTCATTTCCACTCTGTCCTCTCTCTCTCTGTGTCCCCTTCTCACAGAGTTCTCATTTTTCACATTTTGTTCTTTATCGGTGCTTCCAGTTTTATGGTGTAGAATGACCACACAATCTGGGTCAGGTATTTAAAATAAGTCCATGTCGGATGACAACTGACTAAAGGTATTTGTATGCGGAATACACCCATATTGATTCTTTTATTTATTCACATTTTTGCTGATTTGGGTGTTGTTGGTTTCAGCGCATGTATCCTAACCTGAATGATGGATAATTTGATTCATGAAGTTTGATCGATGAACCCACTTTATTTTTAATTTTTTCACGCTTTTACTCTAATTACAATTCTCATACAGCATTTTTGGATGCTCTCCCAGGTCAGGATAGTAGAAAATACAAGGATTTAAAAAAAAAAAAAAAAAAAACACCTTTTGCTGTTTTTGTGGTTTCTATACCTTTGGCACTGTAAATGACAGCAAGAACTTATTTTATGAAACAAAAGTAACGTAATAAAATCTGGATCTTGACTTGTTTCTGGACTGCAGCAGAAGCTGTCACTGTGGCCTCCTTACTATGATTCACGTTGACCTTTACTCTCGGTGCCACAGGTTCTGAAATTACATGTCATACCCACAATGCAGTGCGGCATAGTTTTTTGAATTTGACTTTGGAAAAGGTATAGGAACCCTGAGGGCCCAGAATTCCGAGCAGTTTCCCAGGATATCGGGGAAAAGTGCTGTTCCCTGTGTTTTGCGGAAGGGCGTCTCTGTGACCCCTGTAGCTGATGACTCGCGGTTTTGGCGGGAGGTGAGCGAGTTCTTATTTAAGGTGATGGAAACCAGATCTCACCTGCTGGCTGTACTTCTGCCTGTTAGTGAGATTTGGGACGGAAATGGTGACGTCCCCCCCCAGCCTGGTGTGACCGTACGTCTCCCCTTCGGTCAGTCAGGAAATCCACGCGTCAGCCTGATCTGTCTTTACTGAGCGTCGGGCACAAGGCCATTTCCTCTAAATACCGTTATTACTGCTGCCGCTATTCATAAAGAAATTCCATTTTCCGCTCGGGACGAAGTTTGGTGGTGATGCTGGAATGATGGGGAATTCACAGGAGCGTTTTGGAACGAACTTGAAACCTCACATAGTGGAATAATTTGATTTTATTCCCTGATGTAAGGATTCTGGTGGTTTTATTGCAGGGAAAAATGTGTAATCCTCTGTTTACTTTCTAGTACCGCCACTGAATTTTTTTTTCTCGTTTTTTGGCGGGGGATCCTGTCCGTAGACCTCTGCACTCAACCTGTGTACAGGAGCCAGAGAAGTGCTGTGTTGCGTGTGTAGAGGGGTCGCCAACTAGACCTCCTATTTTTGGGAGTTCATTTCTCAGGAGGATTTGACGCATGTCTCCATCAGGGCAGAATGCAATAAGTGAGGAATTTTGAGCCCAAATATTTCGGGCTTTGAGCTGCCGAGTGCCTGACGTTGCCGCCCCGCCCCCCCCCCAGGGGCAGTCAGTGGCGTCACTGCTTTTGGCTCCTCGCTAACTTCGCTAACCTCTCCGGCGAGTGCTGTTTGTTTTTGGCGATGCCATTACTGCTGCCGGTGGAAAATAAGTCACCGGGCGGCATGTGGCAGTTCTGGCTCTTGCATATCAATCACGATAATGGAAAAACAAGCCGCGGTCGGTCATTAATCTGTACCGCCGGCGAGTCTGGACTGCGAAGGAGATTTCGTGGGCGAAACGGATTTTTATCGCCTCCGCGAGCCGATGGACGTTTCCGGAGTAAATATCTACACATTTCAGCCGACGTAATCAAGGCACTGGAGGGGGGATTTTCCAAAATTCTCAGAAGCTTCTGCAATCCGTCTCTGATTGTAGAGCTTTTCCAAGCTCTGCTCTGATTGCTCTGGCCAGGGGTCAGCTGTGGATTGATTGATTATTTTTTGATTAATTTCATATCCTTTTCATTCCTGTACAGTAGTTAGTGGTGCGTTTGCATCCTGTGACAGTTACAGACCTGGTTAGAGCATCACACACACCGTGGCCTCGTCCTTTACGGCGACTGAGACGGGATTAAAGATGGACGTAAAATGGCTTCTGCTGTTGCGAGGAGACATCGGTAGGGTCGAGGGCGGCGGAGGGCGACAGTCGCTGGGGCCGCCAGGCCGTCTGGGGTGACTCATCATCTCAGTGGGAGAATCTGACCTGGATAATGTTAGCCAGCTACAGCCTTTTCCTGGCAACCAATCGATCAAACCTCCAGTCCTCTCTCACCAAGCAGCCAACCCGAGTCAGAAGAGGCGACCCAGTTCTTGGGAACGCTGGTGTCCTCAGTCCTCGCATTCGGAATGTGGAATCTGTCTTCCTGTTGTGGAACATTCTGGCCCCCTGCCTGATTAGTTAACCTGTCTCGGTATAGGAGCACATATCGGTGACTCGTCGCTGAAGAAAACGTACACACCTCCGTGATTGACGGGCTCAGGCTGGCGTGAAGCGCTCCTTGTTTTTCGGGCTGAGATCTGAATAAACCCTTTGAAAGAGTGGGCTTTTTGCCCTGAGACTTCCGGCAGTGATTGCGACACTGGCTGCAGAATGTTCCGCTAAGAACACTCTAATCACACGATTGTGACCTCACAACTTAAAAGGTCGATACATTTCGCTCCATCAGACGAGACGCCCCAGCGGCAAAAATCAATTCCTCCTTCGCTCTCATTCCGGAAGGCTCTCTGTGATGTCACAAGGGCTTCATTATCCTGTGACATGTTCATTTGTGCAGCTCTCGGACTAACGCGCCTTCTAAATGGTGCGATCAATCGACACCCGATTCTGAACCCATTCTCTCTTCTTGACTCTGTATTGATCTGCTGACCCGATCGATATATGACCTATTGTGCTGGTAATTAGAAAGTAGACTATATATCCATTTTTACGGTCTCATTGATTTCAGGTGATCTTGGTCCCTGTGGCTGTTAAGTGACACAAAGTAACTGACGGAGTGTTTTAAAATGACTTGTTATTGGATTGTTAGTTCCTGATTCTGTCTAGAACCCAGCAAAGAATCCGGACTTTAACTTGTGATCTGATGAGTTATATAATTTTTGAGTCTTTTAATCAATTTAAGTTAAATACTTGACACTTTGAGATTCTGTACCCCTGTCTCGCCTCATTTGAAGAGGTGTGTGTGTGTGTGTGTGTGTGTGTGTGTGTGTGTGTGTGTGTTTTTATATATATAAAAATGCCTCAAATGAGCAGGGGGCATTATGTCAACGCCCCTTCCGTCCGTCTGTCCGGGCGTCCAGCTGTAAACTTCTCATTTCCACGCAATAACTAAAGAACGCCTCATCCGATCCATCTCATTTCTTGGTGGTGTATGCGGGGTGGGTAGAGGAAGGTTCTTTTCAAAAATCAGCCCCGTGCGATATCCAGTACGCCCGCTACGGCAGCCATCTTGATTTCAGTTTCCAGGCAATAACTAAAGAACTCCTCATCTTCATTCGAAAACCAGTTTTCTTTTAACATGTTTAACTTTCAGTATTAGTCACTCTCACTATTCACCATGCTAAATTGGCAACCTATTCAATCTTAACCCCAATTAAACATACGGCCGAGGGCATATGCCACGCTCTGCATTGCTCTTGTTATACAAAAGTAACAGAAATGAGTTTGGAGATTTTGAGGAACTGCTAAATTTACTGGGAAATGAGGAGTGCTTTGCTTTTGTTGAAGTGAAAACCTTGGGAATGGTAGCTCTACAGGGACAGGATTGAAAACCATTCATCTCAATCGAGGACAGAATTTTTTCAGATTTTTGATAATTGTTTTTAAATTTCGTCAATATTTTTGGCTTTGAAACTTCGCTTTTCGCTGTGCTGTCCTTGATAAAGCAGTCAGCGTTAATCTTGTCCTGACTGCCCGTTTCCTCAGAGCTCTGTCCAGTGTAGATATATGTGCTCTGAAAACTCAGGTGAGTTTGGCCCATCCATCTCTCCAGCATAATCGCATGTTTGCCCTCTCAGGCCATTCAGTGATCTCCTTAATCCCCAGTCTCTGAACACAGAACTCCAGCGCTGCGGTATAGTGTACTTACACTTGTGACACGATGTGTAGTGGACGGCTGCGAAACAGAGCTGAGCTGCGAGCGTGAGTTAGCGGGAGGGGTATAAATGGGGCAGCCCCGTCACCCTGTGGAATTTAGGATCGGTGTGGGGTGTCGCCCCCAAGTGTTAATGAGAGGACAGCAGGACACGGGGGGGAGATCGAGGGGATGGGACTCCCAGCCTGCTGCTAGAAAACCAGGATCAGGAATCTTACACCTCACAAGGTGTGTGTGTGGGTGTTAAAAATTCCAGGACTTCTGTGGGTGCTGAAAATTCTTGAAAATGTTTGAATTTTATCCTGGTGTTATCACGTATTGGATTATGAATAAACTGCTTTGAAACCACTTGAAATTGTAATCTCATGTGCGTTGCTTTTTTAACTCTTTCAACCCCAGATATTCTAGCATCACTATACCCTTCAACCCCACAGCCCTCTGTAGAGGGCTGGTCATTATCTGGACATTGTATCTTACTGTTATCTCTGGAATCCCATTAAATGTAACCTGATATGTTCCAATCAATTAGTCAGATTGTTTGAATTTTCCCTACAGGAATTTGGGGTTGAAGGGAATATGTTGGTCAGCCCTCTGTAGAGGGCTGTGGGGTTGAAGGAGTTAAAAACCCCTTTCTGCAGATGTAGACACCGGCGTCCGTAAATTCCAAAATTTAATTCCTAAACAATTCTGTAATTGAATTTCCAAATGTCTAGCTTCACTTGAATAATTTTCAAAAATCTCTGACTCAAATCCTGAGTTTTAAAGCTTCAGTAGGCTCAAGCACAACAGGAAAAATTGGCAAAATTTTGTATTCTGTGCAAAGGGGTTAAATGGCTGTCTGAGTGAGTAGTTTGATAAAAATTGAATCTACCACAGCCTTATGGAAAACTTTAAATAACGCCTAGAAAAGTGCTTGAGTTTGACTAAAACCCTGTTACTCGATTTATCCACAAAAATCCGCATCGGATTTACAAATGTCTTTATCAAGAGTCCTGGCAAGATTGGCCATGACAAGCGTAACAGTAGCAGACTGATTACATGAAACCGTTTACCGACAATAAGGGCACAGGATGTTGGAATTCCAGGCAAATGGACCACCAAGGGGGAGGTTGCACAAAAGTGTGTGTGTGTGTGTGTGTGTGTGTGTGTGTGTGTGTGTGTGTGTGTGTGTTCTTGTACTTGCTACAAAGTGAGAACCAAAAAACGTTTTTCTCCTACAGAGTGGGGACATTTTTGGGAAGTGAGGACATTTTGGCCGGTCCTCACAACTACAAAGGCACATTGTGACTTATTCGTTAAGGTTAGGGGTAAGGTTAGAATTAGGGATAGGTTAAGGTTAGGGTAAGGGTTTGGGTTAGGCATACATTGCTTATTGTTAAGATTAGGGAGAGGCTGTAGAGACATAGAAAAATGAATGGAAGTCAATGTAATGTCCTCACAAAGATATAAGTACAAGGATGTGTGTGTGTGTGTGTGTGTGTGTGTGTGAGACCATACCTTGTGCTTCTGGTTTATTTACTCAATCTTATCTAGCATTAGGCCAGTAGGGCCTCAGTTAAGCAGAGGAGAGATAAGGAGGCGTGTGGGGCAAACAGGCACTGTGAGTGAAACTGATGTGTTGTAGGTTCAAACTGAGACAATATTGTTAGAAGCTTTATGAAATATTTTTACAAACCGGTGCATTATGGGTAAGTGTTATATAATACGGGTGCACGCACAGGCATTCTGGGCTCAGTTTGATGCTTCCTGGGTACAAACGGATGCATTGTGGGTGGAAACGGGCACAATACAAGCCCCACACTGGTGGGGGCTGTTCCTACAGGACTAAATTGGGTTAAGAAGTTTGGATCATGTTTCCAGTTACTGGAGACTCTGTACGGCGGCTCTTCCTCCTGATAAAATGGGGCTCCGTGGGGAATTCATGCCATGGGGGGGATGGGGGTCTAAAGTGAGACAGACCTAAAATAAAGGTCCAGGAGAGTGTGGAATTTCACTGACCGGCTGCAGTTTCTGTATCTGTGTGCGGAGATTGGCTTCATCGCTGAGGACGGGGCACCTGAGTCGTTACTAACACTTTACTCTGGTCCCTGCAACATTTACACTGCTAATGCCGGAATGGCAGCGTGTTATTATCAACGCTGCGTCTCCACTAACACCTCCCAGACAGATGTGCAGATCTCTGGGTTCCCTAGCAACATGCAGCCAGTGTTCTCATGCCTACTTAGCCAGAGGTTTCTCACCCTGAACCCGGGGATCTACAGGCCTGTAGGTTTTCTCTGCAACCCTAACAAAACACACCTCATTCAATACCTTGAGCAGGACTGGTAGGATGGTAGATCTCCAAGAACAGGGGCGAGCAGTCCTGTTTTTGGTTTATGACATCTTTTCCTGGCATCTTTCTGGCCACCTCGAAAGCCGATCATAAATCATGATGCTTTCCCTCAGATTTATTAGTAAGAGCCCTTGTGATTGGCGGGGATCCGGCCAGTCGATGAGGAATCGCATTCGAGGCTGTAACTTCTCACCCATAGGCTTTAATCCCAGGGGTTGCCAGTTTGATTCCTTAATTGTTTTGGGGTGGCAATCGGCAGTATTTTTAGTGTAGATTCATTATAATTGAGATGAACAGCAAGTTTTGCAAATATTTCAGAAGTGGCTCTGTTTAAAAAGGGTTAGAGTTCCCACAAGCGTCACATGATTTGGATTAAATCAGAAATATTAGAGCTGCTAGTCTCTGCCATAACCTCCTACAATTTACAGGCTGCAAATCCAGTGCACGGGAACGCGCGACCAGAGCTTCAGTATTCTCTCTGTCCAAATGCTTTTGGCCTGCGCTGTATGAGTGTGATGCATCTGATTTTTGAGCCATGATATCACCCAGGGTCTTGCTGTCATCCTTGCAAATAAACAAGAAACTTTTGCGCCCTCCGGAACTTTCCGTGAGTCCCGTGATTGCAGGCCCATTCATAGATCGTGTCGATGGACAAGATGCTCCAGCTCGGCCTTTGAGTCACCGGATCAGCGTAATGAACCAATCACCTCTCTCGTTGCGTACGATGAACCAATCAGCAGCAGGGGTGGGGGGATGTATATATAGGAGTGCACGTGGCACGTTAGCTGAAGTACTTAAACTGCGTTCGGTCTGGACCAGCATGGAGCTCGGGGAATTGTGGGAGAATTCTCTGCCGCCACCTGTCCTGTTATCTGTCTGCATTGAGTCCTGCTTTGCTCTGTAAAGTCGCATTACTGGAAATGAGAGCCTGGAAACATCTGCTATCAGTGTCCTTGGCCTGTCTGACTCAGAATAACCATTTAAGTGAAATAATTATCTTATTTTCCTCGCGTGATGCGCTTGCCGAGAATGGAGCACGTGGCTCACCTGTTTTTGCCCAATGCCTACGTTTGGAGCTGACATCTCGTCAACGATTAGTTTTGGTTTAAAAAAATAAACAAATTTGGTGACTTGGTTACTGGTGGTTGAGTCAGCCGGTGTGTTACTCTTGGATATCCCGTAAGGGAATTCTTCCGTCACTGTAAACAAACGATTTTAGTGCGTCACTGAGTTGGGATTGTTTTTTGGATTTTTTTTTTCTTTCCTTTTGTGACTCATAAGCGCCCCCCCCCCCACCCCCCAATCCCAGCCGTTGGCCCGTTTGACGCAGCGAGCCGTGTGCAGAGGTGCTCGGCGATGGGTCTTGATGCCGTCTAACCTGTTGGACAGGTAACGAGCTCAGGCTCGTCAGGGAACATCAGGAGGATGTGAGTAATGTCTCTGGTGTCCACGCCCACCCCGAGGCCGTCCAATCAAAACTCCGGGAGGAAGCCCCGTCCCGCTCCTTGGGTTAACGGCTGCTTCAGTATTTTTCCCTCCTGAATTGGAGATACTGTGAACGTCTTACATATTTTGGCTCAAACATATTTCTTAAAGCTCACATTTCGAATTATCTTTACCAAATGATCATTTATTTAGTTTCTTTCACCATTTTCTTTTACGTAATAATACTAAATTAATTTAACAACAAAAAATAATTGTATTGGCCTTTCGGAAATCACATGACCTTTTAAGAGTAGTAAATAAGTGCCTGTACTTATGGAGGAGAATTAATTTAATTTCATGAGCATCTGCCTGTTTTTGGCTCTGATGCACAAGCCCCGCCCCTCAGTCTGGGTGTTAAATCCAGGTTTCAAGGGTAAAATTCCTTTCTGGTGTTTTTTTTTTTTTTTTTTTCCTGCTGGAAGGACATTTTATCACACAATATACATCATTATTATATGTCACTATAAGGATATGTAAATTTTGAGGAATAATTAGGGCATTTTTAATTCCCTGCCCAGCCTCCCTGTAAACGCCTCGTCCTTCCCGTTACGGATGAAGCGCGAGAGAGTGTCTCCACACAGGCCTTATCTGCGGTCTGAACTCCGCTGAGCTCCTGGGTCACTGCGGCCCGACTCCTCTTAGTGCCGCTTGTCTCCCTTATCTCTCCTGGCACACGGCCGCTCAGGAATGTCTTCCTGCTATTCACACGATTTTATCTTTCGGGGTGGTCGTCGAAGTACCATGGTAACCATGGTGGGGTGGGGTGTTTTTTGACCATGTAAAAGTAGATCTCTGGGAGTTCCTTGCCGTTCCTGTAAACGTTTTTGGAGGTTTGGCACTCTGTGAGAGGAAGCCACGCCCTTCCGGAATCCTTTGTTTTGTGAGGTCATTTCCTGTACTGCAGCCCGACCCCCGTCCCGCTGGAATCCAGTATTATCCTCTGCTCCAGCTGCTCGGATCCATTACTTGCATATTATCCAGCTACGAGCCCCATAATCGATTGCCCGGGCATTTAAAAGGCCTGTCGGAGAGGCAATAAAGCTCGGGGAAAACAGCCGAAGTCGCGTCGCCCTGATGCCGTAAATTCCGCTGTCTCCAGTGGTCGAGCGCGTGCCGGTCCTGCCAGAGAGAGAGCGTCTTTTTACTCGGTTCCTTCGTTTTTAGGATATTTACGTTCAACCGTGTCCCTGTCTGCAAGTCGTGACTCATCCCTGTATTACTAGAACCCTTCCGGGACCTTTCATTCAAAACTACCGTTCTGTCCTGGAAGATATTAAAAGAATTAAACAATAATTGATTTCAGCTCGGGAACAGTAAATCCATATCTCTGATAGAGGGGAGGTTTGGGGGTTGAAGGATTTTATGGTTTCAGATGTAAGGGGTTTTACATCTTCATTTTATCTTTGTGTAAATATGTTTGGGGTCGAGCCCCTGATGCGCCCTCATCTTTTTATCTTTTTTCTTTTTTCTTTTTTAACCCTTAGAGCGCTTAATGCAACTTTTGTTACTCTATGATGTAAGATATCAAAATCAAAGCTGTTGAAAACCTATCATGTGGCGACTTGTTTAATAGAGCTCCCGCAGGGGAGCTGTTTTAAATAAGTTGCCACATGATAGGTTTTTAGCAGCACAAGATAACTTTTGTTGAAATATAAATTTAATTATGTCAGCGCTCTAAGGGTTAGGCTAAACTTTGTAAGTGTAGAACGTGAACATGAAGGGTGGGACCAAGTGCTAAATTGTGCCGAATTGCTTAATGAGGCAGCAAATTTAGAAATGAACGAAAATGAGCACCCTGACCTGTGCTGACCTGCTGACGGCCTGTTAATCTGCGGAAGATTCTGCTCCAGAGACTGAAGGGGCGATATTCACTGAGCCGCTCCAGCCCTGCGGCTTTCCTCCGGTCCGGGGAAGGGGGTTTGGAACCGCGTAAGAGCAAGTTCAGGGTTGCCACCATGCTGTGTGAACTGGAGTTGGAATCTGTGCGGCACAGCTGCCAAAATCACGCTCTTGGTGTGAGAGATTCTGAGTCATAACCTGCCTCGATTCATCCAAAAATTTCCCTCCTCCAGATGCAGCCTCTTAACAGTTTGGCACACGGTGAGGCATTGGTGTGCATTTACTTGTGGGGCGATAATCATTGACTTTGTATTTTGACCGCATTTACATCACTGTCTCGGGAGGAAGATGGGGTTTGAATGACCAGGACTCCTCAAATCAAATCAAGGGTTGAGAGCTGCTGGTTTCCCGCCCTCCCTTTACCTGGGAGTCAGGTGTGATGACAGTTTGCCCAATCAGGAGCACTAATTACTCACTTAATTGCCCTGAAGGACAGAAATCCAGGGCTGGACTTGGATTGGAGGGCCAGATTTGGAGGGCCCTGAATGACCCATTCCCGAGTCGAGCCCAGTGGTGCGGGTGAGCCCTGCCTCTCAGGAGCTGTACGTTCTCCGCTGTAGGTGACTTAGTGATACGAGCTGCTTGCTGCTCAGGCCTGTACTCTCGGTAACGTGACCCGGCGTTGACTGGCAGATCTGGGCCCAGCTCGATCGATACCCTGCCCTCTAGAGCTGCCCACACGCTCAATAATCCCCGCACGCTAACCCCCGCTAGTGCCCTGCTGGAGAATGCCGCCAGCTCAGGCTCACCGCAGCTAAAATGGGCGGCCGCAGGAAGTGCTAATCTGCCTGTACCACCGTAAAGAGATCGCCATGTCACTTCCTGTTCCGCCATAAAGAGATTGCTGTGTCACTTACTGTCTAATGGCTTACAGTGCCTTGAGTATTTTGAACCGTGAACCAAAATGAAAAGGACTGCTGTTCCTGCACCATTCACTTCATATGGATGCACTGCAAAGAGTCTGTCAACTTCCCAGTTTCCGTCTGTAACGTAGAAAATATTATCTAATTTTGAGTTGCTGTGTGCTTGGCAGGTGAATTTTTTTTAATTTCATTAGCAAATCTAGAAAGCAGTCAAAATGATCTTACTACATTGACAAAATGTTGTCTCACTGAGGATTTATCGAAATAAGTGTTTTGATTTTAAATGCAAGATTAAAATGTTTGGCAAGATGGACACATTTTTCATCTTTTGCATTGTGGCCCTTAAAATGAAATTCAGTTTGTCTGCTTTAATGAGAGGGTATTGGCATTCGTATCCCTTCAAACTTGTGTCCAAATACTTTCGGACCTCACCATGTTGTGACAGCGGGAACGTCAAGGCCAGCAGTCTTTTACTGACTGATAGTGACGTCTCTAGATCTTGGCCCTTGGGATTTACGGGCAGTCTGTGTATTGGTTGTCTGTAGTGGAGAAGTGTCTGTGGATCGGTTTCCTGTAGTTCTGTCGTGTGTCAGGAGTCTGTGTGTGAATCCGGACACTGGCGCTAGGGAATGAGATCTTGGTAAATCTTCTTCTTTTTTTCTGGCTGGGGGGGGTTGTTTTGGATTGGGCGGGGCAGGGAGATGGTCGCAGGGTGAAGGGTGTTAACTGTCTGGGGGGGGGGGGGGGTTGTCATGGCGTCAGAGCATTGTCTGGACACAGGGGCTCTTTCCTGTGTTTTACCTCCGTGCACAGATTTAAGGACGGATAAGTGTGTGTGTGTGTGTGTGTGTGTGTGTGTGTGTGTTCTATTGTTTTTGCCTTTTGAATGATAAAATGGCACATCGGGAGGTTAAGGCACTTGTCTGAAGTGGAATGCAATCTTCATTGACATCCTTTGCTTTAATGACGCTATGTTCCACCGGCCATGCTAACGCTCGAATCCCGATGCAGTCCAGGTCGCCCTGCTGAAGTTGTTTTGCATTTTTCTGGTCTGCACTATTGATTCATTTTACTGGTTCTGATGGATGCCTGGTCATGTTTTTTTCCCTCTCAGGAGCCGTTCGAGGATGGCTTCGCCAACGGGGAGGAGCTTACGCCTGCGGAGGAGGCGGCTAAAGAGCAGGCGGAGTCGAAAGGCGTGGTCAAATTCGGCTGGGTGAAGGGAGTCCTGGTGAGTGACAGTCGCCTCTGCAGCTGATATTTATCATTCAGCATGATTGGCTTTTCATCTCTACCCTTCCCATTTCATTTTGGCACCAATATCACTCTTTTTGTGTTGGGTTTAAATACCCCATTAAGTAATTGGCACCTCGGTAAGTTTCTTAATGATTCATTCATCATGCATTAAATAGGATTTAAAAAATTGTAGTATAATTAGAGTTGGAGCATTATGATGTTTTTATATTTTCCTAATCCTCACAAATCTTTTTTTTTTTTTTTTCTTTGCTGCATATTGCAAAGAGTTTTCATGAATCCACAGCAAGCTTTTTGAAATTCATTAATTGCAACCAATCAAAGAAATGGACTCTCCATGTGGGACAGATCTGAACAGAGGCTGACTGATCAGATTGCCAAAAAATGTAAAATAATGCATTTGCAGTACCGTATGTCCACAGAACAGGAATGTTCAGAATCGGTGGTGATTTTCACGTACATTCAGTGGCTGAAACTAAGTTTTAGACCTAAATCCAAACTCTACAGGGACTAGTACTACGAATGGCACCATAGTAAAATTAATGTCCATAACGTTTATAGTTTATGTGGCAATGATGAAATCTCAGTGGATACTCTGAGAAATTCCTAAAATTGAGAAGTGTGGTATTTATTATTTTAAAACTTTTTGCCCCCTCATACTTAAAATGCCTAATAAAACATCTGAAAGCCCATTTTGGATTTTTCACTAATTGTTTGTATACAAATGCCTCTATTGGAGAAATGTAACTTCTGAAATGACAAGTGATTCTAAACTTCTGCGCGGTAGTGTAATTGTAACTTGATGCTGTTGTTATGTCCATGGATGCGCAATGAAGATGAGGTGACCGATTTAATGCGCTGAACATCAGAACACTGTGTACTTCTCTCTATCGCTGACTGTGTGATGGACTGATGATGTAAGTTCGGTTGCCTCGAGAAGCTATTTGCAAAACCATAAGCTACCTGAATAGAGAAGTCGAACAGGAAACAATGGCATCCTTGGGTGCTCTTTTGCAAGATCAGCTTCCATCGCCGATATTGACAGACTTTTTTTGGCTCCGTTAATTGCTTGAAATATTGATGAAGACTAGCTCGAGACGCATCCTTGCGCATTTTTAATAACCGTGCACTTCTGCGCAAGGCTTTTATAAAAGCCCAGTTCTCTCCATTAGCAATGTTAGTACGCGCTGTAAGACGCTACATGCCAAATTAATCCTCCCTCCGAGCGTCACCAAATATTAGCAGGAATTGGTATTATTCACGGCGTGCATTAGTTTAGATAAAAACTGCGACAAAGATATGTTTAAGAATATGACACATGTGTTTTAATGGGTCACGGACCCGGCTGCAGAAGAGAGGTAAACCAGGAATTCTCTTACTGTTCTGCGGCGGGCTGATATCTCCTTTAACCTGCGGGTTAATGTTAATGTTTGCGGTCTTATCATTGCTTTGCAGCGTGTAGACGGTGTGCAGCTGTGCTGGTTGGTTGAGCTGCGCTGCGCTGTGCTGCTGCTCGTCACACTGTCACTGTTCGCATCATGTTTCAGTCTCGCGCACTCACTCCGAGCTGTTGCCAAGCGCGCGGGCACGTGTTTGTTTCTTTTTTTTTTCTTTCCCCATGCGCGTGGGAATCGGCTCCGGTTATGAGGCTCCCGCTTGAAGACTTAATTCTCGCTAAATTAAGGGTTGGAGCTCCGCGAAGGCTTTAATTTTAATCGTGCGATTTGACGTTTCAAATTCGGTTGGGTTAACGGTGGGCCGCTAATGGCCCGTCCCTGAGAAGCTATTTTTAATTACCTCGCGGTAATTTAACGTGAAGATTTAATTTGACTGCTTAAATGAACGTGGTTTGCCATCAGTAATATGCATGGGTAAATCGGCCCCCCTTATTTGCGGGTTAAAGAGAATAATCCAGTGCTGTAGTCCCTTTACAGCCGGAAGTGCTCACTTGATTCAGGATTTTTGAAATGAATGTCATTCTTCCGTCTTCTATTTGTTCTATGCAGGTCTGTAATTGTCTCTGTGTCTTGTCATCCAGCCTGTGCGCTGACAAGCTTAAGACTCTTCTTCCGTTTCATCCTTTCATCATTTTAATGTCATCCAGTCCTGGTTACACAACTCCGGTCCTGAATGCCTGATCTGCAACTAGTTTTGTTCCCACCACTTTCATCGGTCAGATTTTTCTGATGGTTCTATAAACAATACTGGGCCACTCCTGTACTTGAACAGAGTTAAATCTTGAGGATACTGTCGCCATAGTTAAAGCCTCATATGGCAGTGAGATTTCACAAAAAAAATCTGTAATTTATAATTAATTTTTTTGTCTTGCTCTGTTCGTGTCATAGGTGGGGTCTATTAACCGGTTGGGTGGTGTGTTCATTTTTTTGCTGTCTATTTCCTCATTCTCAATGAAAGGAAGAAGTTTGGGCTCACTTGTCTTTAATCTCATCTTGCATATTTAAGGTGGTCACATTTTGCGTGTGCTCCTTAAGTGAATTTCCTAAGCTCTGAGAAGAGAAATCTTTTGATAGTTTATGAGCTGCATCAACAGTAGAATCTCAGATGAAGGTGCTCTAATATTTTCCACTCCTGGAAATCCAAAAGATTAACAAAAAAAAAAAAAATATTTTTCCCTCCTTCCCAGGTTACATCCAAGTTTTTCCAATGCGTCTTTGGGGGCTTAAATCTGTTTTCTATCATTGACCTAGAATTCCATTGAATTCCTTCAATAACATGGCTATTGCTCTTGGTAACTATTGACAAGCCTCAAGGTTTATTCATCTGGAAAATTTTACCGCATTTTATTCAAGGATTTTAGAACATCGCCACTGTGTTGCCAGAACATTTCGAAAATGTTTCTAAGTCACCTGCGTAATTTGCGTGCGGGAAGGAACGAAACCGATTTGATTGGTGCGTTTTCACTACCCCACACTCAGGTCCGCTGCATGCTGAACATCTGGGGTGTCATGCTGTTCATCCGAATGTCCTGGATCGTGGGCCAGGCCGGTATCGGTAAGTACCCCCCCAGCACACCCCGTGCTCTTGTACTCTAGTGCCCTGGTGAAAATTGTCCTGTCAATCCTCCCTCCAACCTGGGCTGCAATCAGGTCACGACCAGCTGCAAAATATCGTTTGTGCGGCGGCATGTGCCGTTTATGTGCTGCCGTTCTCGTCTTTTCCCGAAATGACCTCAAGGGAACACAGAAGAAAGGTTCCCGCCCAAACACCCACCCTTAAGTTCCTAACATCTGTTTGACCACAGAAATGACACCTCTAATGGTGAGGACTGTTTTAGTTCAGTTCCTCTGCGTTTTGTCCAAGCTTTCAAACTTTCCTTTCCATTTTGAATCCCCTAATCATATTCACAAGCTGTGATCGTTACTGCCACGCACGCTATCTATATGTAATGCCCCGTACAGCTCCTTCTGTGGTCACAGGAAGTAATTCGTCTGATTTCACCTGGAAGTGAAAGGCTGTACTCAGGAGGAGGCGGTTTATGTCCACGAAGCTGACATGACTGTCCTCTGTTTATGGATATACAAACACCCTATTTAAAGCTGAGAGTATGACCTATAATTTCAGGTCATTTAAATGAGTAGGAAGTCAACTGTTTTGGGATTACAACCTTTCAAAATTCTGTCACTGCCCAAATTCTTGCAGGCCTTCCTCTGAAAAATCTGCTTAGCTAATGATTCTTTGTGCCTGTTTCCTGGTGTGGTGTGAACGTTCTTGCTTTTGGGTGATATGCTTAGTGTTTCTAGGTGTTGATTGGCTGTAGGAATGCACATTAAATGCTAATATTCCCACTTCTCTTACAGTCCTCTCCTGTGTGATCATCCTCATGGCTACTGTGGTAACCACCATCACCGGCCTCTCTACATCCGCCATCGCCACCAACGGTTTTGTGCGAGGAGGTATGTGCGCACCCTCGTGCTGGCGATACGCGCACACACACACTGTTCATTCTGTCTGGTTCATCGCAATCTGGGTGGATAACTCCGTTCTTTTTGCCTTTTCAAATGCTTTTCTGTGTTCTGTTGAGCTTGTCTGATGTATGGGAACCCATGATATGCTCTGAGTGCAAACTCCGCCTTCTTCTCCTCTTGGTTGACATTGTTGCGCTAGACATGATCAGTTGAGCACAGAAAAGTATTTGAATCCATAGTAATTTTGTAAAATTTAGGTCTACTTAACTGTTTTCTGTGTGCTGTACATGTCCTTGGGTACTGAGGGGCATTTCAGCTTACAGCCAGTGATACTCATCAGTGTGAAGGTAAATTCATATATCAGGGAAGGGGCGTCAAAATTAATTTCAATAATTATTTTCCCAAATTACTTTCTAGGATATTATGGATTCGCCTAAACCTCCTCCACTCCTTCAATGTCAACACGATAACTTTAACAGTTTTGATTGGAATCTTTCCAAATTTGGTATGGACAACCACTGCAGGAAGAACTCTATCTATTTTGGTCAGTGAAGAATTAATGTCTGTGCTATTTATGCATGGATTAATTGGTAAATTATCCTGTCACATTTGGCTTAAGGGGATATTGTAGATGGGGGATTTTGGGGACGTGCCATTGCTGTCCAGGCTGACAGCATCTTCGTATATCTTGTTTTAGTCTGTGTACCTCATCAGTTACTTGGTATTCTGCGTCAGCGGGAATGATTAGTTTCTGCTTTCAGACAGAACGGTCTCCAAAAAAAGGTGTTTTTTGAGAAAAGCTGCTGCCTCTGCAGTTTGTCGAACCTGCAGGTTGCCGTCTTTTTTTTGTTTTAGCAAGGGTGTGAAAAGCCTGAATTATCTGCAGTCTGTCGGAGCTTTAGGTGCCTGGAATAGCTATTTCGGCTGCAGTGGAGGGCACAAAAAAACAACACTGCGTATGATGCTAGCAACCGCCTACTGCCGCGCAACATCACCATGGCCATCCTCCATTATTCAGCCTTGGTTAATCTGAAAGTTTCACTGGAGGTACTCTAATGACTACTATGATTGTTCGACTTGTGTGCCGAACCTCGTCGCTCTGCGTCTGCGTGGATGAGGCTGTACTGTGTGCCGTGTAGATGGAGATGAATATAAAATTAAAAGCATGTATGAAAAGTCATTTGGTCGCCAGCTGGTCGATGTTTATCCCTGGACCCCCGAAGGCAATCGCTTCTAAAATTGCTAGGCTTTGTGACCTGACCACACGCACGGCCTCGGCCATATATGAAATCAATTGGTTGAAATTTGTGGCCTGTAGAGTGCTCACAAGCAACGATTCCCCCCCAAACGCAGCGTAACGATTGTTGATCCATAGTATGCCTTACTTGGCATTTGGGGATGCAGTAAACGGACTGCCCCTAAAGTGACGCTTGATAGGCCAGGTCTTTTGGAGTTGCGAGTACCCACCTCCTGATCTGATCCGTTATATACCAAACACCATCACTCCTACTGCTATACCGAGTGCGCTGTGCGAGTAGTTTGTCGTGTGGCGGTGAAAGTCACACTGTTGTCAGAACTGCACGTCAGGGACACAGATTGAGGTTTTAAACTGTACTGCAGAGGGACATTAAGTGTAATTGTATCGTTAGCTTTAGCTTTAGCCAGGTATGAATGAAGCCGGAGATTAAGCTCCATCACTGGGCTTATGCTCTACTGTGGGGTGTCTCAGGTAGGAGACATTTTATACCGGAATCTGATTCGCTTGTAGTTGGTGCATCAGCCCCCCTTTTCCCCCTCAGGATTGGTTTAGAGCGTTTGCACGTCGCCAATCCTGAAACCTGTTATGTTCGCGGAGGAGCTGACTTCATTTGATTAATCCTGTTTGCTTCGATTCGAGTCCTTCACTGAGGAATTCCACAGGGCCTTTGATCTGGACTTTTCACCTGACCTCAGTAGGAAAAACAGCGGGGGGGTAATTTAATTAAATTTCTCCTCTTGTGACCTGTCATCGCCGCTCTAATCTGAAGTCATAAAGTCGAGAGCGGGACGTTATGTAAGAGACCTTGCAGAAGCGTCCGTGTCCTTCGAGAGTTTAATCACACGGACACGACGCGTCTCCGACGTCTTTGTCGTTTCACCGCTAATGCCTTATTCGCTTCTCGACTGGTTGTGACCTTGGAAAGATTGATATGTTTGGGTCGAGCGGTTAGTGTAGAGTACTATGGAGACGGTGTTTTTATATGCTGGTATTTTCAGTATTGAGTGAGATTGATTCATTGATTGAGTGGGGATATTATAGATTTGCAGGTAAAGTTGGTAGTTAGGTTAGAGTTGGGAAGGTGTCAGATTGCTTGAATATAGAAATATTTTATAAGTTGTTCCAAAGATTTTTTTTTCTCTTCTATCGAAGAGAAAGCTGGGAAGAGGGAGGATTTGGTCAGTGTTAGTGGCCAAATAGCGAAATATCGTGATACATTTTCTAGCAAATAAACTTTGAAAGAATGTGGAAAATGTCACTCTGGTAGCTGTTGAAGGAATTCCCTTTCGTGTGTGTTCACACCTGAGTGTGTTCATGTCTGTGTATCTGGTAATGCGTAATGTTTTTGGCCATAAAGTTATAGCAATAATTCTCCCAGACTCGAATTTTGTAAGCCGGCCAGGAAATCAGGGTTGCTTTTCAAAAAATACACTGAATATAAATATCTCTGGCGGCATTTTCATGTTTGACTAATGTACTTCAACTTCTAGCTGGTCGTGCAAGCAATATCAAGGCTACAATTGTGTAAACGCCTACTGCGGCTGGCTAGAACTAAAAAGGAAACCTTGTTGACAAAATTTTTGAAGATTAAGTTTGTGTGGTGTTTCAGAATTATTTGATCAACAGAAGGGCCCTTGTTTTGGGCTCTTTCGCTGTTACGGTTGTGTGGTGTTTTGTTTTTCGTCGGCTCCGACGCTGGTAGCACGAACCTTGATACTCCGATCCCTTGTGCCGGCGAGTCGGGTCGGAATGTGACAGAGGTTCGAGCAGCCTTCATTCTCGTCGGCAGCAGGCTTAGTTTTTTTTTTTTTTTTTTTTTTTTACACTTGCGCTTCACGAGTGGCCTGTCTCTCGCGTGTTTGGTCCATTTTATTATGTACGCTGCTCCCCCTTTCCGTGACAGCCCTGGTGTCGAGAGGTCACGACCGCTGAGATGTGGTTTGAGCTGCACCCGTCTCATTACCATTCTTTTGCAGTGCACTGAAAACCACACAACTGAGTATTAAAAACGGAAAAACTCTCTGCAGCAGCCATAGATTCCAGTATTTAGCCTGTCTGTCTCTATTGTGCGGTATTGCTGGGTTTTGGGAGTGTGTGTGTGTATGTGTGTGTGTGTGTGTGAGCTTGTGTGTGTGTATGTGTGTGTGTGTGTGTGTGTGTGTGTGTGTGTGTGTGTGTGAGCTTGTGAGTGTGTGTGTGTGTGTGTGTGTGTGTGAGCTTGTGAGTGTGTGTGTGTGTGTGAGTTGTGTGTGTGTGTGTGAGCTTGTGAGTGTGTGTGTGTGTGTGTGAGCTTGTGCATGCACGCACGTGTGTTTGCGTCTGTAAGAGCATGTGTGTGAGAGAGAGCGTGTAAGCGTGTGTGAGCCTGTGTGTGTGGGTCCGTGCATGTGTATGTGAGCGTGTACGTTTTTGTTCATATTTGAGCGCATGTTCGTGCATACCCTTGCACAAGGCTGTGCGTGCATGGGGAGTGTGTCGTGAGATTGTGTGTCTGCATGTGTTGTAGATCACCTGACGTGCTCAGTATGTTGTGTAGCTGCTTCACAGCGCGAGAGAGGAAATTCTATCGTATTTTTCTACGTCCTGAAAGATTTTCCCTGCGTATCCTGACTGCTGCATTCGCTGGTTCTGCGCAAAGGGCTGAAACGAATACGCTGCGTTCCCTTTGTCCTGGGGGAGAGAAAACAACTGATGAAGTTATTCTTCTAACAAACTCCCGGAGAGAGAAGATGAAACGCCATCGAGCGCTCGGAGATGAATGTTTTCTCAGTATACTGCTGGAATCTGCGGGGGTCTGACGGGAACCGTGTATCTGATGTGTTACAGCGACAGCGTAGGGCACGGCTCGTCGGCGGGGTCAAGGAGCCCGGGAGCCAACGACAGCAGTTTGATTTCAGAGCCGTTTGGCAGGCGATGAGCGCTATACTTTAGCTGTGTGCGGCACCCTAATTCCGCCACCAAATCGCTGGCGGCCAGCTGCTCTGTGTTAATGAGGCTATGCAAATGATCTGTGCAGCGGGAGTCGATCAATTTGACTCTCACGGCATGTTGATTCGGATGTCAGAAACATATTTGCTCATCATCGCTAATACTGTTGCGTCACACAGCGTGATCACGGTGACGGTCGCGCAGGATTCCCAGTCATCACATGTCACGCCAGAGGCTTAATAAACACGTCAGGCCTAGCGCATCGTGGGATTTAATCCCCCCCGAGACTAATCGCTGCCGGTATTCCAGTAATTTCCCAGTTTCCTGTCGTTTTGAGCCCGTTTCCAAATTACAGGACAGAAGCAGGTCTGATCAATGTCAGCTGAGTTTCGGGGTTCACGGTATGTTACTGTTTTTAGGACTGATTTACTGTTTGACTTTTGTTGGATTTATGTAAAAAAAATGTTTGGTCAACCAGTTCCTCACAAATAAATGAAGTAACTCTGAAGTAACTTGATTTATTAACTGGCCATGGAATGTTAATCTTACAGATTTAATAAGTTGATTCGTATATTTTTCTGTTTTTTGAGAGAAGAGTGAGCTGTGCGATTTACAAGATGGGTCAGAACTCGCGACAGTCACCCCCTCTAACCTTTGCTTTTCTGCTCTCACTTTTGGACTGAACCTCGAGCAAATTGCGCCCTTTCCGCTGGTCTCGAGTGAGAGAACGCTTATCCAAGCCCCCTATTTTTCTCTTATTTTGGTCTCAGGTTCTCCAGACCCTTTCAGAAGCGATTACTCAACAAGAGGCGGCCATTACGCTTCTCTTTTCTATTTTTTTTCTCCGGCTTCGTTGTGAACACTCTTCCCATTTCTCCCCGAGAGTCGGGGCTTTCAGGTGCGTTTGAAAGATGTGAAAGTGAGCCCCGTCTCGTCCTGTCAGAGGTGCCCATTCCCTCTCCTCTGTATTCGCCGGTTCTGGGGAACGGTTCCAGCGACACCATTAGCTGGAGTGATGGGACTGCGGACGGTGGAAAGCCGGAGCTGGGCTTCCTCTAACTATCAACTTTATGAGCGGATCTGTAGGGTGCTGGACCAGCTCAGAGCGAAGTGTTTACACTTGTGACTAGAAAAAGGGAAACGGGAGGGAAACGCGGAGAAGTTCAGAGTTCTGTGTGCCGCTGCGGAGAGGAGGGTCGATTCATGACTCTTCCTAAAAGCATCTACAGCTGCCATGGCCTGGGGCGACCAGGAGTGCTCTCTTGGCCTGTGATTGGACAGAAGCGTGGGTCCGATTCCGTCTGATTAAATCGTTACTGTAGTCGAGAGCTGACGTGGTTTCATTCACAAAATCAAGGGCTCCTTAATGTCTAGAACATGAGTGTAACTTCATAGTCAGGAGCTGTGTGTGCTCTGTAAGTATGAGTGTGTTGTGTGTTAACAGGGTTAATGTTCTTACTCGAGAATAGCAATGAAGGAGTCTCTTGTTGGCTTGTTTTTGTGCCTTAAATGTTGAATGTTTACAACGAAGTGCTCAGAGTCAGCCTTGACCTTGAAAATTGTACCTTCATTTGCTAAATACAGACATTGAGAAGCCAGTGCTGTTAGTGTTATTTTTTTGGTGCAGTAGAAACTAACCTTCACTATGCAGAGGTGGAAAATCCAGTTCAGGGCGGTGTTCGCCTCGGTGTTTTTCCCAAATGTGAGGATTTTTGGATTAACTGTTTGACTTGGGTCTTCAATCCTAAGTTATTGTATGTGAAATCAGCTGACCGGTTTGGAGGAAATATGCAACAGGATTTACCTTCTTACCTGGGGGACTTGGTTGCCTCTTACAGGCCAGAAAGTACTGAAGTCCCTCCCAGTATCGAGACGGACGGGCAATGGACCAATGAGGGTTTAGTGGGGGAGGGCGACTTTGAGTTCTGTCAAATTATCGTTAATTATATTTTCAGGAGTAAAATTTGCCATCAGAACTGGCTGAATTTCCTCTGTCTAATGAAATGTAAGAAGGGGTCGTTTGGCAGATTTCCCCAAACAAACCTGGAGGGAAGTTCCATCTCCTTTAGGGTGACCTATGAGGGACGACCCAGGAACTTTCCAGCTCTTCCTCTCCTGAGCTCTCTTTACTGCTCCTCCCTCTCTCTGTAGGCGGGGCGTATTACTTGATATCGAGGAGTCTCGGGCCGGAGTTTGGCGGCTCCATCGGTCTCATCTTCGCCTTCGCCAACGCCGTGGCCGTTGCCATGTACGTGGTGGGCTTCGCCGAGACCGTCGTGGAGCTCCTCGTGGTAAGAATCTCGCCGAGGTCTTTCCTTGCATCAGCGGTGCCCAAAAAAAACCCTGGTCCTGGAGATAAACCATCTGGTGGAATGGTGTCACTTCAACCAAATTTTACTACTTAGCTGAATAAGACGTCTAGGTGTTGAATGAGGTTTGTTTGTTAGGGTTAGATTGAAAACCTACAGGACAGTGGATCGCCAGGAACAGGGTTGGGCAGCCCTGCTCTAGCTGTTGAGTGAGGTGAGCTTTATTAGGATTGGAGTGAAAACCTACAGGATGGTAGATCTGCAGGAACATCTAATCTAACTTGTATATCTATGGTCATTTTTGTGTATTGAGTCTTATTTTTCTGTTATCATTTTCAGTGATGTTTTGTGAATTCTATCCCGGATAATGTGCATGGGTTTCCTGTTGCGTCGTCAGTCGCCATGTGCTCGTCCTGTTTGTTTTCAGAGTACTGCATTCCTATTAATAGGACGCTTGAGCCGACAGTCGGTGGCAGAACTCCGCAGCTCTGCAGCTCCTTCCGAGATGCGTTTTAAAGTGAATAAATGGGCTGACGGTGCTCAGAGGCTCACTGTGTGTTCATTCTCAACCCCTGCTGCCGCGCCAAAAATAAAAACGACACGCTAGAGCTCGTGCTAATGCAGAGCCGGAGGCAGAGATGGATCTGTGATGTCACTGGTTGCTGGTCCATCATCTCAAATCTCGACCTCGCTTCCTGTTCCTCCTGTCTCCCTGTACTATCCTGTCCAATGAAGCTGAAGACGTCCTAACTGTGTGTGTTTAAGGAGGGGAAAAGGTCGAACCCTGGTGTCTGTGTGTTAATGACCCATGTGTTCCTCTCCTTGTCGCGCAGAGCATGGACTCAGTGATGACCGACCAGATCAACGACATCCGCATCATCGGCACCATCACCATAATCGTGCTGCTGGGCATCTCTGTGGCGGGGATGGAGTGGGAGGCCAAGGTGAGGGGGACCCCCATGTACCCCCGAAACGCTGCCCCTGAGACACGCGCACACACACACGCACACACCTACACATGCTTACACATGCACACACATACACACCGCACACGCACATGCACATGCCTTCACATATGTATTTACATGCGTATGCATGCACACACACACACCTGCCTGCACGTGCGTGTACACAGATGCGTGCCCACATTGCTGCGCGGAACCTGTGTGTTTGCTGCACTGTGTGTACGGTATGATCCTGCTCGTCACCAGGTGAAGTCGATAAGTTTAATCCCTAATAATATAATAGTCTGCTGCTCACTTTAGAGCTGAATTGAAACGGACTTGCAGACTTGAGTCATGAGTCTGGCCATAAATGAGTGAAAACTTCTCTCTTCTGCCTGTCTTGAAGGCCGTTACTGAATATTGACTTCAGTTTAGGGCTGGTGAAGCCGACCCAAACTCTGCTGAGCCCTGAGCCCTGATTTATGGCGTCTGTGGCTCTCGCAGAAACACTGAGTCTAACTCAGTCCGGGCCTCGAGGTCACCTTGCAAAGGTCTGTTCAAAGTCGTCCGCTGCCTTTTAATCAGATTGTGACACACAATCCGTATCTCTGGGGAAGTTTGGAAAGGATCACTGTTTAAAGAATTTTAAATAATCTTAGTGCTGATAGACGAGGTTTTAAAATAACCGGCGATGGCGCTGTCTGAACGGAAGTGAAACTGCGCTGACGTCGGAACGAGGAAATATATCTTTTTTCCACACCGAAAGCAGCTGCCACTAAATGACTAGCTTGTTTAGCGGTGACGCTGCGTTTGGGGGGGAAATATCAACAAATACCACAGCTTTGCGGTAATGTCTGCTCTTATCTATCAGCGCTACCGGGGAGTGAAGATTGTGCTGGACTTTTCTCTGTTTCAAGAGCTTTGATGAAAAATAAACTGATTTTTGACAGAATTACTTTGCTCATTCAAAACACAAAAAGATGCATTTCTATCTCTACACAAGGCTCCTCTCCTTCCTCTTCAGAGATGCCTGAAGTTCCTGTTGGTATCGAAGTTTCCGTCTCGCAATGCTGTGGAACATGTACAGAATTAGACCAGAGCCCTTGTGATTAATGCTTGTACCTGGAAAGCATCTGCTTTTGATAAGAATGTGGAACGGCGCGTGTGATTGGTCGGTAAGATCAGTGGCTTACTGACCTGCGGCTGACCTGTAGTTCTGCCAAAAGATAAATCTTTGCGGGAAGCGAGTTGCGTCCTGACGTAAAATTTGGTCGTTACAGTTTGTCCCTTGTTTGATGTGTGTGTTTAATTGACGCAGTTCCCTGCAGCCGAAATGAGTTTGTGATTGAGCGTGCTCAGTGTGTGCGCGTGTGTGTGTCTTGTGTCCATCCTCATTCCGCTTCGGCTCACTGGCTGCCCGTGCTGCTGGTCAGCGTTCATGATAAACCTTGCTGGCATGTGGAAGCACTCGGGTCTCCTCAGTCCCGACGGTGCTTTCAGAGCAGCGATGGCAGGATGACCATGTCCAGCATGGTTTTGATGCAACCAGGAGTGAGGCCTAACGTTCATTAATTTCTCCAAATTCTTTTGCGTGTGATTCCATAAATGGAGGAGAATCGCGACAATGGGTTCAAATCCGGTCTGGGGCCTTTCTGTGTGGAGTTCCCGTGTTCTCTCCGTGTGGGTTTATTCCGGGTACTACAGCTTCCTTCCACAGTCCAAAGACATGCATGTCAGGCTAATTGGAGACTCTAAATTGCCCGTAGGTACGAGTGTGTGAGTGAATGGTGTGTGAGTCCTGTGATGGATTGGTGAGCTGTCCATGGTGGGTCCCTATCTTTCGCCCATAGTCTGCTGGGATAGGGTCTAGTTTTATTTTACTCTAGCAGCCTGGTTAGGAAGTGGTATAGAGGATAGATGGATGGATGGATGAATGGATGGGTGGATGAATTGGTGCCATAAATGGATGATTGGAATGTTCCTCACCGAACATTCTAATGATGATGTCAAAATCACCGTGGGTAATTTATGGCATCGAGGTTCTTGAACCTTGTTTCAGAACCTTGAGTGTTAAAAAATAGAGTGGTGTGAGGAATAAAGTTTAAATAAAGGTTCATCTGGATGTCCCTCTCTCCGACAGGCTCAGATCTTCCTCCTGGTCATCCTGATCACTGCCATCTTCAACTACTTCATCGGGTCCTTCATCCCCTCCGAAGCGAAAGAATCTCTAGGCTTCTTTGGCTACCATTGTGAGTCTCGATTTTGGGCCCATTGTCCGTAAAACCACTGCAAACAACATAACAATATCATACATGATATGATATATTCACCAAAGATGTGCAATAATTGTGTGAAAATACCAGGCTTACTATCAAGGGGAAAGTGTGAGTGAGAAAGGGAGACAAAACTGGCGAAATACGATCAAAAGCTTCAAATGTAGCTTCTGAAAGTGAGTTTGTAATAACGGTTTCTGTTCCAGCTTCAAACTGTAACTGTTCAGGAGAAACATGTTGCTCTAAATAGTGTTCTGGTATTCATTCCTTCACTCGGCGTTCTGTCAAAACAACCTGCATGATAAGATCGAAGAAACATTACAACTTAACATGTGCCAAAAATGTACGGAAAAGTGTCACTAAAAATGTGCTGGGAGAATGTTGGCCGAAGACTAAAGTAGCTCTCTGGATTGGCTGTGATAACTGGTCCGCTTGTTTCTGAGACAGTGTCCCAAAGGTTGTGTGTGTGTGTGTGTGTGTGTGTGTGTGTGTGTGTGTTAAGATTGGCTGTGTGTTTTCACACTGAAATCACAAGACTAATCCCTTTAAACGCTGTGGGGTCGGATTCACCGGCTCCGACTGTTTCAGCTTTGGGTCAGTTTCTCTTTCTCACCCCTCTCTCTCCTCTTCTCCCTCTCTCTCTCCTCTCCTCTCCCCTCCCTCTGCTCTCGTTCCCTCGCCTAGCGGACATCATGATGGAAAACATGGGCCCGGACTTCCGCGGCGAAACCTTCTTCTCCGTCTTTGCCATCTTCTTTCCGGCGGCCACGGGAATCCTGGCTGGCGCCAATATCTCAGGAGACTTGGCGGTGAGCCGCTGATCCTAGATCAGTTTGTAACTGTGTGTTTGTAGCTCATCAGAGGCTGGGGTTTGGAGTTTGAGGGAGAGGGATGCAGAACTGATCCTAGATCAGTGTTCTCTGTCACTCTGTATTGGCCGGGATTGGGAGCTTGGATACATGAGCTGACCTGGGGCTGGTTACCTGGGAGATGGGTTATGTGGGTGGAGCTAAAGGGGGAAAGCGGTTAAGATTGGAACCATGACAGAAATGTTAGCACCCTCATTATGATGCATCAAACACAGCAAATTCCTTCCAGTGTGTATTACACTGCGATGTCATTGGTTTAGCAGTCAGCCAATCAGGGCTTGTGCTTCCAGAGTGCTTTATAAATCTGTGTATACTTGTTTTTCTACACTTGTGGGAACTAAAAATGCTTTGTGGAAATATAAAGATCCCATGAGTGCAGTAAAGTCTGGAGAATAGCACTGTGGGGTATTGTTTTGGGTCCTCGTGAGGGAAAAGGCTTAATTCTTGGCCAAGGGCTGGGTTTAGGTCTGGGGTTACACTGGAGCTTATGGTTAGGACTCAGTCTGGTTAGGGATGGGTATTAGAATTATGCTCTAGGTTAAGATGAGATAATGAATGAAATTAGTCATTTTTACATCCCCGTGAGTGTAGAAAAACAAATGCGCTTGTGTGTACATGTGCTTGTGCGTGTGTGTTAATGTGCTGGTTTTACACACTGTTACCTGTGAGTGTGTGTTTGTACTGCAATACTTCAGTTAGACTGTGTTCACTGAGCGTGCCTGCTGTATTGTGTTAGATTGATTGTGGTCATTGAGCGTGAATCTCTGTAATGAGCTGGTATGAGTGTGTGTCTGTGATGGTGTGTGTGTGTGTGTGTGTGTGTGTATGTCTGTAATGGCTTGTCTCTCTCTCTCTCAGGACCCTCAGTTAGCCATCCCTCGAGGCACGCTGCTGGCCATCCTGATCACAGGGATAGTGTACCTGGGCGTGGCCATATCCACAGGTGAGTCCCGCCGGCGTCTCTGAACAGCAGGTTATTCACAATCCTCTCCTCCTGAGGTCGTGCGTCAGCGTGGGAACAATCACTGGGGCTGCCTGCTGTGCCCCTTGAGGTTTGGTGAAATGTAACAGAAATACTCGGCTCTCAGGTGTCAGAGGTGCTGCTTGTGCTGGTGTGTGTTGCAGACGTGTTGCATCATGGTCATGTGTCTGGGGTGCAACATGATGTTGCGTGTGTGATGCGCACGTGATGTGTGTGCATGATGTCTGTGTCAGTCGCGCACTTTTGTTTGGTGTGCAGTGTGATGCTGGGCACACAGGTGCATGTATATGCACTTGTGTGCGTCTGTGCGTTTGCATGTGTGCGTCTTTGCCTGCGTGCGTCTGTGCCTGCGTGTGTGTGTGTGTGTGTGTGTGTTACTGTGTGTACTTGTGTGTCTCACACACACCCCACTCCTCCTGTGCTCCGCAGGTTCCTGTGTCGTACGGGACGCCACCGGAACAAACTCCACCCTCAGCGCTCATTTCGCCAAAAACTGCACAGACGCCGCCTGCGGGTTCGGCTACGACTTCTCGTCCTGTCGGGGGGACAAGCCCTGCAAGTACGGGCTCCAGAACGACTTCCAGGTGCGCTGTCGCCACTTACTTGGGGGGGAGGGGAATATACCTGCCTGTTACAGGTGAGGGACTAGCTAACATCTGAAAGAACTGGAGTGAGAGGCTAGTTTCAACATCATCCAGTCATGTTCCATCTGTGCTGGACTACTGGACTACTGCTGTTCCCTTTATCTGGGAGTCAGGTGTGACGACACTCTGACCAATCAGGGGCTTGGTCTGCTCAGTGACTCACTGGGGATGCAGGAAAACCAGGGATGGATCTGGATTCGGTGACCATGACTGACCATGAGTTCAGTTTGATACGAGTCACAAGGATTAGTCTGACCAGGAACAGCAAGCGAGCATTTACTGACCCCGCCCCCCTTTACTCCATCTTTAAAATCAGTGCAGCCGTTGGGCTCTTAAGCCCTCATTTCTTCAGGGGCATTAGCCCTGGTTTGGCTGAATCAGCTGTAAGAGGCTTTGTGTAAATGCATCAGCATAATAACAGTAATATGTGCTATAGAGTGGTGGTCCTGTTCTTTATTTATATCCTTGCAGCAAAGACCCCTCATTACTCAGGGGGGGATTGGATCCTGTGTAGTCTAATTTACTGTAAGTCCCTTCAGATAAAAGCATTAGTTGAATGAGTAATGTAATGTAGTGGCAGTTGAAAGGGCTCATGGCTGCTTGCACCTGTGTTAAGTTGTACTGATACTCTGATTTTATCGCCGTGAAAGGTCTGTGTAGTGTCTAGACTCGCGGTGTTGTGCTGTGAGGGTGTGTGATCACGGCTCTGTGTTCCCCCCCCACAGATCATGAGTGTGGTGTCTGGGTTCGGGCCCCTGATCACCGCCGGAATTTTCTCCGCCACCCTGTCCTCGGCCCTCGCCTCGCTCGTCAGCGCCCCCAAGGTGTTCCAGGTGAGAACTGCAAACCGCATGAACTGATGCAGCCAGCGGTGTGCCATGAATCGCAGTCATGACGAAAGCTCGTCACTTACAGCCGTACATTAATTGTAGCGGGCCGCCCCATAACTGAAGTGGAACGTGTGCCTGGGCGAGGACAATTTTAAGATACAGTAATGATTAGTTTCTATGAACTGCATTTTGAAACTGTCTGTAAATGACCAATCATGCAGTTAGGAAAAGTTTCTCATTCTGAGCTCATTCAAAATGTAAAATGTAATTTTGATTGGAAGTGAGGATATTTTTTTTTTCCTCTATTCACCTTTATTACCTCCCCTTAATACTTAACTCCATAAATTCTACAAACTCATATATGGGTCTGTCAAATGCAGCTGCTGTACTCAAACCTGTGGAATTTCAGGCCTATTTTAAATTCTAGTGGAGATCCCACGGGTTCCAACAATCACAAATATGTCCTGCTGAATTACCTGGCGATGTGTATGAAATGATGCAAAGATCTAGATATTTTCCATTCGATGTAATGCTTTGGCCATAAAAAAGACGGCATCCTAGAAGCGAATATTTCTCTCAGTATGAATGTGATATAGCGTCAGTGAAGCGCTGCAACTACAGATGCAGAATTTGTATGTGACATTCACCTGCAATATGGATAAAAATGCTATTTTAATGTTGAAGCTACTTCAGGGAAAACGTAAGTGGAAAAGTCAGGGTGTAAGGGGTAAATATTGCTCTGCTTTGCCTGTTTTTACTCGTTAGTCTTTGTAGTAACATATTTGGTTTGGCGTAAGAGTGTTGTTTCCTGTCTGACTGAGAGCCCTGTGGAGGGTACTTCCTGTCTGTCCCACAGGCCCCACTTCACAGACAGATAAAAAAACCTCCTCTCTTCTTCTGTGACTGTTGTCTTCTGTACGCTTATATTAGCTGAAAACTGTATTGCAGTCTTTCTGCCGATATGTGCTTGTTGTACTTGTAGTTCTCTCATAATTGTATGTGTGCGAGATGATGTGGACGTTCTTAACGTGTCCCGCCCCCCATAGGCTCTATGTAAGGACAACATCTATCCCGGCCTGGGCATGTTTGCCAAGGGCTACGGCAAAAACAACGAGCCCCTGCGTGGCTACATCCTGACCTTCTGCATCGGCCTGGGCTTCATTCTCATTGGTGGGTGCCATTTCTCATCTTTCATTGTGAGCGATTCCATTTGGTCTTTAATTACGATTAGTGGGTTCTCACTTAAGTCTTTCATTTTGATTGGAAGGTTTGAGTGTAGATCTTTAATTTTGATTGGACGTTTTAGTTTGATCTTTGGGCAGTTCTAGTTTAACTTTCACATTTTGATTGGATGGTTTGTTCTAATTAAGATCTTTCATTTTGATTCGACAATGCTAGTTTAGATCTTTAATTTTGATTGGATGGTTCTAGTTTGATTTTTGGACAGTTCTAGTTTAGGTTTTACATTTTGATTGGACGGTTCTAGTTTAGGTCTTTCATTTTGATTGGACAGTTTTAGTTTTGATCTTTCATTTTCATTGGAAGGTTCTAATTAGGGTCTCGATTGGGTGGTTCTAGATTAGGTCTTTCATTTTGATCGAGTGAGTCCTGTTGAGATATTTAATTCTCCTCAGTAGGTTCCGCTGTAGACCCGACTCGCTGTAATCCAGTTATCAGATGTTGTGTTTTCCTCCCATCCTGTTATTTTTGTAAATATTATTGAGAAACTCGATAGTGTGAGACCCTCGGTGGTCTCCTCTTCAGTGACACTGAGTTGGGGCGGGGACAGGACTGAACAGGAGGGGAGACCTGTGTTTCCTGTTTTTTAACGGCGGGTTGAATTACGGCCCGGTCCTGCAGTAACCGCTGTGATGCGCGTTTGTCTTTCCACAGCTGAGCTGAACGTGATCGCCCCCATCATCTCCAACTTCTTCCTGGCCTCCTATGCCCTCATCAACTTCTCCGTCTTCCACGCCTCTCTCGCCAACTCTCCAGGTGAGGAGACACACGCACACCCACACACACGCACGCATCTACAAGCCTTGACTTGTTACTCTTATTTAAGGAAGACTTGGTTCCTGTAATATTGACCGATCAGGAAATGCACAGATCATGACTGCGCCCTTTGTTTTACAGTCTGAATTCTGGAATAATTTTTTTGTGGCTGCGTCGCGGGTTTGCCTGTCTGTAATAACACAAACAAAGCCCCTTTATCTGTGGCAGTGCATCACTGAGACGGTATTGCGTCTGGCCTCGTCTCGTGTGAGTTATCTACAGGTCGAAATCTTGACTGGCGGAATGCACGAGCGCACCGGAGAGGCGAATGACATTGCAGTTTCATTGTTTTTGCAGTAGACTTCAGTGCTGTGACTAAAGCTGCTATAAACTGAGACCAGACCAGTCTGCGGTCATCGTTTACGGGCAGTCGGTAGTTTACGTCAGACGGAAAAATGTTGGGGCGTAATTAGGACTGACATTGATCGTCTCGCTGTGTGAGATGGGGAAATGATTGGGTGTCCGGTGGACGGCGGTTCGTCAGTATGTTTGCACTCACTCTGATAAGGTATCGAGTTCCCAGCAGAAAAAAAAAACGTGGCTCACAAAATAAAGTTGTGTTTGAATTAACCTAAGGACATATTCCCTGTACCAGCGTCTCCACTCATGGCCACGAGGTCACGACTGTTTTAACTTGATGAAATAATGCAAGGACGAGTATTTGTGCTTTGGTCTTGATTCATTGTTTATTGCATTTATTTTTATAAATAGTTTTTCTCTCCCTTTATTACAAAGCAGTAGAAGAAGAACAGGTATACACGTCAGTATCTCCTCGTGCTGTCATTGTTTCCTGTCCCTAAATTCCACATACAGTTAAAGGGTACATTTCTCAATCTTTATCAGTTTCCACACGCAAGAATTCCCAGGGGTGGATTTCACAAAGCAGAGTTACTCCATTTAAAAAGAAGTGGGGGGGAATCTGACTATTTTCCTGTAACTACGTTGAGTGAAACCTGGAACGTCACATCGTACGCAAGTTCAAGGTCTGGCTCTGGACTGTTCCGGGTTTCAACTCTTAGCTCTTGGCCAGATAATTGGGTAATCCTACTTTTGTGAAACAGAGCCCCTGTATTTGATTTAGCTAGATGGTTTGGGATGGTCAAAGAATGTGGCTCGTTCAAATCCAGGCCTTGTGCTGCTGTGGCCCATTTAAAAGGGTGAACCGGCTGTGTGTAGCGCTCGTCAGCATGCAGGTGAATCTGCAAACCGCATATCCTCAGCTAGGCCAGCTGCTTGGGAACTGTGTCGAAGCTCTTAACGCAGGTCAGTCTGTAAATATTTGAAGAAGTCCTCATTACTGTGATTACTGTAAAAATGACTTTAATTACTGTAAAATTTCTGTAATTCCGAAGATCATCACCCAACATGAGTGAAAAAACCCTTAGACTAAATTGGGGCTTTGGCACTTTGACCTTATTTCAATCTGACAAAGTGTAAATAAATGAATGAATAAATGACAAACGCATCACTGTCAAAATCCTTGCGGACTGAGCTGCGCGTAGACGTCCCATTTTCACCGGCCGCTGGTGAGTTGCGTGTTGACCATCCCTGGCCCTGATACAGTAGTTTCATTGAGGCCCAGAGCAGATTTGTGAAAGTTACACACATTGCCTCGGGCACAATGTACCCTTTAAAACACTTCCTCCTTGTAGATGGTCATTGTGGTATCGTCCACAGTCTATCCCATTGTAATTGGTATAATTCACTAAGTTCCTGGTAGTTAATATTAATATGTCCACAGAAGAAGAACCCAAATGTACTGGTTTTGTGCTTCTCTAACTGCTCGCTAACGCATTTTAATTTTTAATTTTAATTTCATTTAACACCAGTGGAACCGCATTACTGTAACCTTACCCCACTGCTCTCCACGCAATGTCTAACTCGGTGGTAACCAATCCAGTCTCCGGAAAACTGGGGCTTCTGTAGGTTTTCGCTCCGACCCTATCGAAGCACACCTCATTCAACAGCCCGCGATCTGCTCCAGGAGCTGATTGGTCGAGTTGTGTGCCAAATTGGGGTAGGAATTTAAACTTACAGGACTGTAGATCTCCTGGAACGGGGTTGGTTTCAACAGATTTAAGATGCTAAATTTGGACCCTGTTATTCACAGGATGTTGAAACATGTGGTTTAACAGATTAGCCGGCGAAGAATTCCTTTGACAAAGTAAAAAATGTGTAGAATGCGCAGCTTATGACGATGATCTGGGGGACGAAGGGGGCAAAATGAATTCTTGGATCGACCCCCCTACCATCACTACAGTCAATTTACTGGGCTGAGGCTTTCACAGTGGCGGTAATAACACTTCTTTGAGCCCTAAGCCTTCCCTCTTCAACTACTTTGACTTGGAATACCATAGTATTTTAGGTTTCTCGTCGGCCATATTTTATGTGCGGCCCTCACTGTGGCCCAGCTGTTGCTCCAGCAGGATACCCCCATGCCCCACCTTAAAATCAAGACATTTTGGTTGTAATGACACCAGAAATTCTGACAGTGTAGCCCACAGACCCTGTGGTCCAATTTCAACTCAACTCTGTGGTCCATGGTGTGGACAGCAGTGCTAAAATGTGTCTTTATACCTCCGTGCCACAGGGTGGCGCCCCAGCTTCAAGTACTACAACATGTGGGTGTCCCTGGCGGGGGCCGTGCTCTGCTGCGTCGTCATGTTCGTCATCAACTGGTGGGCGGCCCTCCTGACCAACGTCATCGTCTTGGCCTTGTACATCTACGTCAGCTACAAGAAACCAGGTACGACGCCTCGTCCCGTACCATTTTGTTCTTGGTTCTTTTTTTTTTTCTCGATGACATTCATTTGTGGAAAACTGACTCCTCATGGGGTATTATCTTGGGGAAAAAGTCCCCATTTGCTGGTTTGGTTTAACTGACTGCTGGAGTTCCTTAAACAGGTGTACCACTGTGGACGATGTAACACAGAGCATTTGCCCAAATTATTATTCTTGACCCAAAACGAAAAAAGAGGAAATGCAGACGCATTTTTAAAATGCACAGTTTATATTGTCTTGGTCATCTTCCAGAATTCGATCAAGTCCCCAGAGAATAGTGACTATAACCAGGCCTTATGGCGGATTCTTCACTGTTTATACCCTTCATGTACGAGACGAGTTGGGGTTAGAATGTTATTTTACTTCAGATTTTGTTCACAGTCCCCATATCAGGCACTGATGGAGTTTTACAATAATTATTTACAATTTTCAAAACGCCACCGTTCACCTCTGCTCTTTTTTGGAGTTTTTCTTTGTCTTGTGCGTGTGCGGAGTGAGGTGTTCATGAGGGGCTGAACGTCATACTGACGTCATTTTCTCTATTTCTGGAAGCAAGTATTTTTCTTAACCAGTGTTTAATTTTGTTTACTGAGGCAGCCTGTGTATTTTAAATTCAGCTAAACCGGCTGCATTGTCATCGTCCTCTGAAGCACAGGAAACCGTATCCCCCTTCTGAAGAGGGGGGGGGGAACAGTGAAGAAGAGATGGTCTTTGTCAAGCCCCTGTTATGATATTTGATGTTCACTGATCACTAGAACATGATGGCCATTGTGCAAAAGGTCTCCTGTATTAGCATAACAATTCCTCTCCATTATCGGCGGAGAGGACTGTGGAATTCTGGGTCGTGGGGATGTGGGAGCTCGCGGTGTGGAGTGGTGCTTCGGAACAATGCGTCAATTAATCTCCGCTGCGTTTGGTCTCAAAAGGGGGCTCACTGCGCCATGAAACATTGCAAACGCACAATAGAATACGATATGCAGCTTAGCAGTGCTGTAGATTAATTAGATCACTGATAATTTAATAGCTTTTTTTAAAATGATTGGTTTCTTAATTTGGGGAACGCTGGGGTTAACAGGTGAATTGCTTGGGATCGCAAAGATGTTATCTTGCCCTTTTTTACAGCTGAACGAGCTTGATAATTACCAGTTAGTGAAGTTACTTATTTTGATTTTTGTCTCTTGAATCCTACCTGTCGCCAGGGCTACCTTTTTATAGACATTCCTCGGTGCTATTTTTATGTTGATTACTGGTTCCTGTGGCGTTGGCAGTCTTCCTTGTAAAGACAGTTATGCCCACGCAGGCTAACCTATTCGCGGAGCGTCAGGAAACGTGAATCGCTGCGCTGATGATGGGGGATATGTGCGGCTCCCGTACGGTGTCTTTAGAAGAGAAGCCCTGTGCTTGATGAAGCGGAACTTCAGTCGGTCCAGAGGGGAAGAGCTGGGTTTGGCCAAGCTCCTCCTATTCAGCTCTGCAGTGAGCGCAACTTGATGTTGATTGGATTTCGAGGGCTGAGGAAGTGTTTGTGATTTGCAGATGTGAACTGGGGCTCGTCCACTCAGGCGCTGACGTATCACCAGGCCCTGACTCACAGCCTGCAGCTCAGCGCGGTGGAGGACCACGTCAAGAACTTCAGGTAATGCCCCCCTTACCACCCCCCGACAAACACCCTCTCACCTGAGCCGATGGGACAGTTCAGGTAATGCCCCCCTTACCATCCCCCGACAAACACCCTCTCACCCGAGCCGATGGGACAGTCTCTTCCACGTCATTCCTACCAACGCAGGACCATCATCACGTGCAGTTTTAGTCTGTTTTACCTAGTCGCAAAATTATATTCATCTTCTGTGGTTATCCACTGTTAGCCTAGCTTACCAAATAATTCAGTACAAGTCCATTAGTGTAGAGAGAGAGAGAGAGGGCGAGAGAGAGAGAGAGAATTATTCATAATAAGAAAGAAAGAAAGAGAAAAATGAGCACTCTTCCCGCATGGTTCACATAGTTCAAATTGAAATGAAGATGCGGACCATCTCTACTTAAACTTCATGTTTATTATTTTCATGTCCAGTGTGCTGTAGAACTGAACTGAAAAACAGGAAGAGATGCATCATCATTCAAATACGTGGCACTGAAATGGGCCAATCAGTGAGTCATTAGCCACAGTGCCCGGCCTGGCGCTCTTTAAGACATAGGAACAGTAGTTATTTCTTCTCTCTGCCTTATCTTCGGTTTATTTTATATCTTTTTTCCCTCCACTTAATAAGTTTAAGTGCATCACGGCGGTTACTTACTCAGGAGTGTTTGCTTTGGCTGCGGTGGCGGTTTATTTGTTCTTAATGAGTCTGGCACTGTGAGACTGCACCACTGTTCCGCACAGCGAGGGGCGGGGGGCGGGGGGGTAATAAGTGGGGGTGGTGAGTGTGTTAGGGGGGTGTGAGGGGGGGGTCCCGGGGGTTTGTACCCCCGCGGGGGTGACTTAACTCCACACCTGGCTGCTCCTGAGCGGCTGTTCCAACAAGACCCCCAACCCCCCCCACCAGCATGATCTATGCAAACTGGCATTGTGTTTGTGTCTGTTACCATGACGAAAACTGCAGGGTCTCCCTGCTAATTAACCCTTTGACACACAGCTTGTATGAAACCAAACGTGACTGCTCTGCCCAGGTTGATTAAGACCACTCATATCCAATATTCCCATATTTTTTAAAATTAAATTCTGATTTAACCATAGCACTTTATGGTATTTAATGATGCTCATGCATTTCAGCACAAGTTGGATGCATTTATTTACTGCAAAGTGTAGCAGATTTTTCATATCGAGAGCAAATATCCAGAGATACATGATCAGTTTGAATTTGAATCTTTGCTGAAGACCTTGATCAGTAATATCAGGTGTGCAGCTGCTTAGTTGGAATGAAAGCTGTACCCACACCAGCTTGTACTGGATAAGATTGAGGACTTAAAGGCAATTGAAAAATGCGGGAAAATCTGTATTTGGGCAGAGGAGTCACTTAGCATAATACGGAAATTTCTGTGCGAGGACGCGAAAGGGTTAAATCGCATTGCTAAGACCCCTCTTCAAATTTATGTGAATGTTTATCTTAATGATTGCTATAAATTCGCCATTATTAAATCCTGGTAAGATTTTATTGAATCATTTGTAAATTAGTGATTGAGATCGCTTGATATGTATTTTAAATTAAATCATTTTTAAAAAGTCATTGATGCTCAGGATTGCTTAAAATTAACCCGTGCTTGTAATGCCCTACGTTGACTTGTTATGCAATTTGGCACCAACTGAATTATTTTATCATATTGGCTTATATATGAAATTGATGTAATGCGTTTAATTACTGTTTTTAGGTTATTACTAATAATGAATAGATTTACTAACCAGGTTCTGATTTACAAACTGTTTACTAAGCATTAGAATCCAATGATCGTTAATTTATTGTTTAAAAAAAAATGAACATCAGAATAAATTGCTCTCCATTTATTTGGCGGACTTCTTTGTCCCAAGCAATAAGTGACTATGCAGCGAGGATATTTTGTATTTTATACTGTGTACTCAAGCTCAATTATGATTGGCTGCCAGTTAAACTAGACAGTTAAACTGTCTTGCTTCTGATTGGCTCAAGTAATTGCTCTACAGTGAACATTGCCTGCACATGGACTTAGTTCTTTCCTGGATTTTATTTGATTCATAATGTAAAATTTTACTGTCTAACATTTGTGTATAGCTAATAATTATCTTATAAATAGAGATTTTAATTGTAGCTCTCTGACTTGTGTGAAATTGAATGTGGGAAAGAGGATTGCATTGTTAGGAACTGTGCGTCTTTGTCTAAATTTTACGCTGCAGCATGTACCTCCTTGTTCCCATGGAGAAGAGCAAGGGATTATGGGACAAGGCTTGACGTCTCCTGTAGAATTGCAATTAAAACGCGAAACTCTGCATGTAATCCACTCAGCGTTTATGCGTTTTCTTTGATGTGCGCTACTCTGGAGAGCAGTTAGCACTGGCTCTTATACCAAACAGGTCAAAGACCCTCCTGAAGGTCGTGAGAAGTGACCGGGATCAGCTGCTGTTAAGTTGGAGGTTCTGTTCGGCTGCTCATACGCTAAATTGTCATGACTGAAAGCTCTTCTGCTTTTCCTGTGGTGTTCAGTGACGCTCAGAAGAGTAGCTGATCACAGATTTCATACGAGAGCAGAGCACATTTCCACAGGAATTTTCAGGAAACGCAGAACAATCTGTTGCTTATAGCAGTGGTTCTCAATATTGCTCCCGGGGCCCTTGAATATACTGCTTTTTGAGTATTTGCCAGAATAATCTGGTATCAGACAGACAATATTGAGGAATGAACGGATAATGAAAGTACAGAATGAGGTAAAATGCATTCAGATTAGACCCGGAACAGAACCATCACTGCAGTAAACACAAGCGGTGTCAGACACAACATACCCCACCTAGGGGAAATGTTTCAGTGCTTTATGTGTGAAATACCCTGAGGACCCCCCCCCCCCCCCCCCCCCCGCGACATTCGACCCCTTCCTCTAATGAGCCAATGACGTAACCCTATAGTGTAGCATATGGCTGGAAGCAGAATTGGAAAATACACCTTTTAAATCCAGTGAGAAATCTGTCTTGATTTTTTTTTTTTTTTTTCTTTTGGTGCAAGGTTACATATAATATCCATGCTATCTATGTTTATGCTGTTATATATTACCTTCTAAAACTACCAAATAAATAATGTAAGAAAGGAGAAATTAGTCTGAGCTGATGTAAGGGGGATATTATGGGGAGAAAAAAAAAGTTCTTCGGCGATCTTGTCTTGACTCTGAACGAATTACAGTGGGTCCAAAATTTAAACGGGTGATCCTTGGGTCATAAAATGCCTTATCTGAAAATTTACTGTAATTTGTTTGAACAGTTTTTGGGCTAAGCTGCTCACGGGCAAACAAATGAATTTCACTGAAAACGATCACCCCCCCCCCTTTGGATAGGGTAACATCTGTGAGTAGTAATGACAGTGAAATGTTAGGATGACATGTAAAAATGAGTGCGGGTGAAAATGCCCACTATAACATGACTCCTTCATGACACTTGGCGGTTGAGTTTGGTGTCGTAACTCACCGGTTCTGTTTTCGGTTTCTCCCCTCCACAGACCCCAGTGTCTGGTCCTGACCGGGTATCCAAACTCGCGGCCGGCCCTGCTGAACCTGGTCCACGCCTTCACCAAGAATGTGGGGCTTATGATGTGTGGACACGTCCGCATGGTGAGTGTGGAACCCGATGCGGAACCGGTGTCTGTGTGCGCGGTGTTCCCTGCGTCTGTGATACAGAGAGGACTGTCACTGACGCCTCAGCCTGATACGAGTGTGTGTGTGTGTGTGTGTGTGTGTGTGTGTGTGTGTGTGTGTGTGTCCTTCTGTGTGTACTCATATATGTGTCTGTGTCTCTCTGTCTGTCTGTCTGTGTGTATCGTATTGCATTGTATTGGTGTGTTAGAATGTATCACAGTTATGCCAGTATATCTGCTGCTCTGTTAGGGCAATATTGGAGCTGCAGTGATGTAATTACTGACCTGCTGTGATTGGCTGTGAAAGGGCGGCCTCCTCGGCCAGGGCTTGTTAAACGTGCCATAATCAACACCACATGCCACAAACACACCGAAACGCACACTCACGCGCACACACACACACGCACACAAACACACTGGTGTGAAACAGCCAACATTGAAAGAGATTATCTCCTCACAGTTGCTCTTTATACTGGCTGGCAGTATCTTTGCGGGATCGAGCTGCTCATTACTGACGCTTCAGCACATACAGAGGGGTGTGGCGCATTCGGAAAAACCGTTCGGCGTCTCCCTGCCTTTCTATACCCGGCAGAATTCATCGATCCTCACGGATGTTCGCATGGCTGCTCAGTGACCTGATCTGATTTAACTCTGTGGTGACGTCAGCGTTCTGATCCGTGTCGTGAGCGACTGTGTCATGAACAATGAGTTCTGCCTCAGGAATCAGAGACACACACACACACACACACGCACAATCACACACACGCATGCACAGACACACACACACATGCACAGACACACACACAAACAAACACACACACACACACACACACACACACACACACACACACACACACACACACACATACACACACACACACACATGCACACACACACACACATGCACACACACACACACACACGCACACACACACACACACACACACACACACACACACACACACACACACACAACACAAACAAACGCACACACCGACACACGTACACGCGCACAAACGCATTCTTACATCACAAACGAAAGGAAAAGTCCATTTCACTTAGAGGTGGGAGTGACTGCTTCTGTTACAGGAAGTGACAGTCGGGACATATCTCCAAATGTATCAATTTAAAACTGATGGCTGTATTCAGTTGGTGGAATATAATTTTATAAACCATCCAGCAACAAAACTTGAAATTGCATTTGTTTGTATCAAACATCTTCCGTTGATAAAGCATCTCTGGAGAAAGAATATTTTTCCCAAGTCCTCAGAAGATTGTGGCGTACTGCGCAGCCAATTACAGCGGAGTTCAGAAATGGGTGGAGCTTATGTTTCTGACAGTGTCACATGGTGTATGACTGGCGGTTTTCCTCGCTTACTCTTCTCCAGAATCCCCGTCGACCCAACTTTAAGGACTTGGCCAATGATCAGGTTCGTTACCAGCGCTGGCTCCTGCGCACAGAGACCAAGGCATTCTACACCCCGGTGTTCGCCGACGACCTACGACAGGGAGCACAGTACCTGATGCAGGTGAGAGAGCCTCGGAACCAGTGTTTTTTACATCTGTTACAATCAATCAACCACTCATGCACAAGCCTTACATACTACACTCATGCTTTTCAAATAATGACTGATAGATGTGCTGGTGTGGATTTGCATCATGTCACCGTACTGTTCGCAATCCCTTTTATAATTGAATGTGGACACATTATGCGGTTTAGTCACGCATGATCTTAAATGGTAAGTGGAAAATGTTTGCTCACAATTGCTTAAAAAAAGTATTTGGCTGTAAGACCAACAGAAGATTAACAACCTCGGTATGCCAGTAGTTTTAAGAAGAATATTTGCTTAAATTTGAGGGATTGGAGAGCCCTTATGCTGCGTGTTTTCGCTCGGATCTGGCAGGACTACCATGGTTTCAGTAAAATGAGTCTGCATGCTGTGCTTTCAATAGCTGTGAATTTATTTACTACACAGTGTGAAGCTTTAAGTCATATGAAAGCCTGATTCTGCATTTGAAGAGTCATGTGTCTCAAAATGTTGGTTTGTGTGATAAATTCGTAGCTTTTTGGGGGCACTGTGGCTTGGCTGTGTTATGGGTTTGACTCCTTTCGGAGATGATGGGTGTGTGTGTGCTTACTGGTTTATGTTCCCCCTGCGTCTCAGGCTGCTGGACTGGGCCGACTCAAGCCCAACACTCTGGTGATGGGCTTCAAGAACAACTGGAAGGAGGGAGATATGAGGGATGTGGAAACGTACATCAACCTGATCCAGTGAGTTTATTACTATCCTGTTCCACTAAAATCAGCCTGATCCAGTGAGTTTATTACGAGCCTGTTCCACTGAGATCAGCCTGATCCAGTGAGTTTATTACAATCATATTCCAGTAAGTCAACCTGATCCAGTCTGTTTACTACAATCCTGTTCCGCTAAAATCGGTCTGATTAAGTGAGTTTATTATAGTTCTGTTCCTCCAAAATCAGCCTGATCCAGTGAGGTTATTATGATCCTGTTCCACTAAAATCAACCTGATGTAGTGAGTTTGTTACAACGTTGTCCATTAAAATAAACCTGATCTCGTGAGTTTGTTACAATCCTGTTCCACTAAAATCAGCCTGATCTTGTTAGTTTATTACAATCCCGTTCCGCTAAAATCTGCTTGATCGAGGGAGTTTATTACAATCCTGTTCTGCTGAAATCAGCCAGATTCAGTTTGTGTTTATTACAGTCCTGTTCCACTAAAATGGATCTAATCCTGTTGGTGTTTATTGCAGTCTCATTCTACTAAAATCGTCCGATCTGGTGAATTTATTACAATCCCATTCCACGAAAAACAGCCTGATCCTGGGAGATGATTATAATCCTGTTCCACGAAATTCAGCCTCCATGTAATTGCTGACTTAGCAGTATAACTATGAGTAATACACAGAAGTGTCTCAAATGGTGCATGGAATCACATAAGTTGAGCAGTCCTGGGTTTTGTCAGTTCTGTTATCCAGCTGATTCATTAATGCTCCTTTATGAAGTACCCAGGTAATACTGGGAGTTCAATCCTATCCTATTCCATCAGTATCAAATGTGATGCAGCGAGCTGAACACAATCCTGTTCCCTCTCTTGGGCCCATAATTAGACCTCCCACCCTTCTTGATTCCCAGGAACAGAATCTATCACAGACCAAAAAGGATTATAAGCGCGCCAAGTTAGATTGCATGGAAGTCCCGCTCCCTCTGTACGTGACCTGTAAATTTGCCCCCAGGTCTGGGACAGAGGTCACATGGTGTCTCTGGCCATCCAAACAGAATTAAGGGAGGGCAGGGGGCTGGAGATAATATAATACAATGGAAAAACTTCAAGAATGTTCAGGAACTGCTTGTTCAAATGCCCATCTTTGTTCTGTTAGTCTCTGTCATACAGCTTTGTACTTTTTCTGAGAGAGTGTAATGCATCAGTCGATTTGCTTCTTTTTTTTTTTTTTTTTTTTTTTTGTATTAACATTTGGCTGCCACATGAAAATGCCAACTGGTGATTGTTTGTTTGGACGTGATCTCGAGTGTCCGCTCACAGTATTTGTACAAGTTTGTTTGTTTGTTTACTGGATTGTTTCCAGTGAAAGAGTTCACAGACCTTCTGAGCATCTGAATGTAATTCGGTTGAATGGGGTCTGATTTTTCAATGGTGCGTGATGTGTACATGCGTGAGCCGTTTCTAACCGCTTCCTGTGAAACGCTAACAGGCTTTGCTCTAATTCCATTACAGCGACGTGTTTGATTTCCAGTACGGAGCCGTAATCATCAGGCTGAAGGAAGGCCTGGACATTTCCCATATTCAAGGCCAAGGTTTGTTCACCATTGGTGTTGGCTGTCTGTACGATCACACCTCTCGTTTATGCCCCAAATCACCTGTATGCCTCATATTCTCTCTAATTTTTCATCATTCTAAGCTTGTTTAATGACTTTTCCTGCTGGAAGGAAGTCATTGTGTGATTGTGACGGGGATTTAAGGATTTTCTGGTATTGCCCTACACTAGGCCTCTGTTGTAGCAGATTTTATAAGCAGCTTTAAATACAAATGTGGCAACAGACTTTGAGTCCTTCAGCAAAGGAATGACTGGGACTGTGCTGGGCTTGTTTCTGTCCATTCATGTAGCCTCGTACACACGCACACGCGCACACACACACACTTACACGCACACACCCGTGCACACACTCAAACACAGTTACGCGCACGCACACACACACACAAACACACACTCTTACAAGCATGCGCACTTACACGCACTCAAACACTCGCGCACAGACTGGCAGAGTGAAGGTGATTCATTCCCCTGACCTTGTGAGTAAATATCTTAATTGCTGAAAATGGTCCGAAAGTGGTTTAGAAACAAACAGCAGCCGTGTTCCTGAGGATAAACAGCCCTCCCTGTGTTGGCTTTAAGGTGAAATGGTGTGTGTGTGTGTGTGTGTGTGTGTGTGTGTGTGGGAGTGTGTGTGTGTGGGAGTGTGGGAGTGTGTGTGTAAATCTATTTTAAATCCTGTTTTTGAGCTTTTGAGCCTCTCTTTATTGTAGTAATGTGTGTGTGGGGAGTGGTGCGTTCTCTGTCGGCTCTGACCGAGCGCTGAACTCGTCTGTCTCCCTCCAGATGAGCTGTTGTCATCGCAGGAGAAGAGCTCAGGGATGAAGGACGTCATCGTGTCCATCGACATGAGCAAAGACTCCGACGGAGACTCATCCAAACCCTCCTCTAAAGCCACCACGGCCCAGAACAGCCCGGCCATTCAAAAAGGTACTGCCACTGCACCCCATTGCAATACACTGTACCATACTGCTCTACACTGCACCCCACTGCAATAAACTGTACCATACTGCTCTACCCTGCACCCCATTGCAATACACTGTACCATACTGTTCTACACTGCACCCCACTGCAATAAACTGTACCATACTGCTCTACACTGCACCCCATTGCAATACACTGTACCATACTGCTCTACACTGCACCCCACTGCAATACACTGTACCATACTGCTCTACACGGCACTCCACTGCACTACACTGTACCATACTGCTCTATACTGTACCAAACTGCAATGCACTGTACCATACTGCTCTATACTGTACCAAACTGCAATGCACTGTACCATACTGCTCTACACTGTACCATACTGCAATGCACTGTACCATACTGCTCTGCACTGCACCTCACTGCACTACACTGTACCATACTGCTCTATACTGCACTCCACTGCACTACACTGTACCATACTGCTCTATACTGCACCCCACTGCATTACACTGTACCATACTGCTCTATACTGTACCCCACTGTACCATACTGCTCTACACTGCACCCCACTGCAATTCACTGTACCATACTGCTCTATACTGCATCCCACTGCAATACACTGTACCATACTGCTTTATACTGTACCCCACTGGACCATACTGCTCTACACTGCACCCCACTGCAATACACTGTACCATACTGCTCTATACTGCACCCCACTGCAATACACTGCACCATACTGCTCTACACTGCACCCCACTGCAATACACTGTACCATACTGCTCTATACTGTACCCCACTGGACCATACTGCTCTACACTGCACCCCACTGCAATACACTGTACCATACTACTCTACACTGCACCCCACTGTACCATACTGCTCTACACTGCACCCCACTGCAATACACTGTACCATACTGCTCTACACTGCACTGCACTGCAATACACTGTGCCATACTGCTCTACACTGCACTCCACTGCACTACACGGTACCATACTGCTCTACACTGCACTCCAGTGCAATACACTGCACGACGCTGCACTACACTGTACCCCACTGTACCACACTAACTCACTGCACCCCACTGCACCTTATTACGCTGAACCCCCTGCACTACCCTCCTTGATATTGCACTGCAGACGTACAGCAGACACTGCTCTCCGCTGGGACGTGTTAGACACAGCATTAATCTGCAGGTGCCCCTCAGGCCTGAGTACAGCTGGTGCTTCCTGTCCCTGTTGGACATGCAGGGCTGCTGACTTATGTCTGTAACCACTGAAGTTTGGGCTCTAAACAGAGAGGAGCTCAGCTGCTGGGCCCCCGAGTGTGGCCCTGAACCCCAAATGTGCTCCAGAGTCTTTACCCCAGATCATCTCTCTCCCTGACCCAACTCATTTCTCTGGATCACTGCGCACTGCACTGCTGCCCCACTGCACCGCTCTGTCACTGAAGTGGGGAAGTGTATGTCCCCTGTGTGAACTGTGAGAAAGTGTGTGTGCGCGTGTCTGCAGACGGTGTGACAGTATCTGATGTTGAGTCCTTGGGAGAGGAGAAATGTCTACATTTCCAACACACCGTCCATCCGCCCGCCCCCACACACTCCCATAAGTATCACATCTCCCCTTCCAGTGACCTCCTGCCATTGAGCCCCCCCATTCGCTGGCAGATGTCTTCATGCTTGCGTGTCATTGGCCAAACACCTTCCACTCCCTGCCACCAAAAGAATGCGGGAGAAATGCATTTCTCTCCTAGCGGTCGAATCGTTCTTGTTTCCCTGGCTCGTTGTTTCCCTGGACTAGTTCAGAGACGTTGCCTATTAGCACCACTACGGTTAGCGTCCGTTTAGTTCACGGAGACCCTGTTCTCCATCCTGGTCAATGGTAACATTAGCATAATAATAAAACTGCAATCATTTTTTCCTGCTAGAAAATCCTCGTTTTATCATTCGCAAACATTTCTCAGTGTATTGGTTTGGTAACTCCGAAGATAAGTATGGTACTACTGCTGCATCAAACATTGTCAGTCGACGATGCGGACTTGTCGAATGTACTGCAAAGACTCAAAATTGTACAGCAGGGCGGTGCCCGGAAACTGCGCTCGTTTGCCGAAATGCTTGTCATGGAGCCCAGCGGAAGTCGATGGATGAAGCCTCTGCGGTGATGTGGTCCACGGTTCCCACAATGCGTGGTGTTCTGTTTCAGAAGTGGCATCTATATGCCTTGGCGACCGCTAACCGCTTCCTCTGGGGTCTGGACGAGCCCTCTTTAGCGTTCACACCAGAGGGGGTCGCTCAAATCCCTCTTTCCCCCCTCCCCAAAAAAAACACAATAAAAAACCAGCGGGGGGTCGCTGTGACATTCCGTGGGAAGAGCAATCGGGAAACGTAGCCGCCATTTCGCCATTTCTCACGACCGGAGTTCACGATGGAGCCGAGGCCCTTCTGTTTCCGCCTCGCGGCTATTTTTAGTGCTTTCACGCCGCTGCTGTGACGAAGCTCCTTCACTGTTGAACTGCAGAACGACAGAGGATCGTTACTCATGCTGTTGTTACACCGGCAGCTGCAAACAGGGGGTCCGTGACACCGTTCTACAGCAGGGTCCTTTCATTCATATTTGGACTGTAACCTAGTGTTATGGAGTAGCTTACCTGCGCAGTTTGCTCTGTGGATGGGAATGCACTGTGAAGCACAAATGCAGGATTTACACCTGTGCCAATTGAAGAGTGTTGTGTTTTCAGCCTTTAATGACCATGTCGCTGTCTGAATACTTACCAGCCTTGCTGTACAAGCAGAATTAGTGCACTACAGATGCAGGCAGTTTACTCTGTGAAGAACTCTGAGCAGTTGAACTGCACATTTTGAGGGCAATACGGGGCCTTCTGCAGAAATCTTGACGGAGAGCCTGTCGATGGTTTGTTCTGTGGTTCACACTGACTTCATGAATTACGGGGTGGGGTGAGAGCGATGTCTGACCAGCCTTGGGCAGAATTTAGTCCCTATCTGGGTTTTTGTCATGACTGTAGACGTGGGGGGGTTCGGTGAGGTTTGTCGGGGCCCGGGTGTTTCTGTTTTCTAGGTTTTTCCATTCCTAGAACACTTTGTCCATCGACCGCTTCCTTAATGGGGCCGCAGAACAGGAGGCCCATTGTAGCCCAGTGTAGCGCGCGCATGCGCTTGTGTGAGTAGCGCATGTGTTTTTCATCTGTGCACTGCCATGATTAACCCACCTTTTTTTTTTTCTCCCCTCTCCATCCCTCCTTCCCCTCTCCGCACCTCCCCCATCCCTCCCTCCATCCACCCCTCCACTCCTCCCCCTGAACATTTTCCAGATGACGAGGATGACATCAGGGCCCCCACGCAGCCCTTGCTGAAGAAAGGCAGGCACCTCCCCCCCTTCGCTCATCTCCGTCCTGCTCACTCGCTCCTCTTTCCCAGTCCTCCTCTCCTCCTCTCGCCTGCTGTTCAAGCCCCTCTCTCGCTTCCTGTTGGCCTCTGAAGCCTGTGTGTGTGTTTGGCTCTCGTAGGCTGTGTCATCTTCTCAAACTCCACTTCCCCTCTCCCCTTTCTCCTGAGTAGAGACTTCTGCACTTTCCTCTTTTTCAGAGAACTTGTCCCTCTCTGTTTTTCCCCTGTATTATGTGAAGGAAGTAGTTTGTGCTCTGTGCTCTGTGTGAAGGGTGAGACACGAGTGGTGTTTCCCAGTCTTGTAATACCACATGAGAATTTGTCTGCATGTATATAGAGTTAGAGCAGATTATAATAGAGAGAGGTGTGTGTGTGTGTGTGTGTGTGTGTGTGTGTGTGTGTGTGTGTGTGTGTGTGTGTGTGTGTGTGTGTGTGTGTGTGTGTGTGTGTGTGTGTGTGTGTGTGTGTGTGCCCATAAACGGTGAATTCCAGGAATGTGTCGCAAGTGAGACCGTTTTAGCTCATGCTACTGTGCAAAGTACAGGTGCAAACACACTTCATTATTCAGCATTTGATTTGGACAAGTGTGTGACTTCCAACAGTATTTAACTGTTAGCGGTAAACTGGTCCAAATTAGCTCTCTGTGGGGGCCAATGTCCAGCTTGTGTTCACAGACACTTCCATTATTGGCGTTTAGAATCCTTCCTGTAAACGGCTGGAGTCACTGTTGTTCAGAGTTAGTTCTGTCCTTGCTGACCTTTGACACGGGCTGTGTGCTTGCTGTGTGTGTGTTACAGATAAGAGCCCCACAGTGCCTCTGAACATAGCAGATCAGAGGCTGCTTGACTCCAGTAAGCAGTTTCAGAAGAAGCAGGGTCGAGGCACAGTGGACGTGTGGTGGCTGTTTGATGACGGAGGTGAGAAATCGGCGTTTATAACAGTCAGCCTGTGTAACACACACAACCCCCCCTCCACCTCAGTCAACCTCTGATCCAGCTGCTCATTGGTTTATCAGTGTCTCCTGCCGTATTCTGCTCCTGCGGGCGAGTAACAGACACTAGAAGCACTTTCCAAAAAACATTTATGAGTATTTATAATATAAGTGTTTCTATCCCCTGTAATTTTTACTAACTAAATGTTGGGAAATTATCCAGAAATTTTTACTTCCATTACAGCATGAATCCTTTGAATTTATTTGAACTTATTTATGAATTCATTTATTTATTTATTGGTGGTGGCTATTTTTACGCCAGTCATAATCTTACTCCAATGAGCCATTCTTATGAACTTCTGTATGCACAATGTAGGAAATCTGGGCTTGGACCAATGACTGAGCAGTATCTTTGCTTAGGCCACTGCATTAGCAATAATATAGCAGCTGACGTGAGCTAGCGGGGCGATTATAACATTACTTGTGAGAGTAGCTACCTAGTTGCTTGTTATCTTAGCTAGCTAGTTAGGTAGTTATGAGAGCGTAATTTTCGGTTCCTCGTTAGCTCAATATTTGGGGATATGTCCGGTCATCAGACTTTACAATCAATAGTTTGTTGTGAATAGTGCAATGTAGATGACCTGGTTAGCTACATAATTTGTCCTTGCAAGAAATTTTAGAATGGAAGTTGGCTCAATGGCTAGCTGCCCAAGTTATCTAGCTAATGACTAACATTATCTAGCTAGAGTAGGTGACATCCTAACTGTAACTTAAAGTAAGTTAGCCAGCTAGCTGATCTAGTTACGTTAATGCAGCATGCAGGATACATGGGCTATTTTAATGTCAGACATAATGAGTTTAATTTCTTTCCCCCCGAGGCCGCATTTCCAACTTTGCACAATGTGCATGTGGAAGTTCGTACGATCCTCTATGTCGCCAGGTTCACAGCCAATTGGCCAGAACGTGCCATTTTAAAATCTATAGCTTTGTGGCATCACACGGGGAGGTGACTGCCCAGAGTCAAAAAGAATTGATCAGCCCAACCTGTTAATCAGTTCTTCGGTTATTCTGGGTGGTCCCTTCCCCTTGTGATGTCACAAAGGACAGATTTTTGAAATGGTTTGTGGTAGCTAATTGGCTGTAGCCCTTGTGACATTATAGGGGACTATTAATCTTTCCTCAGATTTCTGAGTCTGTTGTTGAACTCTATTGCTTTATATCATCAGTTGTGATTGATACACAGGTGTTATAATGTTGAGTTGTGAACATTCTTATCAGGTTTCATTGATGTTAAAGGGTTGAAAGAGGATGTTCGAAGTCCTTACTCGCTGAATCAATCAATGACTCCTCCCTTGTGCTCCGACAGGCCTGACGCTGCTGATCCCGTATCTGCTCATCAACAAGAAGCGGTGGAAGGACTGCCGCATCCGCGTCTTCATTGGCGGCAAGATCAACCGCATCGACCACGACCGCCGAGCGTGAGTACCCGACCGTCCGCTTTCCCTGCGAATCACTGTCACGCCAGACCTCTGCTCGCCGGTCTGTCCAATCCGAGGCCGCGCTCCGAATCTCAAAATCTGCTGCTGAATAAATGTGTCGGCACTCAAGCTAGAGTTCCCTTTCGCACACTAGGGAGTAAAATCTCAGCATTCGTGCAGTGATGCGTAGAGTGTTTGGGTGGTGTGTGCTAAAATGGCTGTAATTGTTAAGTTTGACAAACGTTGTGGTCTTTGCTCTCCGTCTTGCCCTGACAGTGTGTAATCTCACCTCAGTCTTGGTGTGCTGCAGCACAGGACATAAACACACAATTATCAAAGCGACACTCTCGTTACCTTCTGGATAAGCTGTTTGTGAATTAGGGACCAGTTACCCATGCGAAGATCATATTTATCTTACCGCCCCTGCTCGTGTCAACGGCAAATTGATTTATTAAATAATTATTTGATTGATTAGTGAGTGACGCTGGAGTCTCATGACAGCACTCCCTCCAATTCTTCGCTTATCCAGGAGTCAAAAAGGCCTCTTGTCCATATACTTACGGTCTGCTCTGGATGTGCTTCAGTAAGCGTGAGGTTTGTTTACTCAGTATGGCTGCCTTTCAGTTGGGAGTACTTTTCGTCAGGGCAGCCGTCCCATGATGCATTGCAGTGAGGTGGCACCTGTCCAGCCTGTGATGTTGATGCGACGGCACAGAACGAGGTCTTCAATATTTAAGCAGGGCATTGTTTCTTTTCTGCGCAGTGGGTCTGCTTTTATAACTACCTTTCAGTGGCTTCTAAAACAACAGCCCCTTCTCGAACCGCCAGCCCTTCACGAGCAGGAGGAAATGGCATGTGTCCACAGGCAGTTATTTCACAGAGCGTGGCTTTTGTGCAGTGCCTTTCCTGTGTATAGGCGGAGTTGTGTTTTATAGTATAGCAGCATAGCATACATATGCTTTATTGTGACCTCATATACAGTTGGAGCAGGGGTTACTGACACGGAATCGATCTGTGGCGTTGAGCTCGCAGCTCAGAGATCGGCTGCTCGCCCTTGCGGTGGACACGTCCGGCTCAAAGTCTTTCTCTGTCCTCAACAGCTGTTGCTGCTGCTGCTTTTGTTGGGCTATATTTAGCACTGTGCCAATACAGGCCCCTTCCTCACGCTGGGGAAACTGTTAAGTGTGTGCGAGTTTGTGTAGTGTGAGTGCATGTATTTCTGAGCATGTATGTGCTGTTGTGTGCAGGAGCGTGTCTGTTCATGAGAACGCATGTTTATCGTATGCACGAGAGGGTGCATGTTTAGTGTTTGCTTGTGAGAGGGTGCATGTTTTGTGTGAGCATGTGAGACTGCATGTTTGGTGTACATGTGAGAGGGTGCATGTTTAGTGTGTGCATGTGAGAAGGTGCATGTGAGCATGCATGTTTAGTGTGCATGTAAGAGGGTGCATGTTTAGTGTTTGCAGGGGACGGTGCATGTTTGGTGTGTGCATGTGAGAGGGTGCATGTTGGCTGCTGCTTTGGCCAATCAGCTGTAAGTCGCTTTGGATAAAATTTTGTTGATTGAATAACTGTGGTGTGTGAACCCGTTATACCGGTGCTTATCTCAAAACTATGAGTTCTTTGTGGTGTAACTCTTTTCTTGTGTAAATTTTGGGGGAAAGCATTCGTATACTCACTCAGTCGTGCACCTTCACACTCACTCACTCTCTGAGTCACTCTCTCCATCTCTCTCTCATGCACTCACTCGTTTCTCCTCTTTTTCCGGTCTTACAGGATGGCCACCCTGCTGAGCAAGTTCAGGATAGACTTCTCAGACATCACCGTGCTCGGAGACATCAACACAAAACCAAAGAAGGAGAAGTAAGAGTCTAAAAATCACAAAAACATTCCTCCAGCAGGAGAAGTTCACAGCTTCTACCTCTTCAGCTGAAATATGAATCATAATCTATCCAGTTATTTCCTAAAACAAAGCAGTTTTATGTTTAACAGCCAGCGCAGTCAATGTCACTCCTTTGCTCTATGTATGCTTCGTGAAACAGACAGTCTGTGCACTTCTGGAGAATTGGGCCTGTTGATTTACTTTAGGCCGGGAAACAGATTACAGGACTCTGACTGTGGAGTTGTTTTTATTTTAGAGAGCAGGACTCGCCAATTTCCCTGCCAGTTGCTTGCATTGGTCTGGTGTAAAAGCTTATTTCGCCGTCTGCCAAAAGCTCCCATCACAGAAACATTACATCCTATTACAGCACTGTAATTCCCTACAAACAATGTGGTACATTTGGACTTTGCCAGCTCTCGCTGTGAAGTCCCATAATATTGGTCGTCATACTGCTAGATACTAGTTATTAACCCTTGGAGCGCTATACACGACTAAAGTTGCTCAATGATGTATCAAAATCAAAGCTGTTGAAAACTTACCATATTTAAATTTGCGATTCTTTCGAATTTATTTCAGCACTCTAAGGGTTAATTTGCATGCATGTGTGTGTTTTCAGTGCTAGCATGGGTGTATGCATACATCATGACACTGTAAAAATGGCCACAATTCCTCTGTGGTTTAGAGAATATGGAAGTTGATGCTCAAAGATCGAAGTTGACAGTCTGTACTTTAAACCATATGTTCGTTCATTGTTCCTAATTATAATGCGCTAGAGCATAGAGCCAAAATGCCAGAAATCTTGTACAGTCCTAATAGTTAAGGCCTACGCCGTATTGGCCTCAAAAATAGAGTAAAAAATTGAGTCCTTCCTAATATGCATCCCCTTTTACACACCCATACTTATGGAGAGGTGAGGAGGCGTGTTTAAGTACACTAATAAAATGGAGTACGGAAGATTTTTTGAGTGTTATTCCGTGTCGCTGCAGACGTAAACCCTGTTCCTGTGTGTATACTGAGAGTGGTTGAATAGTTTTTGAGTACTGGGCTTGGGCCTGGGCGTGTCTGGCTGAGTGATTGACAGCTCCCCCAGCGTGGCGGCCTTTGAGGAGCTGATCGAGCCGTATAAACTGAGGGAGGATGACATGGAGCAGGAGGCAGCCGAGAGACTGAAGAACGAGGAGCCCTGGAGAATCACCGACAACGAGCTGGAGCTCTACAGGGCCAAGGTGGGCAACACACACACACACACACACTCACTCACTCACTCACTCACTCACTCACTCACTCACTCACTCACTCACTTACACGCGCACAGGCATGCACACTCACACGCGCACACTCACACACACACACACACGCCCACACACACGCTGGAGCTATACAGAGCCAAGATGTGTAACATATACACACACACACACACACACACACACACACACACACACACACACACACACACACATTGATCTACAGTGTATGGATGAAGACAGTGAACGGAGCACTAGCGTTAGCCTGCATGTAAACATTCTCAAGCACTAACAGCTGAAGCACGCTCACAAACACTGGTGTACGCTCCCACGCGAGAGCCCTGCCCGTCTCGCTCTTCTGAGGTTATCTTATGTGCCTTAAGCGCGTAATGACCACTCTTTGAAGTCCGCTGAATAAATGCATCCTGATTTGATTAGATTCCAGTGCTTTGTCTGCGCGCTGGCAGACGCCGGCGGCGTCACTGCGGCAGGTGCCGTTTGTTGTGGCAGAATTGGAGGTCGGTGAAGCTGTGCGCACAGCGATCCTCCTCAGCCGGTAACACGACTCTTACTGTCTCGCTCTTAACGCTGCGTCTTGTTTTGTTTCGCAGACGAACCGTCAGATCAGGCTGAACGAGCTTCTGAAGGAGCACTCGAGCACAGCCAACCTCATCGTCATGTGAGTAGAGGATTCTGGGATATGGGTGTAAGAATAGTGGGTGTGTGTGTGTGTGTGTGTGTGTGTGTGTGTGTGCAATCTACACAAACTTGAAAAATGTGAACTAGATTGCCAACCGCCAATAATCACATTAGAAGAAGATATTTTTCTTCTACAATTATCGGCGGTCGGCAAATCCGGTTACATTCTTCATATCCCTCTGCTAAAGCACTAAAATTGCATTTTGAATCCTCAAATTACCATAGAAAGCTCCTTAATATAAAAAGCATAAAGCCAGAGTAACTAAAATATGTAAGTACAATGCAAAACGAAGACGGATTGGCAAGGATGGAATCAGATTATGACTTGCATTTGAGCAGTTTCATTTTGTTAGGATGTAAGTTCTGAGCGTGTGCAGTAATCATGACACAGCCCCTTTAAGAGGGGTCTTGCTGCAGAAGTCATGGTTTCTTTTGATAATGCATGCAGGGTATGAATGATATAGTATTCCATCCAGGGCAACGAGTTCTACCCCAGTGTTGTGAAAATTTGCAAAATTAGTCAAGTTCATTGTTTTTTGTGTACTTGACGAAAATGTCATTCCTTTATTTTTTTTAAGTGTAATCTTTTATATGTGATGTACTCTGAGCTACATTTAAAAAAATGTGGACCGCTACAGGTACCCTCACTCTGAATTTGCCATCGTCTTGGCTGTCGCTGCTATCCCTACTGACCTTTCGGTTCTTCGAAACCGACTGGAAGTGTGGGTCTGTCAGAAATGTCACGCAATTTCTTGATTCTTGGTTAAGCCCATTTGACCTTTGAACCTGGAAGCAGATACGGGAAATTTCAGGCTCATTTGTGGATGACTTGCCTTATGTCACTGCTGTTAGCGGGGAGCTAACCGCATTACTGTAGCCTGGTAAACTGATGTATGGGGTGTAACTGTATTGATTTAGAAGGGAAGCAGAGAATGAGGCCTGTAATTAAACCAAACTGGGCTGCCATCTAGTGGCTTTGGCATTTCTCATTGTAGCCACAATAAGATCAGCACAGCTGCGGAGCCCTTGAGTGAGGCCCTTGACCCCGCAGTACCCCTGCGGGGTATTGAGACCTGCTCAGTCTAATCAATTTTAATTCACTTTGGAGGTGGGGGCAGGATTCTGGGGGAAATGATGGATCCACTAGCCATATCCGTGCATCACTGCTTTGGTGGTTTTTGGGTGGGGTGGGGGTTACCTGAATAAATAAAGGTTGGATAAAATTACAGCACCGTGAAAAAGAATTTGCACTTCTAACTTTCTCTACTTTTGCATATTTTGTATACTTTGGCACTAAATAGATCTTTATGCAAAATGTGTATGACCCATGTGAAAATTATGCTAAAAAAGAGCAGGCCAAAATTTCTCCGCAGCAATATGAAATACTGCTCTCTAGTTATTTGAGGCGTTTAGTTGTTGCTAAAGGTGGTACGACCTCTTAAATTTGGGGGGGGGAATTTCTCTCTCGCACTGGGCCAGTTGGTTTAGATTGGTTTTAAACCTTTTCCTTCCGTAAATGCATGATCATTTACCCTGGTCACACTTGTCGTGAATTAAATTGTGTTTGCCGATGTGAAACAATTGTGACCAGTATGCAAAAATATAATTGATTGCACACGTCTTCTCCCGGGACTGTGTCAGTACTGCGAAGTAACATGTCCGTTGTTCTGTCCTATAGGAGTATGCCCCTGGCCCGGAAAGGTGCAGTGTCCAGCGCGCTCTACATGTCCTGGCTGGACACCCTGTCCAAAAACCTGCCCCCGATTCTCCTGGTGAGGGGCAACCACCAGAGCGTCCTCACCTTCTACTCATAAAGCCCCCCGCCCCGCCCCCTACGCCCCACCCGGCCTCCGAGCCACGAGACCTCTTACCATAAAAGAAGAAAGAGACAAAGAAGAAGAACTGAGGGTAAAGAAAAAAAAATCTAGCAACCGATGATGATAATCGAAACGACGAGATGCTGGCAGTAGCGACAGCTGCTGGGCTGACCTCTGTTCTTTTCCTCGCTCCTGTCCTCCTTTTGGCGAACTTTCCGATCTTGCTTTGAAAAAAAAAGAAAATAAAACAAACAAAATGGAGGCTGAAGAAGCAGGGATGGAGGAAGCCCTGAACGTCAACGCAATCGCCTCATCGGTCTTCCAAACGTTGATCGAAACGGAGGAACGAACAACGAATATTTCCATTTTTTTTTTCTTATGGAAACCCGAGCATGCAATTCACACTGCTACTATTATTATTGATATTGCCATCATTAAGCTGTGGATGATTTTGCTCTTTTGAAGCAGCAATAATCAGCAGTTATGATTTTTCCTCTGTTGTTTGAACACAGAAACGCCTTCGATAGCCTTAAGGATGTGCCTTCCATGTCGATTAAATTAAAATTCTGTGCCCTGTGCAATCATACCATAGCATATATGAATGGATCAGTTTGTTTCTGAGCTCTGAATGTTGGAGGGGAATCTGCTTCTGTGGGGTTTTATCTGCGTGTAAATCGGCAAAAGGAAAAAAAAAGTTCCACTTATTTGCTTAATCATGTACTCATTTTGTTTCCTCAAATTCTCGTGTGATTTTCTCCTGATATTTAAGTCTTCCTTTCAAAAGGTAAATGAATGAAATTAGTTCATGTTTGAACTGTTTGATCCCGGGCGAAATTGCTCATGTTCCGCATTTCAAGAGCTTGCGGTGCAGGTGTTCTTTTACGGTTCACCGTTACGTCCATCTCCATTTAATTCGCGTGACAGCTCTATCGCCGGGTGCCAGATAATGGTCGTTGACTTTTCTTTCGTGGATTCAGGCCTGGCTTTAGACGGTCAGTCGTGCAGAAATGAACTCGCAGCCATTTGGTGCCCCAGGGGCGACACAGCTGCAAGGGTTTGAACCAAAAACTGAAATCTGTTACCACAATTTTTCTCTATTATTATTATTATTATTATTATTTTAATTATTATTGAAAAATAACCCTAGGTGTTGTAGCCCTGAAAAGGAACTGATGAATCCTACAGTCGTCTAGGACTTTTGCCTTAATCATTAGTGAAGTTTGTTGTATTTTAGTACGTCGTACTGTTCCTCTGAAGCCATACGGGCTGGTGAATAATTAATGAAGAGCAAACGAGAGCTCGTCTCTTTATGGGAGGATAGACGCACGGAGAATGTAAGGTCAAACGATTTTGAATATTTATTTAAAAGAAAAATATGCTCAAATAGTATTTTATGTTCATGCAGTCGTGCAGAAGGTTCTGGAGTGGCGATCCTCGCTGGCACACGGGGCGCTCTGAAAGGTGACTGTAGCGGACACTTGGGCAGTAGCACCTTACCCCCCACCCCCACCCCCAAAAAAAAAAAAAAAAAAAAAAAAAGCTGGAGCAGCCTGGTGTCAGTTTGCATGCATCTTTTTCTCATCTGTCCAGTGTTGTGTTCAGATGTACTATCATAAGGGGCCCCCTGGGGTCTTGTTCATGTCGTAACGGGCCCCTGGCCTTGGCCCCTATTCACTATGCAGGTGTGTTTTTGGCTGAGGGCCAGTGTTTGGATGTGTGGCAAATCCCTGTCTCGCAGGAGTTAATGGGGGCTCAGGGCCACCCCGGAGGCTCTGGTGGAGGTGTCCCTCGAACACAAGCTGCTGTGGCCACACCTGCGGGTCGTACCATTACAGAGCCCGTTCAGGGGGGTGGGGAGGCTCCGTAAGAGCCCTCGCATCCGGAGCCTGTTTAGCACTGCCAGTATCACGCGCACAAACGCACATGCACAAACACACGCAACCGCATTCAGTCAAATGCAAACTTGCACAAGCACGCACAGATGCGTGCACGCACACGCGTACATGCACACTCTCAAACGTATACACACATGCACGCAACATGTGCAAACAGGTGCACTCAAATACACGCGTGCACACACACATATTCGCCCACTCGCACGTTTGTACACACACTCACGCATGCACGCGAACGCATGCGCACACGTACGGGTACATGCACGCGCACGGGCGTACGCACACCTGCGTACACACGTGCACACATGCAGGCACACAAGATCCCATAGTGAGGACAACTCTACAAACTGCCTCATACTTCCTGCAAACAGGGAATTGCTTTTAAAAAAAGCCAATTTTAGAGTCCCTAGTTTTTGCTTGAGCTTTGCAACCAATGACGTTTTATTTTATTATGAAAGGCTCGCCGCCTCCATCTTCTGTGCGTGAGAATGTGCTCGTGAGAGCACCATTTGGCCGAAGGGAAGGTTGGGTTGAACAGAAATGCTTCTACAAAATGCAGCCAATGTAGAGCAAATGTCTCATAGTGAAATGACCTTTTTTTCTAATCTCTTTTACGACTTCTGGAGTCTTTCTGCTGTGCGGATTCCTCTCAAAATATGGCACGCTGCCTTTTTGAGGGGCGGGTGGGGGCGATGGGGGAAAGTTTTACTACCCTCCAAACCCCCGAAACCGTGGTGAAGTTTTGAGCGAATCGGACTGCGGATTTCACGTTACTCTCCAGCACCAGCGCGACTGCGGCCCACCAATCTGTGTTGATTGTATAATCGAAATGAATATGCCATACAGTTATGAACGTTTTATGTACATGAACGTAAATATACATATAAATATACAACTTATGCACAGGGATGAACACCAATGTAAAGATGTGACTTGAAAATCTGTGCAAAGCATGTAATTACCTTTTTTTCTAATTGGACGGGGCTATTTTAGCAGTTAGAGTGCCCCTGGGTTGCAATTCTCTCTCTCTCTCTCTCTCTCTCTCTCTCTCTCTCTCTCTCTCTCTCTCTCTCTCTCTCTCTCTCTCTCTCTCTCTCTCTCTCTCTCTCTCTCTCTCTCTCTCTCTCTCACGGCTGTTCAGCACCTGAAACTCTGAAAGCTCACAGTTGACGTAGAAAGCGTTTCAGCGATGTCCTCGGTTCATATAAACGGTTAATAAACTTTGGAAGGGTCTTTAACTTTCCGACGATGTCGCAAACCTTGCTGTTGATATTTGTGTCTTAAGTACCAACCAAATACTCTGTGTGTGAGTGCGTAATATATTCCCAGATGTATAGATACACGTTCACGATGTATAGATTCACATGCTGTAGCCTGTGCGGTGTGCTGACGGCAGCGCTTCTGTAGCTGTTTCTCTCTCTCTCTTCCTCCCTCCCCTCCCTCACTCACTCACTCACTCACTCACTCACTCACATACACATCTTCTGTCCTTCCATAATTCCACATTTGCCGCTAGATTTCCAGTCTGTCGCCAAAGTTCGTCTTCACTTTTTCCCGCCGTGAGTCGTGAAACCATGAAACTTGATGCAATCTGAGCGGTGTTCATTCTCGTAACGCTGACCCAAGATCTCACTGTAACTCTCCTTCAACTAACCTGTAAATAAAGTAGTCGTCTTACTAAATTAAATTAAGGGAGTGGAATATTAACGGCAGATTAAATATGGAGAAATGATATTTATTTTTTAGTTTTAGGTTTCTCCGATCACTTTTCTTTTTCGTTTATTTTATTTCGGTTTTAAGTTAAATTGCATGTTGATTTTATGTTTTGATCTCTTTACGAAAATTTGTCTTTACTTTCCTTTTTCCATCTTCCTGTACATTTCCATCTTTTTTATATGCCTTTAAAAAAATATGTTGACAACCGGTTTAAACCCACCCCTCACCCCCTCCCTAACTCCTCTCCCCAAATTAGGCAGGTAATTTCTGCTCCACCCCCTTCTGCCTAGCTGGTTGAAACGATAATTTTTTGATATACTGTTATATACTGTTAACTGTCCCCGATACTTTTTTCTAACATTTTAACATTTAAGGTTACCAATACTTTGTACATCTTAATTGCAATAAATAAAAAAAATCAAATTAAACTGATCAGTTGTTCTTTTGTGATCATTCTTCTTGTGGTCGTATCTATATATTTTCATTGTGCTGATTCATTTGTTTTATTTATTGAAATTTGAATGATTCAGTCCTCTCATATCAAAAATGTAAAAAATTTTTGATGTTTGACTTATTGTCCATAATGTGAGCAGATGTATAATGAGAAGTTTTTTTTTTCTGGGCAAAAAGCTCAAAAAAAAAGGTCAAACTGAAAATTTAGTCAACAAAAGGATTGCAGAAAAATTTAACCACGTTTTGCAGTCATTGTAAGAATTTGCCTCCCCTCGAGTCTTTATTTAAAGTTAAGGTTGCTGAACAATGACGCCATTTTATTTATTGGCGAGCGCAGCTGCCTTGGGTCCCTCCTGAGATTTAATCCCCCTGGGGAGTGATTTCTCTTCTCAGTCGGAGGATTTTCTCCCTACTGGGAGTTTCTGACCTCATTTGCTATTTTGGGGTTCGTCGGCCCTGTGTCTCTTTAAAGCCTCTTTGTTGCAGCAGTAAGGAGTGCTTTACAAATAAATGGAATTGAATTGGTTTATGAACAAATAGAATTACCATTTTGTGGGTACTTCGTGTCCAAAAACCACAATTTATTGTACTCAATGGTTCCTCATGAACATCAAAAAAATGTTTTATTTATTTATTTACGTTAATGGTCCTACCTTTTGCCATTATGTTATTTTACCTTAAAGGGCATCTAAAGTCGATTCTCAGACGGGACGTTGAACATCCAATGTTTACAAACAAATCACTTGCTTTTGTTGACATCTTGCATTGCCACATGACCAATTTCATTCATCTACCAATGTTTTGTGTACACGCGCAGATAATCCTTCTATTTCGGTTCGTTTGCGCAGGTGCGGTTTTCTGATTGCCCGATAAACAAAAACAATGGGAATCGACTTTAGATGCCTTTTAAGTTCTGTTGCTTAGACTTGCGCCCGAGAGGAAGTGATAATGATGTTGACTGAAAATTCTGTATATCTTGTTTCAGAGCAGCATAAGCATCACTCACTGAATTGCGGAAACAATTACGGTATGATATCTACGCGATTTGGGCTCGATATGATCCCTTAATTATTAGCCTTTTTACCTATAGTCTGTGTAAAAAGATGGATAAAGCAACTGTGATGTCATCCATTAGTTTCAGCATACCATTTAGGAAGCCTCAATTTTGGCAATTTGAACAGCGCCATTTTGTCATTTTGAAACCGGATGTGATTCCTATTGAACGAGAGCGTGAATTGAAGGTCCAGTGGAGAGCGAGGGGTGGATCTACGGGTGGATCTGACCGTATCAGACGAGGACCAGAGAATTGCCGTGCCCCTAAAGCATATTCTGGCTTTATCCTGTATTCGAGTCAATTTGGGACTATAATTTACGAAAATGAACATCATGATATATCGACGGAGACTTGAAACTTGCAATCAATACCATAAAATAATGTGGAAAATCATTATTTAAATAATAAATCAGGTCGGAAAGTATGGTCATTTTCTCAAAGACTTCTACAGCTTTGAACTTCTTTCTGCAACCACCGACGTCGCCATCTGCTGGCCATTAAATAGAATGCAAATTTTAGAGATTTCCGCATTGGTCTCAGTTTTCAGACCTGGGCGCTGCGTCCATCTTTTTATACAGTTATTAGGTTTTTCCCTCATTTTTCTTCCACTGCCAGAAGATGTACGACCCCCCACTGGCTGTCCGCCGCCATTGCCGGAACCCTCACGGGCGGATCATACAAAAATGATTTCTGAATGTTACCAGGCTGGCCTATCAATCTTATAGCATTGCCCTTGCATATGACGGCAACTTGCGGTGGTAAGATGTTGGCGCCGGAAACGCACAATTTTTGCACAAAGTGACTTATGTTTTAACAGGTGGTTAAATATTTAAGCCTGCGAAAAAAGAAAATAAAAAGACACTTTCTCTGTGTTGTCGCTGTCAACTGGTGATGAAGCCGCCCCACAACCAAGTTAGAGAAAATTTCCAGTTAGGTACAATCTGATTGGCTGAAGTGTGGCTCAGCCCATAATTGGTGAACAATGCGAAAATGACTCATATTTAAGTTCTTTTACTTTTCTATTATCCATAAGAAGGCTCTTTTCATTTTTTTTAATAAAAATTCCCAAATATTAAAAATGGCAAATTTTTTGTCCCCAGTTTGCGCATCCATCCATTCTCTGTGCCCGCTTCTTCCTCACTAGGGTTGTTGGGGGAGCTGGAGCCTATCCCAGCTGATGACGGGCCAAAGGCAGGGACCCACCCTGGATAGCTCACAATGCGCACAAACCATTTGCTCTCACACTCATGCCTATGGGCAAATGAGTGTCACCAATTAGCCTGATATGCATGTCTTTGGACAGTGGGAGGAAACCGGAGCACCCGGAGGAAACCCACGCAAACACGGGGAGAACATGCAAACTCCAAAAAAGAGAGGATCCTGGCTGGAATCAAACTTATGAACTTCATCCTGGGAAGCAGTAATGCTGACCACTGTGCAACCATGCTGCCCACTCTCTACCCATTTTTTTTACCATGATCAAAGCAAAAAGAATCAAAATAAAATCATTGTCTCATTTTTATGATTGACTAAAGCCCTCCTATTATTTGAATTGACAAAAGTGAGAGGAAAAAATGTTGACACCAAATGTGCCATTTCAGAGGTAAGAGTATATAGTCTTGTGTTTCTTGGACATTTTTGGTGAAAAATATTTTTGACCATAAAAATGCATGAAGGACTATCATATAAAGCTTTCTTCTCTTTCTTATGATGTAGTGAGACCATTCTTGCATTTTAATTGAGAAATACCACTTTAAATTTATGAAATTTTTGTCAACTTTTGGGACTTTTTTGACCCCAAGTATGCCAAAACATCTCAAAGATGTATTATGTTCCTTTTGTGATGATCTATAAAGACCCATTTATCATTTTAAGTGAGTAAATTGACAATAAAAAATTTTGACCCCAAATGTGCCATTTTGGAGATAAGAGTTTTGCTTTAGTTTCCCAGCCATTTTTGTTGAAAAATATTTTTGACCATAAAAATGCATGAAGGACTCATATATAGAGCTGTTTTCTCTTTCTTATGATGTAGTGAGACCTTTTTTGCATTATAATTGAGAAATATTACTTCAGTATTTATAAAATTTTGTCTACTTTTTGGACATTTTTGACCACAAGAATGCCAGAAAGTCTCAAAGACATACAATTTTCTTTTTCTTATGATCTATAATGACCCATTTATCATTTTAAGTGAGGAAATTGACAATAAAAATTTTTAACGCCAAAAGTGCCATTTTGGTCATAGTAGTATAGTCTTATGTTTCTTGGCCATTTTTGGTGAAAAATATTTTTGACCATAAAAGTGCCTGAAGGACTCATATATAAAGTTTTGGACTCTTTATTTTGATTTATTATGATCTTTTCTGCTTTTTAATTGAGAAATACCACTTCAAAATTTGTGAAATTTTTGTCAACTTTTTGGAAATTTTTAATCACAAGTATGCCAAAATGACTCAATGACATAATTTTCCAATCGTTATGATGTATAAAGACCCATTTATCATTTTAAGTAAGTTAATTGACAATAAAAAATTTTGACCCCAAATGTGCCATTTTGGAGTTAAGAGATAAGTCTTATGTTTCTTGGCCATTTTTGGTGAAAAATATTATCGACCATAAAAATGCATGAAGGACTCATATATAAAGTTTTTGACTCTTTATTTTGATGTTTTCAGATCTTTTTCGCCTTTTGAGCAATACCTGCGTAAAATTAATAAAATTTCTGTCAACTTTTTGGAAATTTTTAACCACAAGTATGCCAAAAAGTCTCAAAGACATAATTTTCTCATTGTTATGATGTATAAAGACCCAATTATCATTTTAAGTGAGGAAATTGACAATAAAAAATTTTGACACCAAATGTGCCATTTTGGAGATCAGAGTATAGTCTTTTGTTTCCCAGCCATTTTGGGTGAAAAATATTTTTGACCATAAAAATGCATGTAGGACTCATATATAAAGATTTTTCTCTTTCTTATGATGTAGTGAGACCTTTCTGCATTTTAATTGAGAAATACCACTTTAAAATTTGTGAAATTTTTGTCAACTTTTTGGACATTTTTAATCACAAGTATGCCAAAATGACTCAATGTCATAATTTTCCAATCGTTATGATGTATAACGACGCATTTATCAATTTAAGTGAGGAAATTGACAATAAAAAATTGTTAACATTTCATGGCCTTTAAGAGAAAAGACTATAGTCTTTTGTATTTCAAATTTACCCATACAAAGAGGCCTGTACTAGCATTAGCATGCTATTATGCTAATGCTATATGTAACATGCTAATGCTAACGTTAGCATGCTGACCTGCTAATGTTAATCTTTGCAGTCCAAAGAAAACATGTTAAAATGCACACGCCAATGTTACCAAAACAACTTGCTAACACTAATGCTAACATGCTGATCTGAAAATGCTAATACTTATGCAAACTCAAACATCAGCCCATAATTGGTCAACAAAGCGAAAATGACTCATATATAAGTTCTTTTACTTTTTTATTATCAATATAAAGGCTCTTTTCATTTTTTTAATAAAAATTCCCAAATATTAAAAATGGCAAAAATTTTTGTCCCCAGTTTGCACATCCATCCATTCTCTGTGCCCGCTTCTTCCTCACTAGGGTTGTTGGGGGAGCTGGAGCCTATCCCAGCTGATGATGGGCCAAAGGCAGGGACGCACCCTGGATAGGTCACTATGCGCACAAATCGTTTGCTCTCACACTCATGCCTATGGGCAAATGAGTGTCACCAATTAGCCTGATATGCATGTCTTTGGACAGTGGGAGGAAACCGGAGCACCCGGCGGAAACCCACGCAAACACGGGGAGAACATGCAAACTCCAAAAAAGAGAGGATCCTGGCTGGAATCAAACTTACAACCTTCGTCATGGGAAGCAGTAATGCTGACCACTGTGCAACCATGCTGCCTGCTCTCTACCCATTTTTTTTTAGTATAATCAAAGCAAAATGTATCAATATAAAATCATTGTCTTATTTTTATGATTGACTGAAGCCCTCCTATCAATTGAATTCATGAAATTGACGATAAAAAATGATGACTCCAAAAGTGCCATTTTGGAGATAAGAGTATACAGTCTTGTGTTTCTTGGCCATTTTTGCTGAAAAATATTTTTGACCAGAAGAATGACTGAAGGACTCATATATAAAGCTTTCTTCTCTTTCTTATGATGTAGTGAGACCTTTCTTGCATTTTAAGTGAGAAATACCACTTTAAATTTATGAAATTTTTGTCAACTTTTGGGACTTTTTTGACCCCAAGTATGCCAAAACATCTCAAAGACGTATTATTTTCCTTTTGTTATGATCGATAAAGAACCCATTTATCATTTTAAGTGAGTAAATTGACAATAAAAAATTTTGACCCCAAATGTGTCATTTTGGAGATAAGAGTATATAGTCTTATGTTTCCTATCCATTTTTGGTGAAAAATATTATTGACCATAAAAATGCATGATGGACTCATAAAGTTTTTTACTCTTTATTTTGATGTTTTAAGATCTTTTTCGCCTTTTAATCGAGAAATACCTGCATAAAATTAATTAAATTTCTGTCAACTTTTTGGACATTTTTAACCACAAGTATGCCAAAAAGTCTCAAAGACATAATTTTCTCATTGCTATGATGTATAAAGACCCAATTATCATTTTAAGTGAGTAAATTGACAATAAAAAATTTTGACCCCAAATGTGCCATTTTGGAGATAAAAGTTTTGTCTTATGTTTCCCAGCCATTTTTGGTGTAAAATATTTTTGACCATTAAAATGCCTGAAGTACTCATATATAGAGCTGTTTTTTCTTTCTTATGACGTAGTGAGAGCTTTTTTGCATTTTAATTGAGAAATACTACTTCAATATTTATAAAATTTTTGCCAACTTTTTGGACATTTTTGACAGCAAGAATGCCAGAAAGTCTCAAAGACATATAATTTTCTTTTTGTTATGATGTATAATGACCCATTTATCATTTTAAGTGAGGAAATTGACAATAAAAAATTTTAACCCCAAAAGTGACATTTTGGAGATAAAAGTATCGTTTTATGTTTCCCTTCCATTTTTGGTGAGAGATATTTTTGACCATTAAAATGCATGAAGGACTCAAGAGTTTTTGACTCTTTATTATGATGTATTAAGATCTTTTCCACCTTTTAATTGAGAAATACCATTAATGAAATCTTTTTCAACTTTTTGGACATTTTTAAACACAAGTATGCCAAAAAGCCGAAAAGACATTATTTTCTCATTGCGATGATGTATAAAGACCCAATTATCATTTTAAGTGAGGAAATTGACAATAAAAAATTTGACCCCAAATGTGCCATTTTGGAGATGAGAGTATAGTCTTATGTTTCCTTTCCGTTTTTGATGAAAAATATTTTTGACCATAAAAATGCCTGAAGGACTCATATATAAAGTTTTTGACTCTTGATTTTGATGTATTAAGATCTTTTCCACATTTTAATTGAGAAATACCTCTGTTAAATTAAATAAATTTCTGACAACTTTTTGCACATTTTTAACCACACGTATGCCAAAAAGTCTAAAAGACATAATTTTCTCATTATTATGATGTATAAAGACCCAATTATCATTTTAAGTGAGGAAATTGACAATAAAAAATTTTGACCCCAAATGTGCCATTTTGGAGATAAGAGTATAGTCTTATGTTTCCCAGCCATTTATGGTGAAAAATATTTTTGACCATAAAAATGCACGAAGGACTCATATATAGAGCGGTTTTCTCTTTCTTATGATGTAGTGAGACCTTTTTTGCAATATAATTGAGAAATATTACTTCAATATTTATAAAATTTTGTCTACTTTTTGGACATTTTTGACCACAAGAATGCCAGAAAGTCTCAAAGATATATAATTTTCTTTTTGTTATGATCTATAATGACCCATTTATCATTTTAAGTGAGGAAATTGACAATAAAAAATTTTAACGCCAAAAGTGCCATTTTGGTCATAGTAGTATAGTCTTATGTTTCTTGGCCAATTTTGGTGAAAAATATTTTTGACCATAAAAGTGCTTGAAGGACTCATATATAAAGTTTTTGACTCTTTATTTTGATGTATTATGATCTTTTCTGCCTTTTAAGTGAGAAATACCACTGTAAATTTAATTAAATTTCTGTCAATTTTTTGGAGATTTTTAACCACAAGTATGCCAAAAAGTCTCAAAGACATAATTTTCTCATTGCTATGATGTATAAAGACCCAGTTATCATTTTAAGTGAGGAAATTGACAATAAAAAATTTTGACCCCAAATGTTCCATTTTGGAGATAAGAGTATAGTCTTATGTTTCCTATCCATTTTTGGTGAAAAATATTATTGACCATAAAAATGCATGAAGGACTCATATAAAAGTTTTTCTTTTATTTTGATGTTTTAAGATCTTTTTCGCCTTTTGCTTTAGAAATACTTGCGTAAAATTAATTAAATTTCTTTCAACTTTTTGGACATTTTTAACCACAAGTATGCCAAAAAGTCTCATTGTTATGATGTATAAAGACCCAATTATCATTTTAAGTGAGGAAATTGACAATAAAAAATTTTGACCCCAAATGTGCCATTTTGGAGATAAGAGTATAGTCTTTTGTTTCTCGGCCATCTTTGCTGAAAAATATTTTTGACCATGAAAATGCATGAGGGACTCATAAATAGAGCTGTTTTCTCTTTCTTGTGATGTAATGAGACCTTTTCTGCATTTTAATTGAGAAATACCACTTTAAAATTTGTGAAATTTTTGTCAACTTTTTGGACATTTTTAATCATAAATATACCAAAATGGCTCAATGACACATAATTTTCTGTTTGTTATGATGTATCAAGACCCATTTATCAATTTAAGTGAAATTGACAAAAAAAATTGTTACCATGTCATGGCCTTTAAGAGAAAAGACTATGCTCTTTTGTATTTCAAATTTACCCATACAAAGAGGCCTGTACTAGCATTAGCATGCTATTATGCTAATGCTATATGTAACATGCTAATGCTAACGTTAGCATGCTGACCTGCTAATGTTAATCTTTGCAGTCCAAAGAAAACATGTTAAAATGCTCACGCCAATGTTACCAAAACAACTTGCTAACACTAATGCTAACATGCTGATCTGAAAATGCTAATACTTATGCAAACTCAAACATCAGCCCATAATTGGTCAACAATGCAAAAATGACTCATATTTAAGTTCTTCTACTTTTTTTATTATCCATATAAAGGCTCTTTTCATTTTTTTAATAAAAATTCCCAAATATTTAAAATGGCAAAAATTTTTGTCCCCAGTTTGCACATCCATCCATTCTCTGTTCCCGCTTCTTCCTCACTAGGGCTGTTGGGGGAGCTGGAGCCTATGCCAGCTGATGATGGGCCAAAGGCAGGGACCCACCCTGGATAGGTCACTATGCGCACAAACCGTTTGCTCTCACACTCATGCCTATGGGCAAATGAGTGTCACCAATTAGCCTGATATGCATGTCTTCGGACAGTGGGAGGAAACCGGAGCACCCGGCGGAAACCCACGCAAACACGGGGAGAACATGCAAACTCCAGAAAAGAGAGGATCCTGGCTGGAATCAAACTTATAACCTTCATCATGGGAAGCAGTAATGCTGACCACTGTGCAACCATGCTGCCCACTCTCTACCCATTTTTTTTAGCATAATCAAAGCAAAATGAATCAATATAAAATCATTGTCTCATTTTTATGATTGACTAAAGCCCTTCTATCAATTGAATTTACAAAATTGACGATAAAAAATGTTGACTCCAAATGTGCCATTTTGGAGATAAGAGTATATAGTCTTGTGTTTCTTGGCCATTTTTGCTGAAAAATATTTTTGACCAGAAGAATGACTGAAGGACTCATATATAAAGCTTTCTTCTCTTTCTTATGATGTAGTGAGACCTTTCTTGCATTTTAAGTGAGAAATACCACTTTAAATTTTTGAAAATTTTGTCAACTTTTGGGACATTTTAACCACAAGTATGCAAAAAAGTCTCAAAGACATATAAATTTCTTTTTGTTATGATGTATTAAAACCCAATCATCATTAGTCAGTAAATTGACAGTAAAAAATTTTGACCAAAATCTGCCAATTTCGAGCTTAGAGTATAGTCTTATGTTATTTGGCCATTTTTGGTGAAAAATATTTCTGACCATTAAAATGCCTGAAGGACTCATATGTAAAGGTTTCTTCTCTTTCTTATAATGTAGTGAGACCATTTCTGTATTTTTGTTGAGAAATACCACTTGACATTTGTGCCATTTTTGCCAACTTTGGCGGAGGCAGTGGCGCAACTTGGTTTGGAAAACGAGTAGCCTACGCACATGGCTCTCTATAGCTGGATCTTGGGGTGATAAGGATCACCACACAGGTGAGAATGACGCTTTAATTGTGTTTAGGAATGGTTGTTTCCCCCCATAATCTGAAATGAGTCATGGGGGGTTTTGTTCCAGCTCAGAGGTCCTCAGGTTACAGACGCATTACCTCTCCCCAGCGGTAGCTAAATTGTCAGATGTTAACTACTTCCAGCTGTCACCACCCACCCAACACAACATTCTCACAAAATGAAACTGGAATGTTTATGAATATTGCAGTTCCAACTTCCGCGACAACGTTCTCATGGTGGACTGAGCGCAGAACGCCAGGCTCGTGGGAGAAGGACGGCGATACCCTCGGTGCCAAGAGCGCGGGACGGGAAGAGGCTGCGCCCCCCTGCATCCCCTCCTTATGGCGGCTGCAAGCTATAGCATCTTGGATGCTGCAGTAACTTTAAACGGTAATAAAAATGAAAACGGGGGAAAAATATGAATTGGGTTAAGACCTGCGTCAAAAGTGGTTTAAAATATTTTTAAAACATTAATTTGTCGAGGAAATGATTTGTCGAGGAAACGATATTTATAAGTCGATTCTGAAATAAGGGCAGTACCGAAAACTTCGTTGACAATTAAATTCTAAATCAACATACAATCAACAATACTTCAGCTCTTTTTGTTGCATGTCGGCCCATTCTATTCATTCCAATTAAACCCGGTATTTCTGTTTAAACCTGGTATTTCTGCAAAGCGGCAGACGAAACTTTATATTCTATTAGGCTACTGTAGAATTAGATTTCAGTGGTGGCCGCTCAGGATTCTTTGCGGTTCTCGTGATCCAAACATTTTCCTACCAGAGCGAATGGCCTGAGGTCCAAATTCCAAAATGTAAAAAATATTTTAAAAAAGATTAGAGTAGACTAATTATTTCCAATAATCCACAAGATGCTTTTTTCCAATAAAATATCCCGCTTCAATCCATATTTAATGGTGATATTGTTTCAAAGCCGAAATTTTCGCTGCAGTCGAAAGCTGCCCTACTGTTTGCCTCACGAATGCATATAGATTTGGGCGGTGAAACTGCAATCTATAGCACCATAAATTACATTTATACAACAGTAGGATCAATTTCAGCTATTTCACCTTCTCGTCTCTAGCGCCATTATAATAATTTTCTTACATCCGCATAAAATAATATTATGTGGTCTGTCTGCATGTCCTTTGTGCAACAACGGGTGTGGGAACATGTCAAAGAAATCACCGGATTGGAGGCATTTTAAGAATACCGATGATGATCCCTAAATGGCATGATTATTAGGCTATCATTGTTTTTGCCTTTTACTGGTTTAACCCGCTGCCTGTATGCATTTGTTACGTTCTGCACCAGCTGCGATACTATTATGCATGGCTCGCGGTATGTTGATGAAACTGACGAGCTGTATTCAATAGCCTAAAGAAACTTGATTAAATCAAAAAGTAACTCATTCAATGCAATGAATCACTTTATTCAAATTGGTTTTGTCTGCGGATTTTTTTTATAATTTATTTTTGAGACTGATGGCATCCAGTAGCTCAAAAAAAAAAGCAAGTATTGCAAGACACAACAAATCTCGCCTGAGTCTATCTGCAACCCTTCTCGAGTTACAACCCTCTGAACGTTCATGACCGTCAGTTTGACCTTTCAAGGTCACTCGAGGTCACATGACATTGCACCAAATGAAAACCCACATGTGACTTCCAATATGTTCATAATAATAAACACCTCTCCATCTCTAACCGTTTTTGAGTTATCATGGAAAATAAGCATATTTAAGCAATGACCTTGAGCCCCCTGACATTTAACCTCCGGCTGCTTAGAAAAATTTCAGGAATACCCATTGTAGCACATGAGTGGAGGCAGAATTGAAAGATGCACATACTGGATTTAGTTTGAAGTTGATATGATAATTTTTACAAAAGTTATTGCAGAAAAATGATTCTGACCTTTCTTGCGACCGTGACTGTGACCTTGACCCAATCACGTCCAAATATAGCAGTCTATTGTGGTCTAATGCCCACTTATCCTGAAAGGTTCGTGAAGATTGGTTCAGCTGTTTTGCCGTAACATTGCTGACAAAGAAAGGAAGTAAGAAAAAAGAAAGAAACCCCACAAAAAACAATACTTCGCCCTCCGGACTTCGTCCTGGGTTGAGGTGATAACTAAGCCCACAAGTGATGTAGTTCTGTGCCAAAGTTTTATCGGGTTCGACACAAAGATGTTTCCATTCTCAATGTAAGAAACGCTGGCTTGGGGGATGGAATTCAGAGAAAGTTTTGGATTCATTGATTACATACATAATTGTCATCCCTCCAATATCGCAGCCGGTTATATGTATTAGTCTTGGTAATTCAAAAAATAGTCTGATTATTTATATACAAAAAGAATAATAGGAATGAAGTCGAGAATTATCGCCCCATCAGCATTTTACCATGTGTCTCCAAGATCTTAGAATCTGTTGTTCATGATCAACTACATAATTATCTGCTGGCCCTTCATATTTTCAACGACTATCAGTCCGGTTTTAGGGGCATCTACTCTACAGACACTAGCCTAATAAATTTACAAGGTGATATAAAAACTGATGCGACCAAAGGCAATCTCACTGGAATGATTCTTGTCGATGTTCAAAAAGCCTTTGACACTGTTAATCATGCTATTCTCTGTGAAAAACTCAAAGAAATGGGTACGGATTCAAACTCAGTTTTGTGGTTTGAAACATATATTGCTAACCGGATGCAAATTGTTGAGGTAAGCAGCGTCCATTCCCTGAATCTCTGCATTGAATGTGGTGTTCCCCAAGGAAGCATTTTGGGCCCAACACTACTTTTATGTTATATAAATGACTTAGCTTCCAGCATAAACTGATGATACAGCCGTGATAAGTTATGGGAAAGAGCCAAAGGTTATTGCGGAAATACTCACAAAAAATCTTCAGCTTTGTAACCGATGGTTCATTGATAATAAATTATCCATTCATCCTGAGAAAACTGAAGCTATTCTTTTTGGATCTCATAAACAACTTAAAGATAAAAGTAGTAAATTTAAAGTGATGTTTCAAGGTAAAGAAATAGAAAATAAGACCAATGTTAAGTACCTTGGATGCCTACTTGACAATGACCTTAGTGGTAATGTAATGTGGTAAAAAGCCACTAGATGGCAGTATTGACATTTTTTTTTGTTAAGCAATCTAAAGCTAGGTTTGGGCATGTCCCGGGCATGCCTCAGAGGGGGCTGGAAAAGAGTATATAAGGAGAAAAATCGAGAGAGTGGAGTAGTTGGAGAAATTGCAAGGAGAAATTGTGGAAGGATACATTTGACCAGACCTGTCACTCTTTTCAAGACCTGTGAAGCTTTTTGGATTTTTTGCCTGTGTTGGAGCATTTTCCTGTCCCAGGACATCGCAACATAGCAGCCCATCTCAATTACCAAGGGACTGTAACTATCTTTTTTTATTATTATTATTTCAATCTTGGTCAGTAGGGTAGAGAGTAGATTGGTTCTGTTTGTTTAATTAAATCTGTTGAAGTTTAAGAATTTTGTCTGTCATCCCTTGCTGTCCGTGACGCCATAACAAATTGACGCCATAACAAATTGGGGCCATAACAGTAAATCTATGGCTCACTCAATTATTACTAAAATAAATGGTCACTTAAAATCTTTATACCGAAATGCACATTTTCTCGATCAAGCTACCAGGAAAACTCTTTGTAATGCTTTTATACAAAGCCGCTTAGACTATGCCTGTACGTCATGGTATCCTGGTTTAAGTAAAGATCTTAAAAAGAAATTGCAAATTATCCAGAATAAGACAGTTCTTTTTATTCTGGATCTAAAACCACACAATCATGTAGGGAAAAAGAGCTTGATATGGCTGGTTATATTAACGTTGAAAGCAGAGTAAAATTGTTACAGCTGTCACATGTTCATAAAATATTTCACAATAAGGCTGTTCCGTACATGTTAATCCACTTTGAAAGAATTAGTAGTCATCATCAATACAACACTAGAAATAGTACATTAAATATCCGGGTTCCTTCTGCCACTGGGAAGTGCAATACAGCATTTAATTACTGCGGAATAAAGCAATGGAACAGCTTGCCAAATGACATTAAACATATAAAAAATCTGACCTATTTTAAAAGCAAAGTTTAGAATTATTTTTCCAACCACACTAGCATTTAGATAGTGTTTTTATCATGCAAAACCATATGTTTTACCATGAGTATGTTTACTGTACAATTGTGAATGTAATTTTTTATATGTTACATTGCATGTGATTTTAGTTTTTTGTAAGAGGACCACAAGGGAAATAAGTTTTTATGACTTTTTGTGTTATCCTCAGCAGAATTCTTTATTTTTGGTTAATATGTGTGCACCAAATATTCTAGTTGTGTATGTTTATAGTATTGTGTGTCATTAGCGTACTAAATGTCATATATCTGCCAAATAAATCAAATCAAATCAAAATCAAGCAGTTTCGAGCAGGGACGATTTGTGATTCATCACGCGTAAAAAGGAGAGACGGTCAGCTGCAAATCACATAACGCCAGGATAACTAAGAGTTGAGGTTGAAGAGGTTCAGTCGGTTGAAGTCCACCCAATACCCTTCCCTCTAGGCCCAGTCTGTTGAAATCCGCCAAAAATTGAACAAAATTCTTCTGAATATCGGGTACTTTGGGACATCAGTCGTGATATCCTTAATAGAAAAAAGCTATTGGATACAATGGTATTTGAAAAATGCAGGAATTGCTGTGATCCTGTGGATTTTTTTAATTCTGCACAGAAAAAGTTTTGAATGGTTCATAGAGATTAAATATTTCCAAAAATGGGATATTAAGGGTCTGGGAAGGAGAAAAAAAAATGTTTGCAAACATATTTATGACCTGATGCATTTCGGTACTAAATTTCTTCTTGGGACATATATTGGTAAACGGCGCCATCTGGTGTTTTGAAATTGTGCGGAAAAATTTTCCCCCACAAAGACAAATACATCAGATGATCCATCCTGCTGCTGTATAACACCTTTATTTATGGCTGGACGCAATATGCCTGAACATACCACGGGCAGGAGGCGGGAACACACCCTAGACTATTTTCCTATCCATTTCAGGGCACATACCATTCACACACACATACACACACACACTCATATCAGGGCAATGTCGAATCGCTAATATGAATGCTAATTAGAGATTTTTTGGTTTGGTCGGAAACCAGTGTAACCCCATCATGTCTGATGTAAAGAAAAAAAAACTTTGACGATTTAATAAAACCACATGTAAACTGAGGAGATAAAAAAAAAAAAAAAACAACTGTTTTTTGGTGCAGAAATCAGTTTGCGTCCTTTTTAAATTCTCCAGCACAGATATTTACACGCTGGTTTTGCCTCATCAGCTCAACAAACTATATTCATAAAGGAAATTATTTGGAAAAATTAATTCTGGCATACTGGCTATCTGGATGTAAGGAACACAAGGTTCATTCAGAGAGGCACGATTCTGTCTACATGGATTCTGCCCTTGATCAACTGGAACAGTTGATTTTGCAGTTAATTTGTCTCATCTGACACCTGTTTCTTAGAGCAGGATTATAGAGTAAGATGGATCACTGCACTGAGTGAGCCTGCGCAGATCTGGAAACTTAATTGAAGCAAAAGTCATTGTTCCAGAAAACTGTCCTGGCTGACTGTGTCCATTTTTGTGGAACAAGCCTCTGGTTCCTGGGAGAGCCATAATAAATGGTGGACAAATGATGATTGATAGTGAAACCAAAGACCAGAAGGGCTTGCTTGGTCAGGGTTGCAGACCCCTTGTTCTTGCGTCAAAAAAATTGTGATAAATGGTCATAATTTTGTATTTTATATTTTATACTTAATTCGAGAGTGTTGAAATAATAAAGGATACAAAAATCTAATTTGAGGTTTTTTTTTGTTTTTTTGCATTTTTGTTGTCAAATATGTATTTCCCCCAAAACTCAGGAGACTATACTGTGTTCAAAGATGAAAAATGGTTAAAAATAAATTGTATAAATTGTAAATTATGATAATACATAATAAAAAATACATAAATCAAATATGAGGCTTTCTTTTGTCATTAAGAAATTTTACAAGAACTCATTAGATCATATTCTTATGTTGAAAAATTGTGATAAAGAAATTTTATATTCTGTTTATTAATTAGGGAGTATGAAAAAATACAACCACAACTCTGAAAATGTTTCTGTCCAAAAGAGCTGTCCACTTCTCTGAACTGGGGGGCATCTGTAATGCACCATCCCACAGTGGGAACATGGACCATGGTCAGCTGAATCCATATATCGGGTCTTTTTTTGGAAGGAACAGACAAAATGTGCTCCAGACCAAAGGAGAAAATAACAAGCAGCAAGTCCGAAAGCCAGGCTCTGTCTTGGTAGGGGGTTGTTAGTGCCCTTGGCAAGGGTAACTTGCACTTCTGTGAAGGCACCATAAATGCTAAAAATACACAGAAATTTTGTAGCTCCATATGTTGCCTTCTAGATAACATCTTTTCAAGGGCTGCTCATGCATATTATAACACAAGTAAAAGCCACAATCTGAATGCATTACAAAGGCATAGGTGTGAAACAAAAGGGTACAGGTGCTAGACTGGCCTGCCTGAAGTCCTGACTTGTCACCAATGGAGAAGGTTTGGCACATTTTGGAACATAACATGTGACAGCAAAGACCCCATAGTGTTGAACATCTTGTTTGCAGGAAGAATTGGGACTCTTGATCACCTGAAACAATTACGTTGTGTATTCAGTCACGAAGAGTTTATTAAGAGGCAAATACCTTGCTGTCACAAATTTTCCAGGAAACAAACAATAAATACCAGTTTTACCAACATCAACACAAAATAATGCGCTATTGTATTGTTTACTGACGTAATTCATGTCAGATAATTTATAAATCACTGCTTTGATTTGGGGTTGTCATAAGTAAGAATAAATCATTAAATGAAATGTAGATTTATCAACATGCATTTCAGCAAAATTCATATGGTATAGTATTTTGTCCCATTTTTTATTATGTACTGCATTTTACTCCATATTCCATTTTACCAAAATTCACGAGCATCCTTATATCCAAAATAATGATAAGGGTCAAAATTCCAGATGATTTTTTTCATTCATCTTGATAAGTTTGAAAGTATGTAGTTCTCATTTTTGAATCTATGGGAAAAAATGGCATTTTAAAAATTCTTTTTGGTCATAATCAGTTTTACCAAATTTCATAAAATTGTAGTCATCTTTTTAAAAGTATGGACATTGGGAAAAAATTGATCCTTTTTTTATTTTTAATTAACTAGTTAGTGTATGAACATGCCAAATGCAAATATATAAATGAAATGAAGCATTTTTGTGCATTTTCACTTAAATTCTTGAATATGGCCTTATGTCCAAAATGGTGAAATGTCATTAATTTTTTTGAATTGTTTTTTATTCTTTATAGATATATTCCATGCATGTATCTGTAAGTTAGAATAATAAAAAAAAAAATCAAATGTGATGCTTTTTTTAGCATATTTTTGCTCAATAATGGATCTTATCGAAATCCATAAGACTATAGTCTTACATCCTAAATCGTGAAAAAAAAAAACTGTTGATTCATATTAAATTTCTTTTAATTAACTGGAGAGTGTGTGAATATTTAAGCATGAAAAAATAAATTAAATCAGGTATTCTTTGCATATTGTTTGTCAAAAATAAACATTTATGAAAATTCATAGAACAAAAGTCTTGCATTTGAATGGGTGAAAAACGGTATAAATTGAACATATTTATCATTCAATTTGATTAATTAGAAAATATGAGTACGGCATGAAAACTCAAATTTGGTAAATTTGTTTATTTTTGATCTATGATGGATTCCACCAAAATTCATGAGGACATGGCCAAAAAAAATTGTGAGTCAAAATTATAGATCAGTTTTTTTTTAAACAAATGTCAAAGATAGTTTATCAAAATTCATAGGACTATATTTTATTAAAGAAGTGGGAAATTTAAAAATATAATAGATATTTGGAGCAAACTGAGTCATCAGTAATAATTAATAATGAAAAATATGAAAAGCTTTTAATTGATTTTTGCTGTAAATTGAGTGTGTGTGTGTGTGTGTGTGTGTGTGTGTATACGTCATTAGCAAGATAAATCATGTAAAATGTAAAAACTTGTAAATTGGTATTTGGACTAAATTGAGAGAATGTGCATGTCATTATGAAGAACAAATAATGTAAAATGTAAAAAATTAATAGAGGTCATTCCATGTCAAATCAACCACATTTTAGGAACTTCCCCACAAAAAAAAAAAAAAAAAAACTTTTATTATATTCCCCACAGTGGAAGATTTATATATCTGGTATGAAAAGGTGAAATAATTAAGATCAATTATTGCCAGTTCCTGAGATTTATCTTCTTTTAGAAAGAAGGGGTCAGTTTTAAGGAAATCTCCATAATTTTGGGGTAAGTTTGAGGGCCTGAGATATGCATTTGCAGAGCAAACAGACCCATGAGTTTCATTTTGTCATCAGAAAAGTTGCTGAACTCTTGGCTTAAGCTACTTTTCTTTACTCAGTGTGTTTAGTTTACCTGTACTGTGGCCTGGAAAAAGCAAAAAACGCCAATCATACCAATTTTTTAAAAATGTAATGTTTTTCTTATTCTTATTTTTATTATTCTTATTAAGATAGAGCCCTGAGACTTGGCATGCAAACTGTCGGTCAACTTTCTGAAGACTACAAAAATATCAAAGTCACGATGGTTGTATTAAATGTTTTACTAACCTTGGAAGTTGGCCTCAGAATGAAAGGTGCGTATTTTGGGTCATTATAGTGGGTATGTATCTCAAAAGGGACACAAGTGATCAATGTCATATTTTTAGCGCTTGAATGCATGGGTCTTGGGTCTAAGAATAAATAATGTAAAATTTAAAGTGTTAATAGGAATTTCAGTAAATTGAGTATATGTATACATCATTAGTCAGAATGAATAATGTAAGATGTAAAAATTTTTTAATGAGTATTTTGAGAACTGAACATACAGAGGCATCATTGGTGAGAATAAGTAGTGTAAAATGTAAAAAAATGGTAATTAATATTTGGAGTAAATTTAATGAATTTACACGTCATTAGGAAAAATAGAAATGTAAAGTGTAAAAAATTTTTAATTCACATTTGGAGTAAATTGAGTGTAAGTATATGTCATTAGTAAGAATAATGTAAATAATTGTTAATTTAGTATATGGAGTAATTTGAGCATAAGTCCACATTATTTGGAAGGATAAGAAATCTAAAATATAAAAATTAATCGGTTTTTTGAGCACAATTTGTGTATGTATATGTTAAGTAGTAAAAAATAATAAAAAAATCTGTTACTTGATATTTGAAGCAAATTGAGTGAAAGTATCCCTCATTAATAAAAATTAGTAATGTGAAATGCACAAAAAATGAATTTGTATTTGGAGTAAATTGAGTGTATATGCACATCATTAAGAGGATAATGTTTAAGTAGCGTAAAATGTTAAAAAAAAGGGTAATCAATATTTGGAGCAAATTTAATGAATCTACACGTCATTAGGAAAAAAAAATCTAAAATGTAAAAAATTGTTCATTTAATATTTGGAGTAAATTGGGCATATGTATATGACATTAGTAAGAATAAATAGTGTAAAAAAATGTTAATTTAATATTTCGATTGAGTGTACGTACACATCATTTGGAAGAATAAGAGTCCAAAATGTAAAAAATTGTTGATTGTTGTTTTGAGCAAACTGAGCGCATGCTCACATAATCAATAAAAATAAATGTAAAAAAAAAACAAAACTGTCATTCGGTATGTAAACTCAGCATATGAGTACATCATTAGTGAGAATAAATGTAAAAAAAAATGTATTGATATTTTGTTTAAACTGAGCATGTGCATTCGCCTATAGCAAAAATACATAATGTGAAATGGCACGTTTATGTCCATGGAAAAAATAAATACAGTAAAATGTAAAAATTCGTGAATTGGCTTTTCGAGTAAACTGAGTGAATGTACATGCCGTTTGGAAGAATAAATGATGTAAAATGTAATAAAATTTTAATTTGTGTTTGGAGTAAATTGATCAGTCTTTCTGTTCATTGGGAAGAAAAATGGAAAATGTAAAAAAAAAGTTAATCGAGATTTTGAGTAAATTGAGCATAGGTATATGTCATGAGTAAGAATAAATAATGTAAAATGTTTAAAAAAAATGCCAATCACATTTGGAGTACATTGAGCAAAGGTACACCTCATTAGGAACAATAAATAATGTAAAATGTAAAGAAAAAAAAATTTGGGATTTGGCATAAATTGAGCATATGAATATGTCATTAGTAAAAGTAGATTGTGTAAAATGAAAAAAAATTGTTGGCATTTTGAGTAGATTGGGCGTATGGACATATCATTAGAAAGAATAAATAATGTCAAAAATGTTAATTGGTATTTGGAGTAAATTGAGCGAATGCATAAATCATTGGTAAGAATGAATAATGTACCATGTAATATTAACTGGTACATTGCGAAAATTGAGTGCATACATCATTAGTAAAAATAAAAATATGTAAAAAAAAAAAAAAGACAAAAAATATTTTTGGTATTTTAAGTAAATTTAGACATTGTATAAATCAAGTGTCAGAATGAATAATTTAAAATTAAAAAAATTGTTAATTTGGTCATTTGAATACATGATGTACAATATAAAAAATTTTAATGGCATTTGAAGTAAACTGAATGTACATGTCATTAGGAAGAATAAAATGTAAAATCTCAAAAATTAATTGGTATTTTCAGTAGTTTGAGCATATGTACATTGAGTGTACGCATGAATTATTTCTAATTTAATGCGCCCCCTACTGGCGGCAGACAATAGTCCTCTGATACAACCTAAAGGACAAATCATCAATTACCCTACATAACAGCAGCATTGTGCCTTCAAATATTGTGGATTTATTAAAGACTTCAGAAAGATTTATGATTATTTATGTATAGCACTTTGGTTCAGCTGTGGTTGTTTTTAAAGTGCTCTACAAATAAAGCTGAGTGGAGTTGAACTGAAAGACAATCGAGACTTTCAGAAAACAGTCACGGCTTGTACTTTTAAATATTCAACTTGCGGAGGTGGGAATCGAACGCTGATCGCCTGTGGGAAAGTCGTTGGTTTTTACGCCCACCGAACCTCCCCGACCCGACCACCAACCCTGCAGACTTTTTGTGCCATATAATGATGTCATCTCATATCCTCCTTTGCAGGGCTCATAATTACTCCTCCCACTAGAGGGCATCTGTCACTTCAGAGCAGGCATAGGTTGATGTCCCCACTTGTATTTACGACCTGTCTGGTTGTTTTCCTTTGGGGGACAGTATTTTTTTTTTTTTTTTTTTTTTTTTTAAAGCGAGAATGCACACATACACATAAAAAAAACAGAATATGAATAATGTATCCAATTTCTAAAAAATTGTCAAGCTATATTACGTACAAAATTATATACTAAATTTTAAAAGTATATACCCCAGGTACAATTAGCCCTCCTCCCATATTTCAACACACACAGAAACAGAGCAGGAACATCAAGAAAAAAAAATTACTTTATTGGGGAATGTTAAATCTGAAATATTACTGAAATAGAATAATTCACTCTCATTTACAGCTTTGTACAGGTTAAATTAAATATATACCCTGGGAAATGAGCAGGGGACTATTTTTTCCGTGCATAATTTATCATCAACACACAAAAAAGTTCCACTTTCAAGTCCTAAATTATGAACATAATTTATCTGCATTACTTAAAAGATGAATAAGGAATCATGTTCTGTTATGTTCGCAATCAGTTGCAACAAGATCAAAGCTGTTAGACATAACACAAGGACTAGGGACTCCGGCAGTCGCTGATTTTCCGCATCCTCGCTTTCCTTGATCCTAGTTATACACGCAGGGAAGACAAGGAAAGGAAATGAAAGAGGGAGAATCAAAAGTTTCCTCGCTCCTGCAGAACATTGGTTCAATAAGACATCAGCTACAGCTTGATGCGACGCAGATGGGGAGACGTGTGGATCAACGGCCTCATCATTCATATCTCGCCCACTCTGAAAAAAAGCACCCTTTCAGGTATCACAAAATATAACGGGGGACACTCAACGCCTTCAAGGCACATTTATTTGAGGGAATACATTGTTCCTAATGTTCTATTTTGATCAAACTTTCTTTTGAGGAGAAAGGAAAGGAAGGAGGATGTATCAAATAAACAAATGGACCGAGCCTTTGGTCTGGGAGAATGAAGACAAATATTAGGCGAAGCATTGAGGCATTGACCCGTTGAAGTGCAATTCTTTTGTAATGTTTTTTTTCCCTTCAAAATTTTGCATTTGTATTCTAGAACTGCACTGTTACTGATTTCCAGTAGACACTGTTACGCCAGCATTATATTGTTCAAATGAATGTTAGCAACAGAGAGCTAATATTCCATTCACTGCAAATGGCTGAGCTGTCAAATACGGACAATAATGCTGCTTCAACCTTAATGACGACCATTATAAATTTTGCTTTCCAATTTTTCCTGAATGATTAATGAAAAAACTAGCTTGCAAAATGGCACGGTAACTTGTGTGGCATGACTACGGATATTTCAAAGTCTGAAAAAGGCAAAGTGAAGCAATTAACTTTTCATTCTGACATTTCATGGAAGGCAACACCCCGTACGTCATCTTGTGGCTCTATTCGTTATGCTAACGCTACTGAATACCATTACAGTTTTATCCTTTACATCTACACCTGCTCACATTAGTCCAACTACCAGAATCTCCAATAGGAATGAATTTGTGAATTAGTTTTATCGAGAAAAACATGGTGGTTCGTCTGTCAGCTTCGATATTCAAAAAAAACACAAACAACTCAGCCTGAAAGCTACTTCTGTGTATTCTTTTCCAACAGATGCCTTATTTCATTAAGTTATTAAAATTATCTCCAGAATGCAGAAGACAGTTTAACCCATGGAAATGCGTGTGGACAGAGTGCTCAGTATTTAACAGTACTTACACAAATCAACACCATTTATACATCCTCTCCACCTATACCCTCTCCGGGAGTTCGGGACAGTTTGTGCTGTAGGTGGTGCCATCTAAACCTGACCCCCCCTCCTCCATGCGACACTGGAGCTTTCACAGAAAGCAAAGCAACAGCGCCCCCTCTGAGGCCCGCAGTCTCCGCGGTGCAACGAGAGAGAAGCTCAACGGCGCCCCCTGTCTGCAGTAAATCTATCTGTGGCAGAGCAGGGCTCAGAGAACTGGTGTAACATTAATCTATCTGTACGTTCCTGATGCCACACAGAGACTCGTCTGTCTGCCTCTTTGACTCGCTGCAAGATCGAGTCTCGATTTGCTCCCTTTTCTCATTGGAGCTTTAGAGGTGATTGACATATATTGATATATTGATCTCCACCCCCGCCGCCTCAGAGCTTGATGTCCTGGGACTCTGACATCTTGGCGAGCGTCTTCTTCACTCGGAGCGCGGTGAGGCGAGAGGCGGGGCTATGGGCCCAGCACTCCGACATCAGCTTTCCCATCAACCTCAAACACTGCACGAAGAGCAGAGGAGACCAGTTAGTACGCTATACACGTCTGAGTACACTCTATACAGCACTGAACATACTCTATACAGCAATGAGTACACTACTTCATGCAGCACTGAATATACTTCATAAAGTTCTGAGTATACTCTATAAAACACCAAGTATACTCTCGACAGTACCAAGTATAATCTATACAACACTGCGTATACTTTATACAGAGCCACTTGGTGCAATAGAAGCAGGCTGCAAACAACAAGAAATATTTAGAGGCTTTGGAAAAGGTTCAAAGGGCAGCCACTAAATTAATTTATGGTATAGAATAATAATGTAATGAGGACAAATTGAAGAACCTTATTCTCTTCCATCCTCGTAAAAGAAGACTCACTACACAAAATTAGATTTAAGGAATTAACAAGACTTTGTCAAAATCTTGTATACAGCTGGTCAATAAGCGAAACTGGGGGAAGTTTGTTACAGGAATAGTCAGTGATATGGTCTATACTCTAAATTCCTGGATTTTAAATGTTCATTGAATTTTCTGAATTGGACTTCTTAATGATTGTGCTTAAAGTGTATCCGTGTCGATTGGCTGTCAACGGCCCCACATGACGTAATAGAAACTGTTCATGCCAAATCAGTTGGAAAGAGCAGAGATCAAAAGGGAAAGTACGCTCAGCCTGCCGACCAATGGTCTCACTCACTCACTCACTTACTCACTTGTAGGGCCATACCGGTCTGGTCAAAAAAATAATACCCAAAACTGGTGTTACACCAACCATTCAAGTGGTCATGAGAAGGGTGCAGTAGTCAGCGTCTTAAGCAACTTGAGGGACATGGCCCATGGAGGTTTAGTATGCAGTGTCCAGTTATTTTATACACTAATCAGACCAGTAAAAAAAGGGGGGACTGGAGTTTAATTTAGTCCTGAGATCCTTCACTCACTAATCCCAGCAGTAAGAGACGAAGGACTCGGGGGGTGAGATGCGCAGTGTATGAAAACACATTAATAGTTGAAGTGTGGCGTCCCGTGCGGTTTGTAGAGCATCTGCACCTCGTCGCTGTACCAGCGGTTGGGGAAGGACGGGCGAAGCCTCTTCATGCAGACGAGCTCCCGCATGTCTTCGTACGACGGGTCTGCAGGAACCAGCTCGTGATACGGCAGCTGGTACTCCTCCACGATACCTGTAACAATACACTGCTGTCACTCATTACAGTGACATTAAATAAATAAACCTTTACATGTGCCCTTCCAGCTGTGGTCTTCAGAGGCTGTTACTAATGTACTGGCAGACTGAGCTTTGCATTGTCGAGGGAGAACAGTTGGGCAGTTTTGTGCACTGAAAAAGCCTAATGGCTTTACATCAATGTGAAGCTTTCAGCAGATAATGCCTTCGGAGTACTAGCGTCGGGTGAATAGCAGCTCATTAAAAAAAAAAATAAAAAATGGTTGAAAATGCTATAATGAGTGGTTTGAGTGTGTGCGTTATCTCAGAAACTTTCACAAATTGAGCTACTGAATAACTGATTAAAATATTACCGGTGAACTTTTCTGCACAAAATGAATCCCACAAACACTAACTTCATTGAATTTATATTAATTTAAATTATGAGACAAATAAATCTAAAAAAAAATTAATGATGTATGCATTAAAGGGTTAAATTAGAATTTGCTGCCCTTTTCAGCGCAGATTCATCAGCAAAACTCTAGTTAATGAAACTCTCGATAATGGAACTCCCTTTCATTAAACATTCATTAACAAAACTCCTGCTCACAGAACCCTCGTTAATGGAAATTTCATGAATTACGGCCTTCGTACCTCAGCAATAATAGATCGTAATGTCACATGGAGCTCTTATAATCTGAACACTTTTGGGTATAAAATGTTTGTATTTTGATTTTCAGAGTCAGTAATGATGGTTGAACCTATAAAGACTGACAGAGGACAGGAACGAGCGTTATATCGTTAAAAATATCAGCACCAATGTTTTTGAAGATAAGATCTTGTTTAACCATTAGAGCACTGAAATAAATTTTCAAAAATTTATAAATTAAATTATCTTGCGCTGTTGAAAACCTATCATGTGGCGACTTGTTTAAAAGAGCTCCCCTGCGCTCTTTTAAACAAGTCGCTACATGATAGGTTTTCAACAGCTTTGAATGTGATATCTTACATCATTGAGCAACAATAATTGTATATATACTACTCAAAATTTGATAGGGATCATAGGAATTTTTTTGTGAAATGACATGCAAATTTGCTAACTGCCACTGATGAACAATATATTGGATAAATGACATGCAGTCAGACACAAAACACATTTGCACGTGCATTTCATGACATTAAATGAGCGTGCAGCCTCACATTTTGGCTTTGACTAACACTTCACCATTTCAACTCAGACGTGTGTGTTGCTTGTTGGTGAAAATTTGGAAGTTCCCAAATTTTTTGCATTACATTTAGCAATAACAATGTCTCCTCAACGTCTTAGACGTCGATTGACTTCAGAGCAATTGGGAAGATGCATCGAATGCTTGACTCTGGCTTCTCCAACGTCACGTTGCTAATGCATAACGTCAGCCAAAGCGTTGTGAACAGAGCGTGGAACCGGCATCAAACGTTTGGTACAGCAGCACACCGTCATGGGGGTGGTCGTCAGAGATCGACTACACAACGACAAGACCACTTTCTCACACTTCAGGCATGGCGTCATCCTTTCTGGACAGCCACCACCCTACGAAATGACCTTCATAACGCCTCGGGGTCAGGGTATCCACTCAGGCGATACGGAATCGTCTTCATACTGCCGGCCTCAACTCAAGAAGGCCATGTGTTCCAATCCCACTGACCGTGCGTCATAGGCGTGACCCGTTTGGATTGGGCTCACGATCATGTCACATGGACACACAACAATTGGGCTCCAGTTCTCTTTACTGATGAGTCCCGATATTGCTTGGACTTTACTAACAGGAGGCAACGGGTGTGGCGAAGACAACGTGGCGATTTAATGATGCCATCATCAACGAACACGACCGTTATGGTGGCGGATCAATTATGGTCTGGGGAGGAATAAGCAGGAGCGGCAGAACGGACCTGCATGTCATGGGGAGAGGGGCGATGACAGGGGTACTGTACAGGGATGAGATCCTCAATGTGTACATAAGACCATACGCTGGTGCTGTTGGCCCTGATTTCATCTTGATGGATGATAACGCCCGTCCCCATCGTGCTAGGGTGGTGAATCAATTCCTAGAGCAGGAGACAATTGTCCGCATGGACTGGCCAGCGCGTTCGCGGACCTAAACCCTATCGAGCATGTGTGGAACATGCTGCAGGTCGCCATTTCGGTCGTGGGCACAACCCACAACTCTAGAAGAGCTCGGAAATGCCCTTGTTGAAGAATGGAACAACATTCCAATTGCAAGCATCTGGGTTCTGATTGACAGTATGACCCGGCGTTGTCAAGCCGTCATTCAAGCTAGGGAGGCCATACCCGTTATTGACATTAACTGTGGTAATGAAACATCAAACGAACACTGTCTGTTTTCACTTTATATGTCAGAGGTGAAACCATGAAGTGTTAAGTGAAAATAAAAGTGTGAGGCTGCACGCTCATTTAATGTCATTAAATGCACGTGCAAATGTGTTTTGTGTCTGACTGCATGTCATTTATCCAATATATTGTTCATCAGTGGCAGTTAGCAAATTTGCATGTCATTTCACAAAAAAATTCCTATGATCCCTATCAAATTTTGAGTAGTATATTTAGCACTCTAAGGATTAATAGAATAATGCTCGCACTTTTTATTAAAATTGATAATGTTCCCATGGGTGCAGCAGTACATGGCTGACTTCCTTGCCAAAGTCTTTCATGAACGAACAAAATTATTCCCCAAGATCAGTCATGTATAAGCATGTTGGATATTTTATTCTAAAGGTATGGTTTGGTAGAGAGGGAGAGTAACAGTTTTACGGCTGTGTTTACAGGCTACATGTTGCATTATGCTGCTGCTGCACTGCGCTGCTGTTTGTCGTCACCCGTCTAACCAGTTGTTATAATGAACAGGAAACAACAAACACACATCAGCTGGATCTGCTTTGGGAACATAAACCCATGAACCGCGACAGCCGTACCTCCGGACACACAGCGCCGGCCCATCTCCCACAGGATCAGCCCAAAGCTGTACATGTCCGCCATGATGTAGGACTGGAAGTGGGTCCTGTTCAGAGACTCGTCCAGAACCTCTGGTGGCATGTAGCGTTTGGTTCCGACCCGCGTGTTGGGCGGTATGTCCACCTAGTTCGTGTAATAAGCTGCGAAGGCGGGAATGGGGGGCCGGGGAAGAGGATCAAGTCAAATTCAGCTTTTATTTTTTTTTTTTTTCCCAAATATTAATTTGCTCTTATCGCATAAAACTAAATACATTTCAAAATCAGGTTCAGCTTCTGTTCATAATTTAAATTCGATTAATCTGCCTAACGCTACATAAAATCCGTTAGAAAGACAGAAGAAACAGAGGACCCTCAATTCACAATGCAGTTCATAAGTATTTGGACAGTCTTAGTTTATAAAATGGATGCAATTCCTGATATTAGATTTTTAAAAAATTCAAAAGCAGATGCATTTCCTCACATTAGACGTTTTTTTTTTTTAAACGTGTTCTATTTCATCCTTACTGACCGCCAGAGGCGGTGCTTCAACACTGAATGATCCATCTCGGCGCATGCGCAGGTCGATGTTTATACCAACAAAGTCACCCGTGACCCTGGATGACCCAGGAGAAGCTATATCTTCGGTGCCATCAGGGATCTGTTCCTTTTCATCTTCTCGCTTCGCAGGTAGACTGCATGTTACTGAGCTAGCTAAAGCTAAGCGTCAATTTTTTGTCGTTCGTTGCTGGTAGCCTTGTGACTTCTCGTCGAGACTCGCGAGCTCTCGCCCCCTCAAAGGCTGCGACGGATCACGACGGAAGGTTTGTTGCGGTTCGCCGCGACACTCCTAAATACCAAACGTAGTGATAAGTTTACTTTGTGTTTCTCACTACATATTGTTCAGTGCAACCTGTTGTACTCGCTTTTGGTTGTATTTTCGTTATTTCGTTGGTGAAGGCAGTGTACTCGCTCCCTCTCCCGGCATTTGTACCGCAAATGTTTATGTGAATCAGCTGTTGGGATTGCGTGCGCTTGCCCATCAGTATTGAATATCGGTACAACCTGTTGTACTCGCTTTATTATTATTTTCAATTTTGTCGGTGAAGGCAGTGTACCCGCTCCCTCTCCCGGCATTTGTGCTGCTGCTGTTATTTTCAATTTTGTCGGTGAAGGCAGTGTACCGCTCCCTCTCCGGCATTTGTGCTGCTCTTGTTATTTCATTTATGCGCATTTGCGGTTAAGCGTTGCGACCGCTTGCCCTACATTATTGACTATTGATTGCACCGTGGGTGTACCCGCTTTTCGTTATACTTTTGTTGGTGATGGCAGTGTGTGCGCTCCTCCCAGCTTAGGTACTAATAATAATAAATAAAGGAAAAAAAAGGAACACTGAGCTGCATTTCCTTGTTTTAATGTGGTTATTACCGGCGTTTTTTAAGCTCGGCCTACTTTAGTTGAATATTTTGGTGCCAACTTTCGGTTGTACCCGTTTGTGTTGTGGCATAGCAGCTACCCTTAACTGGTGAAGGCAGTGCTCTCGCTCCCGCTCCCAGCATAGGTGTGACCCTGCAGTTAGTAGTGGTGTTTCCGCTGAAGCTAACTAATTTTGTTTCAACACTTGTTGGTGAAGGCTGTGTTTTTAGCTCCCTCTCCCAACGTCTGTTGTTTCTGTTTGATTTTGGCTGGTTGTCAAAATGCTTGGCACCCACTCTTGCTCGGCCTGTATGGCTTCTCTGCAGCTTGAAGATGGCCATGATATGTGTCCCTCATGCCTTGGTCTCGAGCACCTGAGGGAGGGTCTTTCAGAAGATCCCTGCATGAACTGCAGTTTCATGCCTCGGGCAGTGAGGGCTGCCAGGTTGGCTGAGGTGGAGAGACTGTTGGGCCATGTCCCGTCGTCCCAGCCATTGACCCCAGCCCAGCGAGTGACTCCTGCTCAGGCTGGCAGATCTAAACGTAGGGCAGCTGAGACTGGGGGCGTCACCTCTAGGAAGAAGGTGAAGGAGTCCAGGCTTGCCTCCAAGGTGGACCAGTTAACGGAGGATATTAATCACATGAAAGCCCTCTTCCTGGCCTTCCAATCTGGGACTGGTGCAGGGGAGGCGGATCGCCTGCCCCTCCAGCAGCCATTTTGGAGCCGGAGGATGGCGTGCTCTCCATGGCAGCGTCAGCCACTGAGTTTGCTGAATTTGAGGCGGATGTGGTTCCACAGGATATAACCTCCCGTACCTCTGAGGTGGGTTCCTGTTCTTGACCCACGGCTCTACTGTTGGTTCGAGGACAGCTCATTGGGAGCCATCATTCGTATGGCCCTGGCCCGCTTGCAGTTAGGCGTTTACATAGCTCAGCCGGCTGCGCCAGTGCTTTCTTCAGGCGTGGACCAGCTCCTGCCAACTTTACTGTGCCTCCATCGGACGAGTATCTGAAGCAGTTGCATGCATGCTGGAGGGATTCTAGGGCCCTCTCATGCAACATCCGATGGCGGACCCTGGCAGCCATGCAAGATGCAGCCAGGTTTGGCTTGGCCGCATGCCTGCAATTGAGCCGACAATAGCTGCTCTAATTGTGTCCCCTGATGAGGCTCTAAGACCCGGATCGAGGTGTCCTGCGCCCCCAGTGTCGGATTACGGATGACCTGCTCTCCAAAGCCTATGGCGCTGCGCACGCATGGGACGCATTGGCAATTCTATGTCACACCTGATGCTTGCTCTATCAGCATCCCTGCAGGAGGCTACACTGGATGCTTCTGCCCACAGTTTCAGTGGCGCCTCTCTGCAGGCGTTCGCGTTGATGTCTAGAGAGCTGGGGCGGGTGATGTCCACTCTCGTCCAGGCTGCTCGCCAGGTTTGGCTGGCGCAATCTCCTCTCACAGGGCGTGCAGGAGAACCCTCCGCAGTGTTCCAGTGGAACCTGGGGAGCTGTTTGAATCTCTGGCTCTTGAGGCGCTTTGAGCGCCGGTCTAAGCTAGGCAGACTCGACAGTAGCTGTCCGGGCTTCACAGGAGTGTGCCTCCTCCCAGCAGGCCTAGGGGTTCTTCAACTGCCCCCCAGCGCCGCTCTCAACCTCGGCCTTACCCCAGTGGCTACCTGAGGTCTCAGCGCCCAGTTCCACAGTCTGAACAGCTGGTGGCACAGGCCTTTCGGGCCCCTGAGCGACTGCCCTCTGGGCAACCTCATGCCTGACATGCCGTCCATCGTCACGCCAGAGCCTCTAGAGGCCGGGGGACAAGGCGCTGAGGCCCCGGGGCCGGTCGTCGGATGGTTTTCCCAGCAGCAGCTCAGTTATTGGGCTGCTTCCACCACGGACCCTTGGGTGCTTTCCACCTTGACCCACGGGTACAAACTTCAGTTCCGACGCCGGCCCCCAGCCTTTGGCCGGGTCAACATGACCATCATACACGACTCAGCAAAAGCCCAAGCCCTCAACTGGGAGTTATCGGTCCTCCTGGACAAGGGTGCCATCGAACCTGTAGATCCCCTGTCACAACCCGGGGGGTTCTACTCGACCTACTTTCTCGTAACAAAGAAGGATGGCGGGCTCCGCCCCATCCTCGACTAGAGGGGACTCAACAGGTTCCTGAAGGTCCTGAGGTTCCCACATGCTCAGCACTGCAGAGGTTCTGCGCAGTGTTGCCAGAGGGGAGTGGTTTACCTCAGTAGACCTGAAGGACGCCTACTTTCATGTCCCCCATAGCGCCCACACCACAGGCAGTTTCTGCGGTTTTTGCTTTTCAAGGCGTCATTTCCAGTTCAGGGTGCTCCCGTTCGGTCTCTCCCTTTCCCCACGGGTGTTTACCAGATGTGTGATGGCAGTCCTCTCGCCCCTGCAGTCGCGGGGCATGAAGATCCTGCCATATCTGGACGACTGGCTCATCTGTGCGCCTTCCCAGTCTCAGGTGACCCTGGACACGATGCGTCTTCTCTCCCATGTGTCCCGACTGGGTCTCAGGGTGAATTTCACAAAAAGAGTTGCCTGGTTCCCGCAAGAGAGCACAATCTTTCTCGGGGTGACTCTCGATGCAGTTGCGATGAAGGCCTGTCCGTCGCCACAGCGGGTGGACGACATCCTCCGCCTCCTTCCCCTGTTTCGGGAGGGCAGGTGGTTGCGCTATGTGGAGTTTTTGCGCCTCCTAGGGAAACTGACGGCTGCCGCCACTGTGGTTCCTTTAGGACTGCTATCCCTACGTTCCCTCCAGAGGTGGCTGAACAGTTTTCATTTGGATGCAAAGCGGCACCGGCACAGGAAACTCAGAGTTTCGCGCAGTTGCCTCCTTGCTCTGGCTCAGTGGAGAGAGAGATCATTTCTCCTACAGGGCATGCCCATGGGTTCCATTGCATCCCGTCGGGAAGCCATCACAACGGATGCCTCCCTCTCGGGGTGGGGTGCAGTGTGGCAGAACCGGACAGCTCAGGGGCTGTGGCCTGCTCGGGACCGCTCAGAGCATATCAATGTTCTGGAGCTGCGGGCTGTGCACATGGCGCTGCAGTGCTTTCTTCCCTACCTGAGAGGCCGGCACGTGCTTGTACGTTCGGACAATGTCTCGACCGTCTCACACATAAACCACCAGGGGGGCACCAGGTCTGCACGGCTATTGCAGGCGTCCCGGGACCTCCTGTTGTGGGCAGCACCACGCCTGGCTGGTCTGAGAGCAATGTATTTGCCCGGGGAACGGAACCGGGCTGCAGACTTGCTCTCCCGTTGCAAGCCTCCGCCGGGGGAGTGGAGGCTTCATCCAGAGCTGGTGCTCAGCATCTGGGACATCTTCGGCAGGGCAGAGGTGGATCTCTTTGCCACAGAGGAGTCGACCCATTGCCCCCTCTGGTTCTCCTTGACGGAGGAGAGCAGCCCTCTGGGCCAGGATGCTCTCGCCCACAATTGGCCAGAGGGTCTCCTCTATGCTTTTCCACCAATCCCCCTGATTTTTCCCTAACTACAGAGGGTCCTCCAGCGGGGCCACAGACTGCTGTTGGTAGCCCCCTTCTGGCCAGGGAGAACATGGTTTCCACTGCTGCGCAGGCTCTGCCACAGCTCACCATGGCGCCTCCCCGACAGGAAGGATCTCCTGTCTCAGTTACAGGGCCGGATTTGGCATCCCGACCCTCTTCGCCTGCGGCTATGGGTCTGGCCGTTGCAGGGCCCAACCCGATGCTGACAGAGTGTTCAGATGCTGTTCGCAACACCGTACTGAATGCCAGGGCGCCTTCTACCCGGGCGCAGTATGAAAATAGGTGGCAGCTGTTTACTGCATGGTGTTCGAACAGGGGTGAGGACCCTGTGCACTGTTCAGTTCCAAAGATTCTGGAGTTCCTGCAGTCACTCTTGGATGACGGCCGATCACCTGCTACTCTGAGGGTATACGTGGCAGCCATTTCCTCTCGACATGCTCAAGTGGATACTGACACAGTGGGGCGCCACAAACTGGTGTCCCTTTTTTCTGAAAGGGGCATTGAGGCTCGCCCCCACGCGCTGGCGTGCTCCAGCATGGGATCTGCACCTAATGCTGGATGCTTTGTGTCTACCTCCTTTTGAACCCCTGGATCAGGCGGAGCTGAAGTGGGTCTCTGCTAAGACTGCCTTTCTCCTTGCCATCGCTTCAGCGGCGTGTTGGGGAGCTGCATGCTCTGTCCGTGAGTGGCTCATGTCTGAGGTGGAACTCAGGCGGCTCGGGGTTACCCTGTGGCCAAATGCAGCTTTTCTCCCGAAGGTTCTGTCATCGTCGAACCTCAACCGACCTATCCACCTGGCACAATTTATTCCCCAGAAGGGGAGGACAGGTTAAGACTGCTGTGTCCTGTCCGGGCTCTGAGAGTATATGTGGCTGCGACCGCAAGCATGAGACGGTCGGACCAGCTCTTCATCTGCTATGGTGGTCGTAGGAAAGGCTGTGCTCTCTCCAAACAGCGACTGTCTCACTGGGTCGTGGATGTCATCACCCACGCATATAAAGAGGTGGTCACCCCCTGCCATCCGGGGTGAGGTGCCACTCTACTAGGGCTGTCTCTACATCATGGGCGGCCCTGCGTGGAGTGCCCCCTGGAGGACATCTGTGATGCAGCATCATGGGCATCACCAAGTACCTTCTCCAGGTTCTATCGGGTGAATGTTGCCACTCCCCATCCGTTGGGTGTGGTCCTGTTGCCCGACTCTGCTGTTTCCTCTCAATGAGGTATGTATGGGGATTCCTCGTGACTTTGTTGTTATGGGTCATCCAGTGCTTGAAGCACCGCCTCTGGCGGTCAGTAAGATGAAATAGAGCGAAAGTTACGTATGTAACTACGGTTCTATGAATCCTGGATGACCGCCAGAGCGTTCTGTCACTCAGAATCCTCGTGTGCTCGCGAGAAGACTCCGTAGGAACAGATCCCCTGATGGCACCGGAAGATATAGCTTCTCCCGGGTCATCCAGGGTCACGGGTGACTTTGTTGGTATAAACACTCGACCTGCGCATGCGCGAGATGGATCATTCAGTGCTTGAAGCACCGTCTCTGGCGGTCATCCAGGATTCATAGAACCGTAGTTACATACGTAACTTTCGTTTTAAATTAAAAAAAAAATTCAAGCTGAGCGTTTACAGTGTACCCATCATTTAATTTCCCCTCGCTGGAGCTCAAAAACAAAAGTCATCAGGAGGCGGCTCATCCACCCAGCCCACGCAAAATTTTCTGTTTTTTGGGAAAACAAGTGCGAAGTCAGTGAACCTGCGTTGCTGCGTGGGTGTTATGTAGAAGCATGCTTTGTTGAATAAAATTTGCATTGATTGAGTGATAGTGAATTGTTATGATTATGATGACGACGACGCTGATGATAGATGCAGCCATATGGAAAAGATAAACTGGAAAGGATTTTGGCGTAGCACACTCATCCTCAATAATGACCTGCCTTGGGTCAGCAACTTATTTTGCGAGTTATCTCGATAACGTCGTTTGGTGGCCGTCTTGGATTTTGACGCTGTGATATCATTTTCAATAAGAACATGCAATAGGTCTAGATGCACCACCATACCAATTTAAAAGTTCCTAGGCCACTTATTTTTGGAGTTATTGCGATGACGCTGTTCCGGCAGATCCATGGCGGTGGCCATCTAGGATTTTGATGCAGCACACCCATTTTCAATAGCGACCTGCCTTAGGTCAAGACACATTAGCTTACCAATTTATAACGTCCTACGACACTTATTTTTTGTTACCTCGATAATGTCATTTTTACAAAAACGGTGGCGGCCATCTTAGCTTTTGACGCAGCATGCCCATTTTCAATAGCGACCTGCCTTAGGTCAAGATACATCAGCACACCAAATTAGAACTTCCTACGACACTTATTTTTGGCGTTATATCGATAATGTAATTTTTACAAAAACAGCAGCGGCCATCTTGGATTTTGACGCAGCGCGCCCATTTTCAATAGCAACCTGCCTTGGGTCAAGATACATCACCATACCAAATTACAACTTCCTGGGCCAATTATTTTTTGAGTTATCTCGATAACGTCCTTACTTCGGACAGATGGACGGCCGGCCGGACGGACGGAATGACAGACGGACAATGGACAACAAAATTTCACCCGCTCTATTTGATGAGTTTGGCGCTCTCCCAAGAGATTTTTGTCTTCCATACATTTTTCAGAGTTCGGGTCTGGAACTGAAAAAGCCATTCCTAGACCTAGACCTGCTGCCTTCGGCGACACAGGTAAAAATTAAAATGCGAAAAATTCCAAAATTGCAGAAGGCACTACTCCAGCAAATGGCTGATGAGCAAGCCAAGATTTATGAAAATATATTGAGAGGTTTTCAAGTTATGCTCCAAACAAAAACACATGTACAGACAGAAGGATGGACAGTTAGACAGACACGGACAGACATTGCTATGTGCTATATATGCTAGCGGAAGAAAAATCAGCCACCATCTAACTCTATTGTTTGGCCTAAGCCATTATAAAATGGCGCACTATGCAAGGAACAAAAACATAGATATGAAGAAACATGTTATATCACTGCAATGACATACACTGGCACCATAATGTGATTCAGCTTCCGTCTGACCAGATAACAGTGCGCTGCCCTCTACAGGAGAAAGATCATTCTGCAGTTATATGGAAGCGCAGTGTTGAAGAGCCACTGACCTGATGAACTTGACGGCGAGGCCCAGGTCGGCGATGCAGCAGGTCCCGTTCCTCTTCACCAGGATGTTCTTGCTCTTGAGGTCGCGGTGGGCGATGGCCGGTTTGCCCTGCGTGCCGAAGATCTCGGTGTGCAGGTGGCACAGGCCGGAGACGGACGAGTAGGCGAGTCGCAGCATGGCCCGGGCGTCCAGCGTGGTGGATTTGAGGTGGTCGTACAGAGAGCCGTTCTCGTGGTAATCTGTGATCAGGTACAGCTGCGTCCACGACCCTGTGCCTTTGATGTCGGCCGCGATAAAACCTGACAGGGATGGAAGGATGAGTGTGTGTTATACAAACACTCACAGGCAAGCACTGAATTACAAATATATATACACACCCACACACAGAAAATCATATACATACACATACACCCACACAATGGTAATCATACGCACATATGCTCACACCAACACTGATAATTATACACATAAATATATACACACACCCCCACACATTAATAATCATATACATATATACACATACCCACACACTGATAATCATATACACATATGCTCACACCAACTGGTAATTACACGCAAACACACACACACACAGTCATAAGTACACATACACTCACACTTATACACTGATGATTCATACAAACAAACACTCACACACACACACTGATACTCAAACACACCGATACACACAGAACTGATCATCATACAGGTGTACGCACACACACCTGCACGCTCGTGCATATGCATAAAGCAATCTCTAGATTTGATTGGTCCACTGTCATCAGTTTTTCTCGAGTAGTTTTCGTGCACCACAGTCTCTTACAAGTATTTGCTCGTCTGTGTGTGAGCTTGTCTTCACATGCATGTGTATGTGCATGCTAGAGTGTGTGTTTGTGTGCATATTTGCATGTGTGTGTGTGTGTCACTCACCCAGTATGTTGTCGTGTCTCATCAGCACAGTCTGGTAGATCTCTGTCTCCCTGAACCAGCTGGCCTCCTCAGTGGTGAAGAAGACTTTCACAGCCACCTTCTCCCCTCTCCACCGGCCCATCCACACCTCCCCGTAGCGCCCCTTACCCACCTGCTTCACCATCTGGATCTGCTTAGCGATGGTGCGCTGGACCTGCCAATGCACCGGCAAGGGCGTTTCAGTGACGTGTTTGTAAACACACTTATATTTACATAAACAATTGCAGACATACTGTACTGTTCTGAAGTCTGAGAAATCACTGCAAAATTCTACGCATTCAAATTTGGTACCCCTATTCATAATGAACGTGCCATGAAATTAATGGCCAAAACTTTTGATAATCTAATGGAATGAAAAAATTACAATTATCATATAAAATAAGTTTTTTAATTCCGTCTTTCCAAACAGACAGACATTTTCAGAGACAACAAAACATTTACCAGTAACTCCTGAAGTCCTTTTGGAAAAAGTGCCACTGTATCATAATCTATATCCTGTCTTAACTAAATATTTTAACTGCGTCAGACTTGTATGTGCAAAACATAAACGAGTTGTCAGAAGACAACAAAGCTCGCCGGAAAACTTTAACCTTGCTGTCCACGGACGCCGACGCCGACGCAGAGGGCATGGCAATAGCTCTCCGAGACATTCGTCCAGGCGAGCGAAAAACTAGTTATTGGCCTCTGCTAAGCATGTTGAGAATTCAAAAGAGCAGGTTTCACGCCGCAGTTTACATCTCTCACCAGCAGAGGGAGTCCTGAGCCACTGCCGGAGCTCTGCGACTGTTCGATCAGGTCCCTCAGTGACTCTCCTGACGGGATGTAGATCTCCTCCGGCTCCAGGCTAATGCTGTATAGCGGCTGCGACTCCTGCCGTTTGTACCTAATACAGGTCATTCCAAATGTGATACACATTTAAGCAGGGACGCTATTTCAATTTTGAATAACCATGCAGAAATGTTTTATAGCATTTTCTCAGTGAAAATAACATTATTGAAAAATACTAACGGCATTATCCGTATAAGAAGAAATCTCAGAATGGATTTAATAATAAAACCTTGTGACAATAAATCGCTACTTATAAAAAACAGTTTAAAAGTTTAAGAAAGTTTAAAAAAATATTTTAAACAGTTTAAATAAAACTTTAAACATTTTTTGTTGTAAAAACACGACATTTCAACGCAGCTTCACGCCATTCTCAAGTGAATGAAGTCTTGAATAGTGAGCAGTTATAAATAGGAGCACACATTTTCTGAAAGAAAGCAGGAAGAAGGGAAAAAAAGAGTTAGAGACAGAGAGAGTGTGCGGGAATGAGAGGAAGAGAGAGACGGACAGAGGGGTAAGGTTAGGGACTCACCTGAAGTAACAGAAAACAACAACGAGGGCGAGGATGAGGCTGCAGACGGACGCAGAGATGAAGAGGGCCATGTGATGCACACTGCTGTCCACATAACCTGAGAGAGAGCGTGTGCAGAGAGAGCCATATCATTCAGCTTTCCACTGCTGTTACTATACACTAATGAGCCAAAGTTTTACTATAAACACTCACAAATGAAGTAAAAAAACACTGATAATCTCATGACAATGGACGCATGTTAAGATGTGCCAACTGATCTTAGACAGTAAACAAACACTAGGTTCTTGTAGTCGGGGTATTGGATGCTGGAGGTTCGGGACCTGAGCGACTTTCGCTAGACCTAAATTGCTATGGCCTGATGACTGGGAGAAAGCATTTCTGAAGCAGACTGGTTTTGTGGTGCTCCCAGTCAGTCATGGGTCCTACTCACAGCAGTCCAAGGAGGGACAAACCATGAAATGAAGACTGGGTGCTGTGCACTAAAGGCTCACCGATGAGCATGGGCAACGGCAGCTCTCCCGTCTGGTCCAAACCGACAGAATGGCAGAAAATGGTGGCCATCAGAGAAAAGGGCCTCTACCATCAACGCATCACACCACACTGCCTACAGTGCTTCATAGCTGAAGGCCGGTCAAAGTGTCCATTCCAACCCTGGTCCACCGTAAAAACAAGCTACAATGGGCTCATGAGTGTCAAAACTGGACCTTGAACCAGTATAAGATCACTTGGTCCGATGAGTCCCATCGTCTTTTACATCGTGTGCTGCTGCTGGGAACGTGTGCACCGTTTATCTGGGGAAGAGATGGCACCAGGATGCACTGTGGGAAGAAGACAAGCTGATGGAGGGAGTGTGATGCTCTGGGAAATGTTCTGCTGGGAAACCCAGGGTCCGAGCGTTCACGAGAACACCAATTTGATGAAACTGTTTTGGTGGAGTGTCGACTGCACATTATGCAGGTGGTCATAATGTTTTATCTTATCAGTGTAGATTGTTTTTACCATTACCCCTTTTTTCCTGCGGCCCTTCTCCTTTCTCACATCCAAAAAACACTGGGAAAACAAGAGCTCAAATTCGCCATAACAGAAGAAGAATATATTGAAAATACTGAACTGAACTGAATAGAGAGGAGAGGAGAGGAGAGAGCGAACTGGAGGGAAAGAGACAGAAAAAGAAAAGGAGTTGAAGAACGGGAAACAGAGGGAGTCGCTCTCATCCCTGACCTCAGAATCCCAGTGCAGCGGGTAACACACTGTGTTCTGAAAACCGCATTTCATCAAAACTTCCCGTATCGTTCAGTGTCCTCTCCGAATCAGCTGTGCTCAGCGCGAGAGCCGTAACCAGAGCCCTGATCGATCACCCCTCTCCCTGTACTCCCAGGAGGAATGGAGGAACGGGGTCAGATTTTGGCTCCCAAAATGGTGACGCTTTCAGTGGGAATCTTGCCTTGCTGTTGCACATGCTCAGAAAGCCTCTCACAGGAGTGTCAAAAATTAGAGGCACTTTGATTATCGCCTGGTTAAAGCATGCAGGTATACACACACACACACACACACACACACACACACACACACAAAAACAACATCTGTTTTTTCCATACTTGTGGGAACCAAAAAATTATTTTTAACCAAAACCTCATTTCAATACCCTGCAACCCAAACATCAACCCAATCCTTAACCCCTTCCCTAACCCTGAACCATTTACCCTAACCTGCAAACTTCCCTATATAACCCAAATTTTAACCTTATAGAACTATTCTTAATTTAGAGAGTAATTCTCAGACTTAAACTCAAACAATAAACAACACCTCATACTAACCGTTTGTAACCCAATTATAGTTCTGACTCCACCCCCTCCACCCAGAATTAACACTTTTCCTCATGGGGACTCAGAAAGATCTCCCCTCAGTGCTGTTTTTTCACAATTTTCTGTACTCCTGGGGTCACTACGTCTCCATAAAATTAGTCTCCATAAGTATAGATTAACATGTACACAAGCGCGCACACACACACAGACACAACAACACAATCTCTCACTCACACATGCAAACACAGAACAGAACACTCTCGCAAACATACACACTTACTTTCTGCCCAGTTAATTGGAAGGCTGTGAAACCGCAGCTCTGACCTGATTGGATGTGATAGTTTAAAGTGTAACAGACCACAGGTTTAGTGAGGAGTGGACAGTAGAGGGCAGCGCAGAGCTGACTCTGGCCTGATTGGATGTGACAGTTAAAAGTGAAACAGACCGCAGGTTTGGTGTGGAGTGGTCGTCTGAGATGACGCTGAGGATAAACGGGCGTAATAGAGTCCGGGGTCCCGCTTGTTCTCTCCCTCTCATATAATAAGCACTGAATCTCTCTCTCTCTCTCTCTCTCTCACCCTCTCTCTCTCCAGGGGCCGCTAGGGTTACCTGGTATCTGTCTCAGCAGCTGAAGACAATCGTCAGTCTGCCACTTTCAGCTGTGAGCAGTTTGTGCGTGTGTGGCATGTCTGTGTGTGCTTGCACGTGGTGCGGGTGTGTGAGCATGTGTGCGAGAGACAGAGAGAGTATGGCAGTGCTTGCATGTGTATGTCTGTGCACGTGCATGTTTTGGTCTGCATGTGTGTCCACATGCGTGTGTGTGTGTCTGCGTGTGCAAACGTGTATGTCCATGTGTGTCTGGGTGCTGTTACAGTCGAAACACTTCGGGACCGCACCGTCGATGCGCATCTTACTCGGGGTCTTGAGCGGGGGCAGGGTCGGGTGCAGGTCTCGGTTACAGAAGTCCTGATCTGTGCAGCACTCCAGCGTCCGTCTCTGCCGAGTGTTTCCAGTGTTCTGTACAGGAGAAAACACGCAGACATGCACAGCTCAAATGCAAGCAGGTTCCCTCAAACTGTCCATCCAACGTCTTTCAGTTGCGATGGATTTATCAGCATCTGTGATTGCTGTTAGTTACACTGTTTCATTTTCACGTTCTGAAAATAGGATAGTTCCATTTGAAATACGTCTTCAACTTGGGGCATATTTAATGCTCTATTTCTCCCCAAAAACTAACCTGCGGTAGTATATTTGGAGAAAGAGGACGGCCAACAAAACGGTCAGGCACAATCGCTCTGTGCACTGTATAAAAGCTATTTTTAAAGAGGACTCCTGGATTCTATAGACCTGCCCTTCCAAATTTTCCACACAGAATCGCTACTTTCTGAAACATGCTATGGAGGGAGGGCATAAAATGTGATTTTTAAATTGAAAAAAAGAAAAAAAAAAAACAGACAGCCACTTTACGCTGCAGAAGACTGTTACGCTATTGTAACCATACCCATAATCCCACACTCACTCTGCACTGGAACTCAAAGCCAACCAATCCGAGGCAACCAGATGTAACCATGGGAACCCCGCCATCCTCCTCCTCCACCATGGTGAAGCAATATCCGTCTGTCCTGTACAGAACAATTATCAACACCATTATCACCATCATCGTCATCGTCATCTTACTCGCCAGCATTGTCTTTATCATCATCAGAGTATATTCATCAACAACATCAAAACATCAAAATCATCATGGACGTTATCATTATCATCATCATCATCATCATCATCATCATCACAGCATTCATAATTATCATCATCATCAAAATGTCTTCATGTGTTCCTCAACAGCCCTGCCCAGAGGTATGAGTGTGAGAGGAATCCATGGATAGTCCTCATTACCATCATCATATTAATCATCATCATCATTATCAAAATCATGCATATTGATCATTCTTATTAACGTCATACTTCTGATCACCCCATTACCTTTCCACTTACATGAAAGGACAGAAAACCAGGGCTGGATTTGGCAGCCCTAACCCTAAGAAATGTCCATCCCACTGCGGTTATAAACAAAATACCCTCCTGGAGAGTTTAGCTTTTAAACAGCCAGCATTTGAGCTGGCCTGTAGGGTACATGACTGCGAAAAGACCTGCCAATCATTCCTGAACTCCACCCAATAGCCGAGCTCCACTGTTACTATGCTACAAGTTGACAGAAATTAGATAAAATTATATACAAGTTGAATAATTGTGCTGACTGAATGTGTCATAATTGCCTAGTTAAAAAAAAAAAACCAATAAAAATAGAATAAAATTGTTCAGCAGACAATGAAAACAATTTACCATTTATTGACTATGAATATGATATGAGTAAATATCTATACGGGCTGTAGTTAATTGAACACTTTCACAAACTGAATTGCAGGATCTCCATCGATTTTGAGTTTGTCTGCGTGGTTTTGAGTTTCGGAAGTATTGACCTGTTACCATAGTTTCATGGTGTCCTTTCAGGATCACATGACTGCTCCAAGGTCTGGTATTGTGTCTGTGTTCCATATTACTCTTCAAGGCCGGGCTGAGAGTTTCCGAATTTTTTGAGTGTCTCTCTACATCGCTGTACGAACCATCCAGACATACCGTCTCCACTTGGTACAAGCGGAAGATAAAACCTTATCATTCGGTCAGGGAGTATCAAATACCTCGTTAATGAGAGGTCATTGGAGAATCGGCATACTTGTTCATGCTACCTGAAAGGTTAGAAATGCTCAAATAACAGCCGTTTGTAAAAGTAACGAGCAAGATGGCATCTATGTACATGCAAGACTTGTAGTCACTCGGCTACAGCAGCAGAAATCCACGCCAGGTTCCAGGATTTGCATTCAGCGCTAAACATTGCATACATGAAGGCATAAATGATGTGGTACTGGGTGGGCCGAACACCCCCGTGTCAGATGGCGCCATCTTTTGGGGGGGGGCACTGGGTTTTATGACCCCCCCCCAAAGGATGGGGGGCAATGACTGACAATATCACCAACAATTTTTGTGTCTCATGTATAATCTCAGGTGTGTCTCCCGTATAACTCAGGTGTGTCTCAGATGTAATCTCAGGTGTGTCTCAGATATATCTCAGGTGTGTCTCAGATATATCTCAGGTGTGTCTCAATTATAATCTCAGATGTGTCTCAGATATAATCTCAGGTGTGTCTCAGATATAATCTCAGTTGTGTCTCAGGTATAATCTCAGTTGTGTCTCAGGTATAATATCAGGTGTGTCTCAGGTAGAATATTAGGTGTGTCTCAGGTATAATCTCAGGTGTGTCTCAGATATAATCTCAGGTGTGTCTCAGGTATAATCTCAGGTGTGTCTCAAGTATAATCTCAGGTGTGTCTCAAATATAATCTCAGGTGTGTCTCAGGTATAATCTCATGAGTGTCTCATATATAATCTCAGTTGTGTCAGGTTTAATCTCAGGTGTGTCTCATATATAATCTCATGAGTATCTCATATATAATCTCAGTTGTGTCAGGTTTAATCTCAGGTGTGTCTCAGGTATAATCTCAGGTGTGTCTCAGGTATAATCTCAGGTGTGTCTCAGGTATAAGGAGTCTGAGGAGTGCAGTACCTGCAGGTGTTGTTGACGGAGTCCGCGGGGCAGTGGTGGTAGCAGTGACACCAGAGCCCGCGAGGCTGCACCTCGGGGGCAGGGCTCCCTCGATCCTCTCCCTGGCTTCCCGCCGCTGCCATTTTCCCAGAATTCCTCAGCAGCATATTATCCAGAACGGTGGCTGTGGAGGAACACAAAAGGCTCAGGTGAGCCAGGTGGAATTCAAGTAAGGCCAGGAGCAACTCTGACATACACAGCCATCATGACCAGAGGTGTATATAAATCCAGGGGTCCAAGAGTTAAAATCATGCCATGAGTTTGTTCCATCAATCAACAGCCAGCTGACTTCATCAATTACCACCATGAATTTCTGACTAAAAAATTGTGCCAATCAACAAATACAGACCTTGGAACATAACAACGAGGAGGATCATTTCATTCCTGAACCGGCATTTTATACCTATGGAAAAATCTGCTGGTTTGAACTGAATGTGATATACATGTCTGCCATTTTTACACTTGTTCCATATTATCATGAGACACACAACCGTCAATAATCACGTAAAACATTCTGACCTTCTGGAATCTGCTGCTTTTGAATGTTCCAGCACTGCCCTGGCACCCGATTCCAATGGAAGACTCACTCAGTGCTTGTGATCACTGTGCCAGGCTCATGCCACGCTATCGCATAATTAACCATGTAACCCTGACAACGGCAGTCACTGTAATGTAAAAGGAGACTTTGGGGTGATCTGATTGAGGTCTTCAAGCATGTTAAAGGAATTAACAAAGTTAACTATGCCGGATTACTTAGGCCAAGTTCTGTTAGCAGAACTCACAAGTGAAAGTTAGCCCAGGGTTAATTTAGCACTGATATTAGGAAATATTTTCTCACGCTGAAATCGATCTCAGCGTGGAATAGCTTGCCCGGCCGTATCGTGAAGTTCTCAAGACCAGGCTTGATGCAGAGCTTGAATCCAGCGACTGCTTAAATACCAAAAGTTCTGAGTTCACTTCAGAGATGGGAAAATGGCGAGTCCAGCTGAACTGATGGCCTGTTCTCACCACTCAGTTAGGTCATGTTTTACTGAGAGACAATAATATTCCTAAAAGTAGGAAAGAATATGAATCTGAATACCCAAGAACATTTCAGAAGGAATGAGGGGGAATAACAAAATAACAGATAAGCATTGTAGGAGGCACAGAGATAAAAATAAGCGACTGACAGAGAGCCCAGAGTTATCATGAGGTGGGTGGATTAGTCGTGCCGTCTCTCGACAGCATTTTCTGTGACTAACCACAGTGACAAATGCCCGACATTCAGGATAATTTACAAAATGGAAAAAAAGGATACTTATAAAAAGACAAAACATTTCTTGCCCCCTTTTTTGAGAACCATGAGGGCATTTTAGCCCTCTGTCTTGGGGCATTCTGAGAAGTATCAGGGAATTTTATCCCCGTCTTGTGATTTTCAAAGGCATTTTGAAAATTACGTGGGCATTTTCACACTCCTTAATTTCCTACACTGCCGTATACAGATATTCTTTTATTTCAAATGGGATTTATAATGCATTCACATGATCTGATTATTGGTAAAGTCGGAATCTGAAAAGAATGTTTGTTTCCTGACACAATGAGAGATGTTTTACGCGCAAGAGATAACCAACACATAACACACACAACATTCTTGCTTGAGCTGATACAGATAGTATTGTCTGCACGCACCCCAAAATCATGGCCACATGAGCTGAACTAATACCAAGAATTAAAACCGCAAGACAAAACATCGAGAAAGAAACAGCAATTGACTGTCATGATGAATATACAACCACATTAGGCCACATGGGCTGAATGGAATTAGAGATCATCGTGTCCTTAAGATATCATAATTTTTGTGTTCTTTTATCAAAAACCAAAATGAATACCCTACACCAAGGACAGTGGAGAAAAAACGCGAGGCCTGACAATTTCATGTGCACATTACACAGAGGCGACCGCAGCAAATTTGTCTTGGTGGGGTGAGATCGGCAAGCGCTGCAGGCGCGAGGCGTGGCGCACCAAAGGCACGGCAATACTAGGGGGGTCCAGGGGATTGGTCCCCCGGGAAAATTTTGAAATTTTAACCCCCTGAAACGTTATTTCCTGCAATCTGAGAGGCAAATTTTGGTGGTACCTCGAGCTATATTCAATGTCTCTCTTAGGGTACATTTTATCCACAAGCATCTTCTTTATACCATCACCATGTCATTAAAGTAATAACACCCTCTTTCATCTTGGATTTGTGTTTATTTTCACTGAAATTTCTTGTAAGTTTGAATCATTTGTGTAATGAGGTAGATAGCTTAGTTAAAGCCTTTAACCTCTACATTATATACATGTATATTTATCTATGCTACAGGTTACAAAGACCGCAACACAATCTACTTTGGAAGGGCTACATTTTAGGAACTTCTGAGTGGCAAACAAATGGCAGAACTATATTTTAGTGGAGCACAAAGAGAATATTGCATCATAAAGCCCTTTGCGCAGAAGCCTAATCTGGCTATTTATGCGTTACCTTTTTTAAGGCTTTATAATTCAAGACTGCAGCTTCACAGATAAGAAGTGTATGGCTCAACTGAATCAAGACACTTCAAGCATTTAGAATTCCATCACATTTCAGTTTATTTTCATGATTTTGGTAGAGAAAAGGGGCTGCAAACACAAAAAATCCTCATGAAATTTCAGCATTGAAATTGTATAAAAAATAATACTGAGAATTGAAAAATGGCTGGGGGTTAAATCTATACATTTCTGGGATCATAAACTCCTTGACCACAGGTATAATTTATCTTGAGCATTACATTCTAGTTGACCTACTTGCTATGAGCCATTAGACTCAATAGAATGGTGCAATGAACGTACCGGGGGTCCACCGAAATGCATGGGCAGTTCACGTTTTAAACAGGAAAAAACCTATACATTCCAAAACAAAAAGCAAAAGTAGCAGCCTAACCTTTCTTCATTGAATCCCTCCAGAGACAGATGTGTCTGGTAGAAGGAACCCTCCGGTCCAGTTTCATTCCTTATAATTCCCATTGACCATGTCCTTACCTCATTTAGATCCTGTAAATGTAACTGAACACTTCAGGTCAGTTTTGGGAGTCTTTTTTTTTTTTTTTCATAAATCGCGTCAATTTTGCATTTTATAGTGGTCATTCCATGTCAAATCAACCAAGAATTTCAAATCAACCAAGATTTTTTTCAAATTGTGCAACAAATGTGCAACAAAATATTCTGGCTCGGGGCGCCCCGGTGGCTCATCGGTCTAAGCACGCGTACCATAAAGGCTGTGTCCTTCCTGCAGCGACCTGGGTTCGAATCCAGCTCAGGTCATTTGCTGCATGTCTTCCCCCACTCTTCTCCCCAACCTCCCTGTCTCTCTACACTGTATGACTATTGAATAAAGGAAAAATTCCCAAAAAAGAAATCTTAAAAAAATATTCTGGCTCAACCAAATCCCCCCCCATCAGCATTAAATGGTGGGCCCCTTAGTAGAATTCCCATGGGAATTTTGAAGTGATGAAATGTTTCTTACTCTGAAGTGTCTCTGAGAATTCCCGTGGGAACTTGAGGTACTGTCCTTCCTTTCTCAGCAGAAAATTCCTGGAGGTGGTCATCTTAGTTCTGTCAAAGTATTTTGCACAGTCACTTCTGAATTCACTTCAAGAAGATGTCGAAGTCTAAGTCACTCCTCTTAAGGCAAACATCCTGCTGTGACCCCTTTGGGGTCCATGAAAAGAGAAAGACATCAGGTTTAAGAGATGTAACTGAAAAGGCTATTGCAGACCACCCAAGTCTCAAACTAAAATGTGGGCAGAATATTTGCACACAAATGTCGGAAGAAACTTGCAAAACAACCACCAGATTTGGAAGAGCCTGAAGTACTATTACCTGTGGCTCTCTCTAGTAGCAGTAGTGAAGACAAAGATGATGCTCCCAACCCTGCCTGTTTCAGGGATTTGGAATTTCATTCTCTTGAGAGTGTCCTAAAGATACTGAATACATCTTTGGAACTGTTTGGAGAAACACCTGTTCAGAAAAAAAGGACTAGATGCAGATAAATACATGAAATATAAGACAAAAAATTGGTGAAACTGTCAGGAAAAGTTGGAAAGTACCATGGAAAGGTCAGTGACCAAACTCCAGGATGCCGGAGAAGAGATGATTCAACAACTTCAAGAAAAATTTGAATCGACGTTGAAGAAAAAGGTGCTGACTGTTCTCCTAAAAAGCTGGACAGTTTGTAAAGTCCAAGAGGAATTTGGTGCATCAAAATATGTGGCAAGGAAAGCTAAGGCATCAGTCAAGGAACAAGGGATTCCAGCAATGCCCAATCCCAAGGGAGGTAAACCAATTTTAAAGGAAACTGAGGAAATTGTCAGGGATTTCTACTTGTCAGAGATAGTAAGCAGACAAATGCCAGGCATGAAAGACTATGTTTCTGTTCTAGTGAATGGGAAAAAGCAACATGTTCAAAAACATTTGGTGCTGTGTAATCTGAAAGAAGCATATGAACTTTTCAAGGAAAACCATCCGGACAACAGGATTGGTTTTTCAAAATTTGCTGAACTGCGTCCAAGGCAGTGTGTACTGGCAGGGTCAAGTGGAACACACTCGGTCTGTGTTTGTACAACACACCAAAACATCAAACTCACGTTCACTGGAGCCAAATTAGATTCAGTCACTGATGGAGAATTGAATGGTGAATGATGGTGAATCTTACTGTTGAGATGAGTGATTAAAGTGGTTCTGCCTTAAGTGGTTACATGACAGTGGCTTATGGCAGCCAATGGTGGGCAGCATGTATCACGCAATACAATCCAGAGAGGCATAAAGTTGAAGTTACCTTCCTTCACCCACATGGACCATCCCCATCATACATATTTCCAGACCCACCAGACTCTCTCATCATCGACCACCAGGATGTTCTAACCACTGTACAGCCAACCACAGCAAGGGGAAGAACATACTCAATCTCAAAGACAGAAACTATGGCTGCTCTTTCTGCATTGAAAAAAAGAAAATCCAAGCTTAGGAATCATCACATTTGGAGAGAATGAACTTTAGGAACGTTTTAAAGGTAATCTGCTTGATATAATTATAGTATAAGGAGAAAGAAAAGCTACCAAAGAATTGCGCTTGTTCTTCAAAAGATAGAGTTGCCACATTTCACTTATCCTGTGCTGGATGATAGTTTTAGGATAACTCTTTTGAATGTGTGGGAGGTTGGCTCACAGTTTTTGTCCTGGTTACAAGTGATTCCTTTTTATGGTATAATAATCATTGTATTCGACTTGTAAGGCTTGTGTTGAAATGATTTTTGTTGGAGCTGAAGCTAAAATCACATGGTTGGAATTGCTCAATCATTTTCATTTCATGATTATTAGGAAGTCTTACATTCTCCTCAGAGAGATGTCCATACTGACTACATTAAACAATCGTGTTTCTTCCGTTGTACTAATGGCGTATTATTCTCTTGGTCAGTTGAGAAGTCGGTAGGCCCTCCTCTAGCTAGCACACTGGTATCTGATAGCAAGATTATTGTTGCATGGCCTTGAGAAAACAGGGCATCGAGATGGACTCAAACAGTTTGGTATTTGTTTGCATCTGAGCATGATAGAGGGTAGCACTGTCGCTGGATGCAATCATGCATTTCACACAGTGCAAATATAATTGCTCATTTCTCAGAAACTGTTTGAGTGCCCATCACCAAATTTACAGGAAAGCTTCTTTACATCATTAAGTACCTCTGACATGAATTACGGGAAAATTTAAAGATACAATTTTTTGGGGTGCATCTTTGAACTTTATAATTTGTGATAACTTTTTTTAGTAGACCTCTAGAGACAGCTTGTAGAGCTTGAAAAAAAGCTTCAAAATGACACAAGAATCATCTCTCTAGGTGCTATACTTTCGGAGATATGGGTTTATAAAGCCGCGAGGTATCACTAATTACCTCAAAGTTCGTTAGCACCGGTCTAAGCGCGCGCACCATAAGGGCTGTGGCCTTCCCGCGGCGACCCGGTTTGATTCTGGCTCGGGTCATTTGCCGCATGTCTTCCCCATTCTTCTCCCCAGCTTTCCTGTCTCTCTCCACTGCGTGACTGTCAAATAAAGGAGAAAATCCCCCCCAAAAAAATAATCTAATTAAGAGGCTTGGAGCAAAAATTTTTCCAGTTCTGACCATTACTTCTGGGTCTCAATCATTCCCCTAAATTTGAAAAAAATTTGAAAGGTCAAGGGAAATTCTTGGTTGATTTGACATAGAATGACCCATATGATGATCGGCTTTTTGCTTGTTCCAAGCAGAGTGGAAAACTTGCCACCGTTATTCTGCAGACTGACTGTCCCACTTGGGTCTATCCCTGCGAGTAACTGCAGACAGCCATGATGATGCTGATATAAGGGCTCTGTCAAACCATATTATCTGTATCAACTGTTTTAATGAAATACAAACATTTATTTATAGAACTAGTTTTTAAATTAGCATTTGGAATTTTATTTATTAGTTTTAATCTTCAGCAACACCAATGTGGAAAACAAAAAGTAAACATTTAAAGCCAGATTTAATTTTTTTAAAAATCTAAGGTCCCTCAGACATTTGCACAGTAGCAGCATTTTCCCCCCAGAGTTTCCATTTATGCGACCAGATAATAAAGATCGTCCAGGGCTAATATGGTCAGGCATTAGATTTGTATTAATAAAACAACCCCAACAGGATACACACAACAAACGCTTTTTTAGGCTTTAACTCTCGTTATCCCTGGCGAGACTTGGCCAATTTTTGCCTTTCCAATGCAGACCTCCAGCCATCGCTGGTAATGGCGTAACTGGGATTCGCACAGCCAACCACATGAAGTGTTTTTAATTTCTCAGTGTACATCCAAGGAACAGACACGATAGAAAAAAAAAAATCTTATTATTGTCTTTTCGTGGAAATTTACGAACAAATTCAAATTTTAACTTGAGGAATACAAGGGAACAGATGGTACTATTAGTTCATTAGAAATGGTGAAAAGACAGTTTGTTATCGAAACAGTCAACGCTCACATTTTAATGTATGCTAACGAACGAAGCACTGCTCAGAGAATGGACGGCTGTTTTCTTGCTCTCTTTCTTGAATACAGGTTTTGTCTTGACCTGTTCCACCACCTGAAGCTACAAACTTTTTTAACAAAAAACCAGCCATTGCCTTCCCCCAATTACCTGCTGCCATTGGCATAAAATAAATCATAAATTGCTACTTTACATTCAGCACTTGATTGCTACTTGATGCATTAGCATCACTTTGGCTGGAACATTTCAAAAAATAAATTTTGTATAAATTTACTGTATATAATTTCTTTTTGTTTTTTACGTACATACATACATATACACATCTTTTTGCTTGTCTATATATGTATATAAACATATAGAATATATATAAGCAAACAAAAAACTCTGTTGTGCATTAAGTTATGCTTGTCTCTGAGTGATCTCTCATGAGCAAATGTTACATATTGAAAAACATGCAGTCAGTAAGTTTATTTTGAACCTACTCAGCTGTAGCTCATGAGTCAAAATCACTTGGGGTCGATAGAATAAGTTTAAAGCTGTTCATATGCCATCAACTGAATGATAAATCGATTAATGGATTAATGAATGACATGACTAATTACTAACGCAACAAATGCGTAGTAAACAATTACAACTACCATTTCCACCTCGTACACATTCTGTCAGTACTGCATCCAAAAAAAAAAAAAAAAACACCAGCAAAACACACCCCAGAACCCAGAATCTATTTGAATTTCCTTTGCTGTCCTGTGGTTTCACAGCGCTCAGTTAGCAACCTGTCGCAACAAATGGGCTCACTGGAGAATCCGTAATAAATTTCGCTAATAAATCAGTTTGGCAGTAGACTGGAAGCATCACAGAGATATGCGATACCGTTACTGTTGCTAATAAGAGGACAGTTGGCCTGAGGTCCAGTAATACAGAGCTGATCAGCGTAACCATGGAGATCAGTCGGCCTCGCTCAGGGTCACCACAGATCGACAATCATCCCACAAGCTCACAAACTCCTGGTTTACAAAGGTTACTGAAGCTACTGCAGTCTTGGGTGCCAAAAATATAAGTTTCCTACGCAAGTAATTTAACCATTTCTTACAGAAATTTGCCCCAAAAACAAACTTTTTTTTTTACGTTAGGGCCTTACGTTTAGGACGGTTACAGCCCTGGAGTGCAAGTGACCTATGTTTTGAAAGTTTAACAATCCAGGATTTCAAATAGATTACGACTCATCAAACTTAACCCAGAAGTGTTCTGTTCACATTTTTACAGCTTAGGAACTGTCCCTAAGTAAAATTTAGGAGGGAAAGGGTTAAAGTATATGTTTTCAGTTCATCTCTTCTCATGCAGGTACCCAGTACTCATCGTCTAGGGCTGATAAAGTCAAACATGGCGACCTCCATATAGAGGCCTTGCCCTAATAGACAGAGCAGATGCCAACAGACTCGAAGGAATCGCTGTATCTTCACGATACAACAGGCCCTGAGGGAGAGCTGCTCGTACATCTTGGCGCCAAGCACCCCTCGATTTAGCATGAAGCTCATCCACTGTTCTGCATTCATTCATTTTTGCTTCTCAGTTGTCAATTCACACACACAAACACAGAAATGACACACTTCGGTATTTGCTTTATGGGTACACAAAAGCAGCGTAAGCGCAGGCCATAGATATTTCTCTGAGAATATAAGTCTCTTAAAAAAACCCGTAAGGAGTCGTTGTCTGTTCTTTCTCAAGGCCTGAAAACCACAACATGACTTTGAGAAGGCCTTAGGTTTTGGAAATGCCAGTGCTTTGTTTGTGTTAGACAGTTATCCTCGAGATTCTGAAATAAAAAATGGGACCTTCAACAGCATCTGTACGCTGAGTCCTTTCTAATGGAATAAGTGGCCAAGATGACCGATACGACTCGTTTGGAGGAAGCAGAACCAGATAATGGTGGTGTAAGACATTGCTTTACACTGACAATATGGAGTAACTGTTTTTCTGACAAGGACACAAACACACAAACACACACACACACACACACACACACACACACACACAAGTATGTAGATATTTCAGCCGAAGATGGGGTAACTCCAAGCACATCTTTGTATGCATTTTCCAGGCTCCATTGTCCAGAGAAGCAGACATATATTTGCACACAAACAAACAGGCGTACTTACACAACCACACACACTCACAGAGATGTGCACACACACAGACACACACATGCACACAAGCTCACACACAGACAAACAAGCGCGCGCGCACATACACACACACACGTGCACACAAATGCGCACGTGCACATGCATTGACACAAGAGCACACCTTGTATTCTCTCTCTCCAGCACAGCAATAACACCCATAAACCCTGTCCAGCAGCTGTTTCCGGAGCTTTCTACAGCCCTTTTAATGGCTTCACTGTCGAGGCATGTATATCCTGATCTCTGATCCCACGCTCACCTCATATCCACAGGACCGCATCGCTCCAATATTTCTCAAATATGCCTCACTCATGCAACCCAATTCCATGTAAAAATATCACTCTAAAATGTACATTTCTACCCACGAAAAGCCATTCGAAGAGGGTATTACTGTTACTAACAACAAGCGGATGAGCTGAAGCGAAGAATTCAATAGCAAAAATGCACATTCGGCAAGACAGTAGATTCTGAATTAATACTGAACGGAACGCTGTGCGATCGATCGATTTCGTCTCCCCGGCTCCACAGACGCCTGCGTTTAAAAATAGCAGACAGAGCGTGTTAGGCAATCTCCAGACGATCTCATCCACCACACCGCCCCAGCCGGAGACGAGCAGCTTCCGAGCTGCAGCCCACAGCTCCATAAGTATTTGGACAGCAACGGCATACAGAAGGGTAGCTATTCCTATATCCTGGACACAATACGAATATTACTGGAGCTGTGTCACGATTACTGCACATGCTCAGAACTTACATCCCAGGAAAGTGAATCTGCTTGACTACAAGTCATAATCTAATTGCACCCTTGCCAATCAGTCTTTGATTTGCATTATATTTATATATTTTAGTTACTCTGGCATTATGCTTTTCATATCAAGGAGCTTTCTATGGAAATTCGAGGATTCAAAGCGCAATTTTAAGCTTTAGGTATGGCATAAGGAGAATATAAGCAGGTTGCCATCGCAAATATTCATAGAAGAAGAAAAATACCTTCTAGATTTTGACTTGCTGTTGAATGGATATACTTCCAAAGGTGAAAGTGGAATGGATATACGTTCAAGGTTTTGAGCATGAGCAGTGATAACACAGCTCCTTGAATACCCAAAACATTAAAGCCAAGTTTCTAGTTAAACCTCCATTGTCTTGAAGGCCAATGTGCTGGACAAAACTGCATCACAGCCCAAATGCTAACAAATGGCAGCGTAGATATAGAGCTTCTGATCTATGAAGTGTCGTTAACTCAGCGGAGCGAATAAAAACATGTCTGTTTGACCACAGAGGCAGAGAAAAGAAAAGGCTGAAGTTTCTCCAGGCGTTTGGCATAAATCAGGCACCCGGTATAAATCAGGCCCTCAGGGCAGTTCAGCCGAAAACGTCCCCAGCGATGAGCCCTGACCTCTCGCGTATTTGCTGGAACGTTCCGAGAGTGCCATACGTCAAACGCCCCCAACCCTGCTCTCCCACGCGTCCGCACATCAAAGATTTCCCCACACCGTCGACAAAAAGGCTAAGAAGGGAGAATGAACAAAACCCCCCCCCAATGTTTCATCTCTCCTCTGTGCCAAATGCTTCAAATGGAGGGTCGGCTCGTACACCCTCAGCCTTTTCATCCACGAATGCCCTGTACAGACCAGACCCCCCCACTGTACCTGCGCAAATGAGCCGCAGCACACTAATGTGCAAACAGAGGGGACTGAAGGCCTGTCTTTATCCTTACGCTCCAAAATCAGCATGTGTATGCGTGTGTGTGTGTGTGTGTGTGCACGCACGCGCATGGGTGTGTATGCCGTTCAATACGACTCAAAACTCGTGCGCAACTATCAACTGAACGTGACACCTGTGCAGCAAAGCAGCGACTGACGAGTAATGTAGTTTCCTCATTGACTTATAATGGTCCCCCGTTCACGCGCACGTTCACGCGTGATGACTGCTGCACGCCGGTAATCACATGACACGTAGTGACTACGCGTAACATTTATGCATTTTTTTTTTGCAAACGCATGCATAAACGCACGCATGAAGATAATTGAACATTTTTGTCATGCGCTCACACGGACGCGAAAATGACGTGCGCAAACTACGTCACGCGTAACAAGAAGCTGCGCACAGCGTGTGCACGTCCGTCTGTCACTGTTTGACAAATGTTGTTAAGCGTTCACACACATGTGCGGTCGCAATTTCTGAAACTACGCGACCGAAAGTTGATCTGCATTGCGCGCACCAGTCCGCGTACATGAACGCCTCACGTAGTTGTTCTGTGTTCCATTTTCATCCAGTAGATGGTGCAATCGATCCAATAATACAAGATACAGACAGATATAGCCTAATTGTATTTTTTTAAAAATATATTATTATTACATGTAATTGGAAAAACACAGGCAGAAAGTTAGTAACCTAGATTCAGTTTTTTCTAATGTTGAGAACAGTTACATTGAAACAACATTGATTTATAGTTCTGCTTATGATTGATTGAGCATCGAATTATGGTTGACCGGGAAAGATGACTGAAAAGCCATCAATTTATAGTTGACCAGGAAATATTATTGAAAGGTCATCGAGTCATTGTTCACCGGGAGACCACTGAGTGGCAGTCAGACCTCTGCGCCTGGCACATGTCTTAATATCAGGTAAGCATTTATCTAATCTTTGTAACCAAACTGATGTTCACTCCGGGGTTATTAACCGAGCATTTACCAGTTTATTTCGTGGGAATGTTAGCTAGAAATAAATCGGATGTGAAAAGATCGCTACCAGTGTATGCATAACTTGAGCGTTAGCATTAGCGTTATTTCTCCGAGATAGCCTTTGTGGGCGCTCCCCAGCCTTTGTTAACTGTTGAAAAGAGGACAATGTCCGCTAGGATCAGCGATCGAGGACGCATACAGTCCCGATCAAAGCAATAGGATCAATTGAAGGCTATTTTATTAATTACAGTTTTTCTGATATTAGCATTTTATGCTAGTGACATGACAGCAGTGGATGGTGCTTGGGCACAGTGGTACGATGATGTTTGAAATCCAACTGTTGCTCAGCAACTGGTCCAGCTAGAGAGTGTGTGATTTTCAGTGCCACTTATCAGGGAGGTTAATGAAGACGTGAATAACTTTAGCAACACTCTTATGGGAGATTTTTTTAAAACGTTTTATTTTGCTAACTTACTGCGTAACGTTAACTGTTCTCAACTGCTGATCAGTTACATTAGCACAACGAGACGAGGCCAGCCACGTAAATAAAGAGCATGTTGTTGAGCCAGAATATATTTAGCCTGCATTTAGAGTATATGAAAAGGCCAACAACGTGAGGCGTTCATGTACGAGGACTGGCGCGCGCGATGCAGATCAACTTCGGGTTGCGTAGTATCAGAAAATGCGACCGCATGTGTGTGTGTCAACGCTTAACAACATTTGTCAAACAGTGACAGACGGACGTGCACACGCTGTACGCAGCCTCTTGTTGCGCGTAAAATACAATCTGCACATAACAACGCACGCATGCACGCACGCATAACAAAATTTACTAAGTTAATCATGCATGCACACACACGTTGCTGCGTGTGTCTCTGCCTGTTTTGACGTCGATGGAACCTCATAATGTGTGTGCGTTTGTGTGCACACTCGCGCATGTGTGTGTATGCGTGTGTGTGTGTGTGTGTGCATTTGTGCATGTGTATGTGTGTGTGTGCGTGCACTAGTGAGTGCCCATGCAAGTGTGTGTGCACATGTGCGTGCACGTGCATGCATGTGTGTCTGTGTACATTCGTGTGCATGTATGTGTGTGTGCGCGCGCGTGTATGTGTGTGTGTGTCGGGGGGTTGTTTCTCAGGCAGGTAGGTAGAGCAGCCCACCTTTCTGCCAACCTTCACAGCAAAGTCCCATGAGATTTACAACACCCACCAAATTTGATCACACACTTAAGTCTTCAACCTATCTTTACTTACACCAGTTACCATCAGTCCTGTTCCTCGAGATCTAGCTACAACTCATTATTATTTATTTTTTTTAATCCAACCCTAATAATGCTTTCCTCATTCCTCAGCTAGAGCAGGGCTGCCCAACCCTGTTCCTGGAGATCTACTGTCCTGTAGGCATGAATCTGTGACTGCTTGATGCACTTGAACTGTGATAGATTGGAGAGAACTGTTCAGAGAGGTGTTCCCGCAGATACAGAGTCCAACGAGCGCCCAAATCAGGTAAATCAAAATCAGGTAAACTTATTATCCAATATTCATATCAGTAAAACTACGGTTTTAGAGAGAATTAAAAAAAAAAAAAAAAAACTTATTTCTGCATGGTCTGCACGGTTTTCACAGCCAACAGCGCAACAGGAACTAACCATTTTGACACCGGAATCATATGCCCCCAAATTGGTTAAAGCACTACATGCTTTGTTTTGCCATGACCGGATGTTAAAGCCGACTTACCAAGAGAAAGGGGGCTTTGCGTGGTCTAGGTTTTTCTGTACGTCATTGCTTGACAACAATAGCACTGTACCGACTCTATACAGCCCCGGCAGGGTGCATTGTGAAAGCCCAAAGCCACAATGAAAATGGGAGGGCAGGCTGGAATTCCGCCATGTTCTGAGGTGTGTGGACTCGGCTTCAGGTGACACCGGGGCCATTCAAAGCTCCGGCTAACGTGCCAATTTTTCAGGGAGTGAAAAGATCCCAATTCAGCTGTGTTTTTTATTATCATCCAGCTGCTTTATTTAAAGAGGGCAGACAGTCTGGCCTCCCTCGGTAATTTATCAGCTTAATTCAGGCAGGTGGAAAGCAGGGAGAGTTAGAGACGGGGGACTAACCGCACAGTAACTACAGGCGCTGCCATAGCAGAGGTTCACACTCTTTCTGGCACTGGGGGAGGTCCTTTTTGGCTCCTTTTTGGCTCGAGATTCGGCCGCCCTGATTATTGTGCCGCACACGCCCCCTGCCTAGCCTACGTAGCATCTGCGATAATCTCAGATTACGATTGTCAGAGAGACTGCAGGTGCGTCCCAATAATTTGTCATGTCTGGGTGGCAACCCCAGATCTGCGAAAGTCTCGTACATTCCACAAAACTCTACGCAGACTCAAGCCGTGATTGGCTAACATTTGACTGTATGAGGTTCCATTCATTGTTTGCTATGTAGCGATACTGAGTCGAGCTGATTTCTCTGTGGTCATATACCAATGACAAGAACTTAACCCTTACACCGCTAAATGCAGCTATTGTTGCTCAATGATGTAAGATATCAAAATCAAAGCTGTTGAAAACCTATCATACAGCAACTCGTTTAAAAGAGCTCCCACAGGGAAGCTCTTTTAAAGAAGTCGCCACATGATAGGTTTTTAACAGCACAAGATATTTTGATTTATATATATATTTTTTAATTTATTTCAGCCCTCTTAGGGTTAATGTGCATACAATATCATGGATAATCGTTACATGTAGGCTAGCTCATCAACATCCACATCCTTTTAAGTGTCTCAAATCCTGTTTAAGGTTGTTTTTAAACTCTTAAGATTATTCAATCATAAAGTTTTTCACAAAGTGGCAAGCACTGACAACTCATTACTGACAACTCATTAATGGGTCTTCTGCGGATGCTCTTGGTGTCAACTGTTCAAACATGTTTTGTTTTTAGCATTCTAACCCTTTTGCATCACAGGCATTAAATTCAGAACAAGCACGTATTTCAAAAAAAAAAAAAAACGTCAAAAAGGCAAAACATTAAATATTTTGTTTCGTACAGTTTTCGATGATTTACAAATCACCATTTTCTTTTTCACAAGCATTTTCCAAACAGACCCAGCTTTTTTGGACATGAGGTTGTACTTGACTTGAACCCTGGACTCCACTGATGGTGAATTACTCAAGTTGGGATGTAAACAGAAGATTATTTGGACAATTGCTCATCACATTTTTGGGTTCCTACGCTTCCAAGAAAGGCCCCGTTGAAATTTTGAGAGGTCTGGTTACTGAAAAAGGCTCATTGAGTCTTGTAGGCCCCAGCATTTAGACCGAATTTATGCGTATGCTCCAAAAACAGTTGGCTTAAATTAGTCAACATAGTTTATTCTGAATGTCTGACATAAAAAGAAAGCAATGGGATAATATTACTATGAACAGAGATGGTTTATTTTGAAGCACAGGTTGTGTGCATCTTGAAGCAGCAGCACAGCTTGGTTTCTTTGTGCTCTCTGGCACAGCTGAGATTACCACAGTGTAGAAAATGGGACCAAATATATCCTTATGTCAGAAATAATTTCTGCCACTCTAAAGTTGGAACCACAGAGCAAGACCCACACCCGAGCTCTCTCTCACTCTCACTCTCTTTCATACAAATGCCGACACACACACACACACACACACACACATATGCGCACACGCACGCACACACACATAAACATGCACACACACACACACACACACACACACATATACGCACACACACACGCACATAAACACGCACACACACACACATAAACACGCACACACACACACAGGGTCGGCTCAGATCTGCACCTGCTTCATACACATCATTTCCTGCACCGAGGCTGAGGCTGCAGAACTGCAGGAGTTCCCACAATGCCTCAGTCCTCCGACTGTGCAGGATACCCACTTAAGATACTGCTGCTTTTCCAACAATCAGCTGCACCAGAACTTTCTATGGAAATATCAGAGGCCAGCTCTACCCAGACAGAGTGCATGAGGAGGAACCCCGTCTGTGAGAGAGAGGTCAGATATACATGTCTGTCTGACTCCACTATACTTCACCATGTTCTGCTTGGATGTTTAAAAGTTTTTTGTTTTATCTTCTGTATGGGCACCCCTACTCTAGCAGAATCCCTCCTAAGATTTCTTCCTACAGGGGAGTTTTTTTCTCACCTCTGTTTGAAGATTTTACTCCCTATTGGGAGTTTTTACTTTGCCTCATTAGCCATCTTGGACATTAGGCCTGGCACTGCCATTTCTTGCTCTATAAAGTCTCTCTGTGGCGGTCCTTTGGTGAAAAGCGCCATACAAATTAAACTGAACTGAATTTAGAGTTCATCCATTTGTAACATTAGCACAGTGTTTTTTCTACTGTTGCGTTTTGATGATTTTAAAGTTTGGACTCACCAAATCAAATTCCAAACACTGGTAGCAATGGCAATGAAGTAGAGTATCTTGACTCTGACTGAAGAGAGAACCACAAATCTCGGAGTTTGCCAGTGCTTTAGACAAGTAGGGAGTGACTGGACAGCGAGCAGCTCGTGCCGACCAATATCAGGAGACAGAGATCAATTCTACTGGGCAAACAGAAACACTAAGATGCTGCATGAAAGAATTTAAAACCAGTTTTACCAAACTATGCCATAGATGCCGAAACAACGTTAGGCTATTTAAAGAGCCACTGTCAGACTAAGAGAGGAATCACATCCTTTTTGCCACACAGCACTCAGCTGCTTAATAAGCTCTGATGATGTACTGTATAATGACTTACCTGGAACTTAATATTCGACAGTTCTTGTGTTTTTCCATGCAGTGCCCTTTTTAGTGATGTATTTATTTATGTATTTATGCTTCTTGTTTCATGTTGTATGCGCTCTCTTGAACTGTTGTTTGATGTCTTCGTCATTTATGTTCTCATGCTCTGAGGGCAAGACAAATTCCCCAAGGGGCAATAAAAGTTTTCATTCATTCATTAAGTGCATGAGCATTCACTGTTGCCATATTGAAAATAAACACATGAGCAAGCAAAAGACTCCCAATAGTTCAGATGAAGCAGGGGCCAATCCTCCGGGGCCGCTGTGGGGTAAAGGGCCTTGCTTAAGGGCCCCACAGTGGCACTGATAACTACACTGGGACTCGTAACACCAGCCTTTCAGTCAATCTTACCCATGGTGCTATGGGCTGCCCTACAGAGATTTAGGCAGCAGTGGTTTTAGAATGTGTGATCAGCACTAGCGGTTAAAAACTAGCATGAGCGCTTGTCCAGTTCCATTTTTTTCCCTTTCATGTTCAGTAGAAGATAAAAAAATCCTCAAACTCTCTTTTTAGGCCCTTTGAAAAAGGGCTAAAATTATTGCAAACGACGCAAGCTAAACATGCTACACGGCAAATGGCATGGAATTGGGGTTCAGTGAGGTTTAATCGTTCGTTACCTGTGAGAGCGAGAACATCCTCAGTTATAACTGGACAGATTGCATGACACAAAAGTGTGTTAACAACTTAGCCAGCAGGAAATGCGGAGCTAGCGTAGTACGCAAGTCGCACGAGGCCCTCACTAACAAATTAATGAAGCAACACTAGATCCTGGTAATTAGAGAAGAGCTTGATTAAACTGTACACACTTTGCAAGAATAGAGAGAGGAGATTTACATTTAGACACAAAGGGCAATCATCCCAGTGCCTGTGATATCTCTCATTTTATTCCGTCCGAGCTCAAATGTGCAGTAAGATTGATTATCACCAGTCAAAATGTAAATACTCGGAATGATTAAATATTCAGAGCTCCATCAAAAGGTCAATTGGGTTCATTAACACAACAGTGCCGTCCATTTTATAAATAGCTCTGAGATCACCCTCTCGAATTTCCAGCTGTGATTCTAAGCTGCCTGAGGATCATTTAAACTGTTTCTGACACTTGTAATTGGTCATAGCTGGTCTGTAGTTGCTTAAATCCAGTAAAAGCTGGTTAAGCCAAATGAGTAAGATGCTAAACTGAGGTCTTGCTGAACTTATAGGCTGAAAGGTGGATGAACAGTCAATGAATGAAACTTGCCAGCAATGGCAGTTTTAGGTTGGAATTTTCAGCAGGGCAGCTATATGTGAATGAGCCTGTGCAATTTTTTAAGTCTACAAATTAAGTTTTTTTGCCACTACTTCACTTAGTTTTCTTTGGTTGTCCTTCTGTAATCTTCATATGTTTACATACATTTTCTTCATTAACTATGTGCTTGTACATCTAGTAAATAGCATTCAGTTTTACAGCCAGACATTTCCTGAAGATATTCAGGCTATTTACTCAAGGGTGACACAGGCCTATTGAGACCACTGCGACCTAAAAGTTACCAAGAGTTTCTAACCCCGCAGGCCACACGCCCCACCACCCTAATTAAGAAACCTAATCAACACAATTTTGAGGTCAAACCAGAAATGTCTCCAGCATTCCGTGGCAACAGTCACCCTCTTGTGCAGCGGAGCGTGCACAAGGCCTTTCTTGTGACCACGGCGCTCGCCACAGGTCAATTAAGGGCTCTCGATTTGCCAGTGAAATTCCACAGCTCAATTTGAACAACATTCTCCACTCAACCTTCAATAAACACAGTGTGTCCTTATCCACTCTGACACGCTGGACCAACACCGTGAGCATTTTTGCGGCGAGAAAGGTTAAGTTAACGCTGCCCTCTCATTCAGACGAAACATCTGCAACATTTGATGAAAAGTGTGAGTTTTCTAGCTCAGTAGGATGCAACTAGGCTGTAGAATAACAGGTTAAAATCAGAAATAGTGAGTTTTTTTTTTTTTTTTTTAATATAAACCAAGTCTCTTGTGTTTAAATCATCTCCCAGACTAGATTTACGCCCATCTTTACATCGCCGTCCCAGCTTCTGCTTGCTGGAGATCTGCCGTGTGAGATACAGAGATGAACAACTCATACAGTACCGGTCACAAGTTTGGACGCATGTCACTAGTGTTTCTGTGCTCCGTTTTAGTGATTAAATTAAGTGTTTCAGCTTCCGTGGATAAACTCAAAAGGCAAAAGGTAAGAAACTGACAGAAATCATTTTTTAAAAATTGTGATGATGGTGCACAATTTTTTTTTATTCATATAAAGCAATATTCAGGAAAATAAAGACAGAAATTTTCCAATAAGAGAATTAAATCAAGCTCGTCTGGGATGTCTTAAAAAATTCTGCACAGAAAGGTCAGGGGGAAGCTCTCAAGTGTAGCACATCTGTGAGACTTCTGCAGCTGCAAATGATTCATATTCTGATGAAATGAGTTCATTTTTTTCCCCATATTTGATTGAATTAAAATTAGGGTGTGTCCAAACTCTTAACTGTACTGTATATTACGAGGTTCAGGCCTCAGTGTTGCCAAAGTAAGAGCAAGGCCCCTATTGTCCCAGTGAGAATCCGGCCCTTACTTAGTCAAATCAACTGTAAGTATGACTCTCACTACATACGGTACAACAAGCACCTGAAAACGGCACTTCCGCGTGCCAAAACGCTTTTCAGTAAACCAAAGGAAAGTCAATGGGTGATGTCTCAGCGACCGGAACCATATTAGTTCTACAGTCTATGGTCACGCCCTACATAACTGTACAATGGGTTCTGAAAGGATTCTGCTGCAGGAACACGACCCCCATCTTCAGAGGATGCTATGGAATCCCAACTGTACTGGAACTTATTTTCTTTCTTTTCAAATATCTCTCTCTTTTCTCCAACACATTAGTCTTCTTGTCATTGTCCCAAGAGACGGACAAGAGAAAAGCAGTTTGAATGTCAAACGCATCCCTTCATGGCTGCGTGGTAACTTGGTGACCGAGTGAGCGGGGGATTTAGATTCGGAGCGGGAGCGGCTCGTTTGACTGTAAGTAATGCGGGGAATCAGAAAGGGTTGTTGTGAGCGAGCAGTTCTCCAGACCATTCAATCTTTCTCCAGGCCAGCGGGACATCAGGATTTGGGCAGAACTTTTGTTGCTGGCAGAGATGCGCTCAGTGTGAAGTGATGAGCTTCAGACGTCTGGTCGTATTGTGGAAAAAGGCTTCCCCCTGCCCCCTTTACTCCTCGCGGCGGGACTAAAGACACAGAGCTCGCGAAGACGGTTTGATCCAAGAGAAACGCGCAGCTCCGTTTAATCACATCCCACGCCTGACAAGAGCTTGGACCGCGCGCTGATGACATCACCGAAACTACCGGAGAAAACACAAATACAGCCCCACGACCGGAGCTACTTCAACCGCCGCCGGAGATGACACAGCTTAAAAGAGATGTGAACATCGAGATCAAGTTAATTAAAATAAGCGACACATTTCGTCCAACTCAGATCTCTCCTTCCAGCCCACATGCGTGAAGATAGACCGTAATTCTGGACTAATTTGCCGTTGTGATAAAATTTTGTTCTCCTAATTGCGCATTCAGGCTTTTTTTTTTTATAAAACAGCTCAAAACCGTGCAATTACCCGATGGACAGAGACAGCAGGACGACGGTTCTAAGCTGGTGGAATATATGTTTTCTTGGGCACTGGGAGAAAAGAGCGACTGCAAGTCTAATTAACGAGCAAAAACGAGGTTCATTCAAATTATGTAAATACCATCACAGCTGTAAGTGATTCCGTGCAGAGTCAAAGTGAACTCAACTCATCGCAGCGGTGAATAAAATTATCTGAAGTTCACTCACGTTCAGGTGTCAATGTTCAAAAGCAACAGTCTACATGAGCAGAATATCAATGCAGGCATTTCACCCGCTACTCTATCGGAGCTTAAATATCTACAGTATTAAGAAAAAACGTGCAAGTCAACCATCGAGATGCTTCAAGAAACGGAGAAAAGGCCCTGCTGGCCAGAGCTTCTCAGTGGCACTAATCGCCAGTCCAAGGAGAAAACCGGGTCTCTGTATTTTTGTACAAAGAAATTTTACAATTCAAAAGCATAGTCAAGTATAGAAGAGTTTCATCACAGAAAAGGCTATTGTTTTGAATGAACTTAAACGGGGAAATGTGCCGTTTACGAGACTTCATAAGCTGCAAAACCTCTAGTGACCACTAGGGTTTGCAAGCCATTTGGGGAACACTGACTCTACCCGAAAGCAAGTGGGGCTCTTGCGTTAACTTGGCCCGGTTACAGATAATTGAACGCACCAAAATTAGGACGAGAAATGGACATGTTCCTCCTCACTTTGAGAACAAAAAACAAGACTTCAATTCATTTAAAAAATGATATAAACAGACATTAACCCTTTGAGCACTGAAATAATTTAAAAAAATATATAAATTTAATTATCTTCTGCTGTTGAAAACCTATCATGTGTCAACTTGTTTAAAAGAGCTGCCCTGCGGGAGCTCTTTTAAATAAGTCACCACATGATAGGTTTTCAACAGCTTTGCTTTTGATATCACTGAGCAACACCACCTGCATTTAGCGCTCTAAGGGTTAATTTTTTAACCAGAAATGCATTGAAAAGATCTGTCAAATATTTGGTAGTTTCTCTGAATGACATATATTGACACTTCTCCCCCATTCAAAACTATTAAAACAGGCCTTCCCAGCAGTAAATGAGTAGTGATCTCTAAACCAATTTCCTGATTTTAAACCATGCTGCGCACCAATTGTCCGCACACCTTGTGTACAAACTGACTAAAACATCTGAGCTAGGAGTGTGATGTCTGTGCAAGGTGTCTGTGTCTTTGTGTTGACTCCACACACATACACACACACACACGCGCGCGCACACCCACACACACACACACACACACAAACACGCGATAGGCCTCGCCAGCTCATCTAACAGTAATTCATATGAAAGCCGTAGCCTAAACAAATCACTGATAACATGCTAAACATTCAGAAAAATGCCGAGCGCTTTTGTCCGAGCCTCAGTCCAAGGCCACAGCTGAAACACATTTTCAGGGTCATGGACATGGCAACTTACACGAGAGAAGGAGAGAGAAACGAGAATCCAAAACTTCCCTCTCTAATCAAACGCCTGAATATCTGACAGCTATTCTCCCATGATGCTCCCTGGAAGCAATTCAAACAATGAATACTTCTCTCTTCCTGAACGTCAATCCTTAGTATGACATAAAATTCATACAAACTACTTTGGTCAGTAGCAATTAAGTAATTAATTCTGAGAAAAAAAATCAGGAAAATCAATAACAAAATCCAATAAAATAAATGAATGGAAACAAACAAAAAAAAAGTAAATGGTTTGCACAGAACAAATACTGAACATAATATACTGCATTCAATATTTTCACTACTTTTCAGCGAGATTCAGCTCAATTTCATATGCACCATTATATTTCCCGTTTATTTACTTCAGGAGAAACAAACGCTGAGATGTAATTTACTGCCACAGTTCCTCCATGTTTTGATGGGCAGAGACATAATCCATCCGTTAGTAGTATAGGAAACTGAGAAAAAGTAATTTTATGAATATACGTGTAAACTATCAGAAATGTAATGCAACAGTAAGGGATCTGGCTTAATAAACAAACCGCTTCCATCTTTGGTTCACAGTTACACACTGTACATATTTGACTCCATAGCCCCATTTTTACCCAACTTTTGCTTGAATTTCCCCTGAAGGAGATTTAAAGATAGAAAATGAATAATTTTTCCCATGTTCTTGGACAATGCCACATACATATTCTGTATCTGCTGGTTGCAGTGCTACATCACACTTATATTGAGTGAAATATTCAAAACCAGGACGCCATGTTTTAATGGCCGCAGAATTACATGAAATAATAAATGTCTATATCTTGTGAATCATTTCATGCACATTTCCCTGTAATTAAACAAGAAATACTAGAAATCATTAGAAACCTTGGGATCTCCATTAGAATTCATGATAGGCCTGAAGTTGCACAGGTTTGAATACAGCAGCTGCATTTGGCGAATCCAAAACAAGGGTCCTTAGGTTTTATGGGGGTTAAACTTTCACCGTGGACAGATCAAACACCTTCAGGAGGCAAGCAAGTGTAGCAATATGATGGGACAGAGTCTTGATGTGGGCGTCAGTGAGTGTCTGTGCGTTTGTGTGTGTGCCTACTCATGTCTACCAATGTACATTAGAGCACAGGATTTTTGTGCACACGTGCGTTAGGGTGTGTCCACATGCAAGACAAACAGTCTGCTGAACTGATATCCTGCCGTTTCTTCAACCACAGTCAGTGTTGCGTCTGACAGGGACACAAAGCAATGGCTGACAGTCGGACGAGTGAAAACATCCACAACTGGAACATCCATAACGCATTCACAGGACTGAGAGATGAATGCTTCGGAAAAATCATGTTGCCATAATGAGACATAAAGCACATTAACCCTTAGGTCAATGAAAAAAAAAAAAAAAAAAAAAAAATATATATATATATATATATATATATATATATATATATATATATATATTTATTTATCTTTTCTGTTGAAAACCTATCATGAGGCAACTTGTTTAAAAGAGCTCCCCTAAACAAGTTGCCACCTGATAGGTTTCAACAGCTTTGATTTAGAAATCTACATCATTGAGCAACAATAGCTGCATTTAGCTCTCAAAGGTTAATATGAGAAATCCATCTTATACCCCAAGTGTAGCGTAACACCCCAGTTCTGCGAAGTCGAGACATTCATGATAAATAATGCGATATGTCCTTCAATAGCATAAAATTCTTTAAAGGAAATATTCTGCATTTATTCCTGTTCACAGTCCATCCACTCTTCCATGAATATTGATGGCACATCAATAAAATCAAATCAATCAAAAATAAAGAGATTAAATGTAAAAATCCCATAAGTGAATAAGTCATCTTGTGGCTGAACACAGACATGAATAAATTCAGTCAACTGCCACAGTTTTCTCTGAAAGATGCATGTTAAGTCCAGTCAGTAAGTATTCTGGCACAATATTGCTTCGCTCTATACTCCAGCAAATCGAGTTTGAACAATGAACATGATGATTAAGTGCACACTGTCAGTTTTAGTTTAACTCCCCGTTCCATCCAGGAACCCTTACCGACAGCAGAGAGTATTTCATAGAGTAAAGCGAACATCAATTTTGCTCGTTCAACAGGCACAAATCTAAATAATCGTTGTGTTAAAAATATTCAAAACATCCAGAAATTAAAGTCTGATGGTCAGGAAAAAAAAAAATCAACCGTTTGATTCCAGCCAGTTATCAACTCCCAAATTTGTAATAAAGCCGCCACTTTCTCGTAAAATTACACAATACACCAAAGTCCACTTCAGGAACAACAAGCCTGAAATACACTCATAAAGACCAGTGCAGCTCCAGAATTATTCTGTTCAACCATTGGATTTATAGCATAAACACAGGGTGTTCAAGTCAAAACAAGCCAAAATCTTATTTCTTACGTCTTTACCAAACTAACCAAAAACACACAGTATCTAATGAGGGGTGATGATTTGACTCAGGTAAGAAAATTACACAGACCATAGCAACTTGCAGCTAATATCTTCCGCTCAAGAGTAAAAGAAATAAGATTTTGAGCTTCATTGCCAGACTGGCAATGGCAGACTTCTTACAGTACAGAGAGACTGGAAGCAGCAAAACCACAGAGAAACAGAACTAATTCAGCAGCCTTAGGGCTTCAGGCAGCATGTGATGCCAAACGTAATTTCTGGGGTTTAAGGCGCAGAGGAGAACCCCTTTACTCACCCTCAGTATAGGGGTACAGCAGCCGGCCCAGTCCAGCCAACAGCAGTGAGGTCCTCCAAACGTACCCCAAAATCACTGTCATTCTCTGACTGAGACTCCAGTGTTTGTGCGTGCACGCGCGTGCGTAAAGTGTGTGAGTGTGGGTGATGGTCTGTGAGTGTTAGCGACACAGAGGTAGTGAGTTTGTGTGTGTGAGGTTCCCCTCGCTGGTATCAAAAACTCTGCACCAATCAGAGTCCCAGCAATCTTCAGCTCTACAGTACACTGACAGGCCAGCTGTGAGAGAGAGAGAGAGAGAGAGAGAGGAGAGAGAGAGAGAGAGAGAGAGAGAAGAAGGAGGGAGGGAGAGAAAGTGAGAGAAAGTGAGAGAGGGAGAGGGTGTTTCTAATTTACACAGTCTCTCTGTCTCTCACACACACACACACAAACTCTCACTCACACACACACACACACACACACACACAGCTCCTGGAGTTACTCGGCCAACCCTCTCTCCCCAGTGGCAGGACAACAAAGAGCCCCAGTTGCCCTCCCCAGTTTGCCCCTCTCTCCTTGCCCCAGACCCCATCACACTTCCACAGCCTCCTGCTGCCATATGTGGAGACCAGCTCCATCAGCAATAGACAAAAAAAAAAAAAAAATACAGAAAGCTTAAAGAGTGAGTATAAACACACTTCTGAAATGCTCGATATTACATAATATCCCCTCCACATCAACAGCCCCGGATCTCAGACTCCTGCACTTTATTTACAGGTGAGGACAAAAGGACAGATGTTGACTGTGTCCACGCCGGATTCAAGACAGCGAACTAGAAATAAACCCGAAAATATAACCTTTTTAAAAACCTTTTCGATGTGCCGTCACAAACGCGAGACGAGAGTGCTTACTCAGTGTTCAGTGAGGAACGATCAGCTTCTGCGGTAGCTCAAGACGAAGGAGTTCTAGAAGAAAGAGTTAAAATTTTTGGGAAGCATGTTCAGTGACGTATGCTGCCTGGTTTACCGCTCAGAAGCAGCGCGACCATCAGTGAGGATTTCACCGCTGTGATGGACAGCATGTGACCAGCTGACCCCCATTCCCGCCCTAGACTAAGGGGTTCAGGAAGCAGGTCTCTGGGGGTCACCCTCAGGTCCCTTAGGAGTTCGGGGGCGTCCATCACAACTCAAACGGGGGCCACCCACCTCGGAGCGAGGATGGGGGGGTGGGGAGGGGTTGGAGAGAAAATGGTGATACCCTACAAATCCTACCTGCTCTGTGGGGACCAATGTCCCATTCATTTACTCCCAGAGGAAAGGTGCTTGACTGGTGACTGTAGAGTGCCTGGCTTGAGTCCCCAGTGAGTTTTAGGATTCTGACTTGATGTGGAGAGATGAAGTTGTGAGGCCCTTGAGCAAGGCCCTTAACCCCAAAACTATTACTGGGGCTTTAGCCCTGTTTCTCTCTGTGCCTCCACACTCGTAACTCCTGAATCAGTCATTTCTCCCAGGGAATTTTGAAAGAGAGAATTTTGTTCTCAGTGTAACTCGGGAACCCAGAGCTCTGACAGAATTTTTCATCCCCAAACCGAACTGTAAAGTCCGATTTATGGTGTGGAGCTGCACTTTTGATGAGCGTCGCTCAACTGAAATTAAAGAGCCGCACTTTTCAAGTTACGCCATGGTGACCAGGCGCTATCCTCCAGTCGGCGTGTTAAGTTACATCATATCATCCCAATTAGTTTATATACATATATATTCTACTCAATCACACTCCATGACAAAATATGTCTGTGCCGGCGACACAATACAGTTCTCCAGGGTGCAACATGAAAGTGTTATGCAAAAAAATTTCAGTTGAAAGTCCCTAATTTCTGTTGAGTGACACTCATCAAAAGTGTGGAGTGCCCTTCCATAAATCAGGCTCGACTCTCAGGTACTTCTCTGGGTGAAACCCATGGCAAGGACCTTAATTTGGCAGTGACACAGTATTTAAACATTGTATGTCACACATATCTCACTCAAATAAGCTGAAATTAAAGGCGACCAAAATGCCATCATAAGTAATATAAACATTTCAGCCCTCTAAAATGGCACGAAAGGCCAAATATTTATGAACCATGATGCACACCTTGAAAGCAAGATGCATATTTCATCTTTCTTTGGATTAACCCTTAGAGCACCAAATAAATTTTTGAGGAATTGGGTCACTTCATAAAATGGGGTCACAAGTATGTGACATGCAAGTCACACTGAAAAATCTAAGCAACACTGAAAGGAGCTGTCCTGTCTTCTTCCATGAACCATCCCCAAAACATAAATAATAATAGTGGAAAGATAAATTGAATCATGGCTTTTATGGGAAAAATGTTCATGTTCATTGCCGGGAAAGGCCCATTCATACTATTTTTAGACCAGCCTATTTGATTTGAATGTAACACATGGAGATTAGAAAGGGACACGGTTTAGAATTTTCAAAGTTTTGGTTGCCAATTTCTTTTTTCGAAAAGGAATTGACAGTCTCGCACAGCACATTTCTTTATATGTTTCCGTCTTCATATTTCATCGTATGGATACAACTATTTGCTATTGGAAGCCATTTTATGGGCATGGTTCTAAACGTAACAGGGCTGGACACTACATGTTACGCTAACAACCACTACTTTCAATGGAAAGTTTCAGCATCAGATATGATTGGGGAGTGATATTATAAAAAGGTGGCAAGAAACTGTCAAAAGGAATAACACAACACAAAAATTGTCTGGATGACTGCAAAAATAGGCTTTATTTCATAAAAATAATGCGGTACAGTAAGTGATGTCACACTGGGAGGGGATTTTGTGTCCTGTGGTGATGGATTTTTTTTTTTTTTTTTTTTTTAAATCACACTGTTTCATAAAGGCACATCATTTTATCTTTGGTATGTGGTGATGGAATATCCGTCACTATGGTGGGTTCTCGCCCCAATTGCCGGAAAAACAACACAGATCTGGTGCCTTTATTGTCATCCTATGGTTTGTGACCCCATTTCATGAAATGACCCAATTAAAAATGTAAATATCCAGTCGCCACATGATAGGTTTTCAACAGCATCTGATTTTGATATCTTGCATCATTGAGCAACTATAGTTGCCCATAGCACTTTAAGGGTTAAATATCCTTCTAGACCGCCTGTTCATCAAGAGCCTGCTTTGATTCTGCAGGCTTTCGAATCCTGATTCATGCTGGAATCAATCAATGCTCCCCAGAGCTCAGTCAAACTCCCCTGGATCACACTTGGCTGAACTTTCAGAAAATACAACTATCCAGAAGCCAGGTCTTGGTGGTCCAATAGCGAGATGCGTCTGCCTCAGTGTTCTCATATTGCTCTACTCAGGTTCACTACCGTGGAACCGCATTTAACTCCCCTAAACACACCCCAGATTGCCAGTATTATACCGTAAAATCCTTTAAATATCATGGGAGTGTAAAATTGTACACAGCTGAATGCATATAAATATTTGTCATTTTAGATGAAAGGCAATACTGCATGCATATATATATATAGCATAATTGCCCATCTCATTATTAAGGGTTTTTTGTATATTTCTTTATTATTTAAGAGAATGGATTTTGTTTATTTATTTTTTTAATCATTTTTAAGGTTTTGAGAAAAAAGGGAAAAAAAAAATTTTCACCAACACAAAAGAACAGGCAGCGATATCTCAAATTGGCAAAAATATGACAGGCAATTATGCTGCGAGGCTAACAATACACCGCAAGCGTAAGATATTGCAACTATTACTTACTGTATATCCCGCAAGAAAAATATTGCAGGCATTACAGCGTAAAATTTACTTTATTTTACTTTATTCGAGCAGTGTGCCAACACTACCAGCAGACAACAGCCCGTCAAAGTCCCAGAGGGGGTCTCTTCATTCGCTCCCCAACACCAATTTCCAGTACCCCGGTCTCAGTGGAGAGTCTTTTAAATGAGAAAATAGCGTCCTCATGAATATGCAAAGGGCCGGAACAATGGGGAAGCCGCCATTGAGGTTTTCACCCAGAACACTTCAAACGGAGAGTATTTCTTCAAGTACAAATGCCGCCATCACAGCGAGGGCCAGCCTTTCTGTGGAGAAAAATTCAGAGGACGACGCGGAGAGACCAAGAGCTCAGAAACTGAGGTACAGATCAATGTTCAATAAATGTGTAAACTAAATGTGCTAAATGAACAAATAAATACATTGGTCAATGACGTGACATTGTCCGAGTGCACTACTTTGGTTTAAAATAATTTTAAATGATTCATAATAAGCATCATTTTATTCTATAAAACCTGTTTAATTTGAACATATTTCCAGTTTATCATAAAAATGATATATATTTTATGTTTTGCCATCTAAAACCCTCAAAATGTCAGGTGGCGCAACCGTCCGAGCGAGTTAACACTATGTGAAATGTAAATATAAAATTTAAAATATGAATTAATATAATATTAATATGGGGGCATAATTTTATGTTGAAAACCTTTCAAATAAACAAAGTTTAATAGTTTAATTGTTCTTAAATTGTTTGGAAAACCAAAATACCCGCCCCCCACAATAAGGAATCCACAAGTTACTTTTAATACCCAGCTCAACTACAAAATAGTAATGTTTTAGGCAGAGTACACACTCTCAGGTATACTTACTAAAAAAATCACTTAGAAAAAAAAAAGAGGGAAGTGTGTTTTTTTTTCAAGAAACTTTTGGTTGCACCACCTGACATTTTTTGGCTGGTGAAATTGCAAATACAGTCTAAAACTGTACTAAAACCCTGTAAATGTTGCGCAACCATTAAGACTTGTTTAAACACACTCTTCCAACTTCAAATAAATGTATTCTGTACATTTTTAAAGATTTATAAAAAAAAAAAAAATTAAAGGCTTATTTGTCATTGACCCTACAGAAAAGGTAATATGGGCAAACCTGGTGTCTGAGAAAAAAATATAAAATTTATTACCCCGCCCCACCCGAAGGGTGAGGGCAAGGGGTATTGTTTTTGGTTCGGTTGGTTTCTGTGTTTGTGTGTTTCTGTGTTTGTTTTTCAACACTGTAGCGGCAAAAATAATGGCCAGATTCACCCCAAATTCAGTTTAGGGATTGCCACTGACCCAGAATAGATCCCTACTGAATTTCGTAAAAGTAGGTGAAAGTATGCGCGAGGGGCGGGTTTGTTGTGCCTCGCACCACTTATTTTATAAGATTTATATACACATTTGAGAACAGTTTTGAAGTTCTGATTCTCCAATTAAAAGGCAAAATAAAAAATTCAAAATGCAGTCCTCACACATTCTCTTGGAAGAGGCTGCAAACCACACAGTATGCTTCAAGAGGCAATTGATAATGACATACTTAAAAGGATTTTTGAGTTTAAAAGAATATAATTTCAGTTCATGTAAATTTTTCATAGGCCCAGACAAAGCTCTTTTTAGGGTGCAGCACAGTTTACTACTTGCTTGCATTTTCTTAGCTTCATAGTTGCTGTTCGATTTGCAGTTTCAAGAAAATAGACTTCATTTAATTAAGAATCAAGCTTAACACTGAACAAAACTCACGAATAAGAACGGTCAACAACCCGTTTCTGTCTGCGTTTTCCGCTGTGTTTGACAAACAGCCTAACAGAAACCACATAAAATCATCCTGCGTCCCTCTTTATAACGAGTGACATTTAGCAGAAATCCTCCAGCCCCAAATGTCATTCTTACAGACAGACCATTCATTCCTACAATTCTTTCAAATTTTTCTTTTTTCTCCCAGAATTCACAGTCAGTGTTCAAGAACAGCTTTGTTATTAACTCATCATCAGACTGTTCAGCCACATATTTGTGATTAGGCAAATTCACAAGTTAAACCCATTCGAGTCCTGGACTTTTAAGAACAATTTCACACAGTAAATACACTCATCCATGCCAAGATCGTATTTATCTTACCGCCCGTGGTTGTGCTAACGGCAAATTAATTGATTGATTGATTGATTGATTGATTAGTGAAAGATGCTTGAGTCTCATCACAACACTCCTTCCTAAACTTCGCTCATCCAGGAGTAAAAACCTATGAGGGAAAATTTCAGTGAAAAAAAAAAAATCTATGAAATTATATGCCTGGACCCTACTGAGGGAATCATCCATCATCAGTTCACATTTTTTTCCACAACGAAAGTTCTGGTTTTGTAGAAAATGGACTCCCACCACAAATGCTCTCGGTGAGGTTAAACGTAGCGCTAATGCTCATCTCTGAGTGCTGAATATAGGGCTCGGAGAGAAAGTGCTCACCCTCCTCATCTCCGCGTCATCAGCACCAAATTCGCCTGGTCAGTCAGGCCTCCGACTCGCTCAATCAGTCAGAGGCCTGATTATCAAAGGACAGATGACAGCTACCTTGCTCTCAACTAACGAATACAAAGAGTGAACAAAATATTAGAAGTACCCCTGATAAATGGCTTTAAATGAAGTCTCTATGTCATAACTGCATCAACAGAGGTCATTCCTATTCAAATTCATATGCATGCTAATAAGAGGCAAGTGCTACCTTAAGAGTGGACTAGCCAGCAGCATTTTGCTCAGATAGCATCCTCACCTTGCTTTGGAGACTAACAGAGTCCCAGTGGGTGCCTGAACCGCATGTGCGTCAGTCACAAAAGGGAAAAATAATTTAAGGTGGCAAGGTTTAACGGTGTCAAAAATGATTAAAAAAAATAACTTATACACCAGTAATAACAAAGGCTCAGCAAAGAGCCTATGGTCACAACTGAAAGCTCAGCAACGGGACAAACAGACACTTGGTAGGATAACTGTTAAAAACCACAGAAAGACAGCTCTAAAAATGACAGCATGACTGAATAAATCCATGTTAAAACCCATGTCAACAAAAAACAGTACGTCGTTATCTTCACAAAGTATTCATGGCAGCGTTTTCTGATGCAGCGACCACCATTGTATATCAACGAATCCTTGCCCCACTGTCATTTTTTAAGTGATGTCAAAACACAACCATTTTTATGATTCTAAAAATATAGAAGTGATTTCCTTACCAACAGCCTACACTCAGTAATGTACTATAGGTAACAGTATTTTTAAACAGCCCAGTAAGCACAGTAAAAGCTGGTATCAAGATTCATAGAGGGGTAGAAATTTGAGCTGGAAGACATTTTGACACAAACTGACCAGGGTAATCTAAGGTGCGGGTGTCACCTGGATATAACTTCAGGCGACGGGGAAAAGTTCTCTTTTCATCTCGACATCTGCAGTGAATGTGCACATATTAGCAGAATTTAGAGAACAAAACCCACCAGAACTAAATCTCAAAAACCAACATACAATAATGCTGAGTATTCTGTCCTGTGATAAATTAGGCCCAGGTTTATGGGAGAACTAAAAAAAACTCAACTATGAGAGCCATGGAGTTTCAGCAAGTGAAAACCAAAGAAAATGAGATCAAAATTCTGGCCGGCTCTAACAAGCCAAAGGATCCGATTCGATACTGGTCGATTAAACCGATCCATTTCCACAAGCTTGCATGGCCCGAGAAGCACCCAACCACCCAGGCGAACAGAGAGCCTGTTGTTCCTTCCAGTCGTGAAACAGCATCGCAGAAAGAATCTGAAGAACCTGAGCAATCGACCCGGCCACTTTAGTTCCAAACCTGCCACATAAAATCTGGGCAGCCAGTTAGAACACAAGTGCAGGAGACAAAACATTACAGGGCTTTCCTCGATCGCTGCCCAGCGCTGACGAAAGGCTCCTACAGCAGCCAGGCATACAAGAATACTTACTTGTGTGACAGCAGAGCAAGTACAAGTGCCTTCAATTAAAAAAGAAAATTAAAACCAGTTCTGTAAACATTCTGTCTTTCTGGGACGCAAAAAAAATTTGATCTCCAGTGTCTGGGTCGAGGTCAGTGAGGTCTGGAAATCAAAGCCCCCGATCAAAATGACTGTTTGTGGGCCTAACAAAGCTGGCCTGGGTTCAAAGGTCATCCTGCTGACCCCACAGAACCCCTTGAGGTCCCCCACACCTGCCAGAACAATCAGCCTAGATGAGCCTTCACCCGTGTCCGAAATGGTTTATAAACTGCAGCGTCTTCAAAATATGTACCGTCTGTGAATTATTCTACCAATTACCCAGCTGCACACCGGTGTGATCCAGAGTGCCATTTGGACTATAGAGAATGAATCCAACGCATCCATACTGAAGGACGGCTAAGTACTGCACGGACTCTGGCTGCAAATTGTACAACATTGCGGCTTCTAAAAACTGCACTTCCATGTGTAGTATTTTTAAAAATTAATTTTATGCGTTGGGGTTCATAGTTCATACAAAATGCACAATACTGTCTGTCCATGGTTTTAAAACAGTGCATTTTCTTGATTTGTTAACCAACCCAAATAAAATCAATAGCTAATTTGAACACTGAGTAAAACTGCACCTGAAGTCTTTAGAATTGAGCATGTTTAAGTAAATCTACCAACACGGAAACTGTGCTTGCTCAGACTTCTGATGTATTGGGCTCTCTCTTTCCAGAAAGAAGGATGCAGGGGGAAGCCAGCAGATTTTCAGGGTTAAACATGGGTATGAACCATTACAGGATGCTTGAACTGGGGTTTCTGTGAGGATGCAAATATATGCATCTGTAGAGCAGCGCTATATGCCAGGTATTGCCAAATCTGGCCCTCGAATCCAAATGCAGCCCTGGTTTTCTATTCTCCCAGGTAATAAACTAATCCGCAGAACAGTTAGTGCCATTTATGGCCAGACCATCTTTACACCTGCCTCCCAGGTAACGGGAGGGAGGAAAACCAGCAGTACAGTGAGCTGATGATCCCAGCTGTCTATATTAGTGATTAAAATAGCAGAACTGAACAGAGAGTGAAAAAGAGAGAATATCCACTAGCAGTTTTGTGGTGAAGATGTTTGACTGGAGCTCAGAGGGCTCAAATCCCAGTGCTGCCACAATAAGGCCAGTGCAGCTGTTGGGCCCTTGAGAAAGGCCCTTAAACCAACATGACTCCCCCCTCCCCCCCTTTATACGCTGCCCAAAAATGCACCTCTGCAGTCTCTGGACAGAAACAAAATCATAACAAAGGTCCTTTCCCTGCGCATGTGTGTGCAAGTGTCTGTTTTTAATAAATTTTTAACTAGCTTCTGGACTCTTAAATAACCGGTACATGCTCAGTATTGATGAAGTCTGGAGATTTGTGTGCAAGTTTGAAAGTACTTTGATCAGGACACCATGTAAAGAAGGGCATGAATTTGTACACGGCTCACACCATGTGGATTTAAATTCCGAAAATTAAAAGGAAAATAAATTGCAAATACATTGTTTTAAAATCAACTGTGCTGAAGAAGTACAAAGCCAAACAGCATCCATCGAGTCACTGCCCAAATAATAATTAGGGACTTCCCAGAAGTCGAGACCTGTCCCGAGTGCACTTTTTTTATAGTGTATGTAAAAGCAGTAGATTACAGAGATGTTTTGCGTTCTTGATATAAAAAAGAGGCTCTCAACTTACATAAACATGTCATGCAGTTACACGGTTTAGCTTTATCTTCTAAACAGACCAGTGCTCAAGCTACTTTCATTCATTTCAATATCATGAAACATGATGCAACACGGTGAAACAAATCAACTGTTTATCCACAGACATTATGTCATTGGACCAGCCCAACTGGAACCCAACATCGCAAATCCAGGAATATAAAACACATGTTGTTATTTTTGGAAAACAGTTTCCCCCTGTCAGCGATCGGCGTCGGCAAATGTACCTGCCAGCTTCTCCGGCGACTGGACGCGTGTCCGCGCGAAACAAATTGCGCGCCAGAGGAGAGGAGGGCGAGCCGACTTGATTGGCGTTAAATATGGACGAGCATTCCAAACTGCGACGGACTTGAACGGGTGTGAAAAGATGTTGGCTGGAGGCTAACAGATAATCGACAGACGCATTTAATGAAAACCACGGCTGCTGACGCACATTCAAATCATATCAAAACTAAAATTGATTTCCGAGTGGAAAGAAAAATAGAGTGAAAATACACGTTTCATAGCCTATTTTCATTCTTCATTATTTTAAAGGAATAAACATTTCCGTATTATGACGTTTCATAGATTCATAAATGGTTACACATGGTTTTTCAAAATTGACGAAATCAAGGAATAAGTGAATTTTGATCTTTTTTCATCTTTGAATCGTGTAACACAGTGGAGTTAAAGCACACATTCCTCACACTGAAATGTACTTCGATGAACTCAAAAGGTCTCAAATGCTTTTGAAAAACTTTGTGTTCCTTTTATTTCACTCTAACATCCTAGATGAAATGAGAGCAAGACAGCATGCTAAGGTAATAAGGACAGCCTACGCTGAATGTATTGGAACCATGGACAAAGTAACATGGCAACAACTAGAAAACAAATCAGTATGAGCGTTAAAGGTTATGATCAATGTGATGCGGTTGTCATGAAACCTTAAGTTACAGGGGAAAATGTTAGAATTGAGCAATTTTGGCTCAAACATGAGTGTGACCAATGAGCATTGCCAGGTCTGAAAAAAGTCCACTTCACAAAATGGAGCCCAAAGTCTCACTTTTGAATAAAATGATCCTTTCTGCTACATTTTTGAAAAAAGCCTCCAAATTCATGTGCAAGTATGACACCCCATATTGTCTATTCTAAGGATTTTGTCATCTCGCCTTTTAAACACAAAAAAAAAAAATAATAATAATAATGATAATTTTCAGGGGAAAATTCCCACAGAACTTGGGAAATAAAAGTATTTGTAAACGGTTTAAAAAACTAGACAGTAGCATGCAGCGTCACGATCACTGATCTATAGCATCTCCGACTCGTCGTCCGGGATACAAAAAAGATCACTTTACAAAAAGGTCACATGAACTGGCATGAATTATTGCAGTTGTCAACAAGACAATGTACAAATATTTATAATTAGTAGCAACAATGACTAACTATAAGTGAACAAATACCTAAGCTGTTTTTAATTTCTTACTGTGTGACATTAGCTATTATATGCAGTTAATGTGAATTAATGATGTACAAACTGAGTAGCGAGGAAGTTAACGGCTTACAGCAGTTGATGCCAATTCAAATGGACCAGTTTGTTAAGTGTTGCCAAATCTGAGTTTTGTTAGAAGAGATTTGCACTAGAGCATAAAAACTGAGGTTGCAGCTCTTGGACTGAACAGTAACACAGTCCACTGCTGAACACTGACACAGCAGAGAGAGGAAAAAAAAAAAAAAAAAATGGACCACACAGTCTCCTGTGTAAAACTGTATGAAATATTGATGTTTTAATAATATAAAATTTCTTAATGCACACGGGACACACGAGCCACACACAAGGGTTTTCTCAAGCTGTGAGAGTCAGCGCTAAAAGGCAAAGACCATTTTCCCCGAATAAATCCACATCTTTTAGCTGAAATCTTGTCCAAGTAGCTATGTGGGAAACCTATACCTAAGTAGGAGCATTACTTCTTTATCACAAATACATTGTGAGATAACAATTTTTGGCCCCTACAGCTCACTTATGGCAGGGAGGTGTGATCACTTAAACTAAGAGAGCTACTACCTCAAGATGAAGAAGCAACACAATGTGCTTGATTCGGATTCCACACTTCAGTACAAATGCTCTTGATCATTTTGGAAACAGCCCACTCACATATTACAACTCGATCTGTGGGGGAAAAATATTGTAGCATAGAGGTTTAAATACAAAACATATGTTACCAAGACATTATTTTTAGTCCAAATAGGAAAGACCCATTTTTCCTGTACAGAATGTTGCTAAAGTGATAGCATCGCAAGCCAATGATAGGGATGGATGCATATACAGAGAAAATTAAATCACAAGTGGTATTGAGCCAATTGGAAGTTAGCAGGACTCAGGCGAGTGGCCAATCACAACCTGAAGTTTCTATGATGGTTTTGACATGGCAGATTGCCAGCCAATCTGAGAAAAGGCAGGGAAATAGTGAATGTAAACTCACCAAACCATATCACAGGGGCATGGGGAAGGTAAACGCATGCAATTGTATGCGTACACACAAACAAACAAGGATGCATATGCAAACAGATACAGACAAGTGCGCACAGTAATATTTTCTTATACCAAAAAATACTCTACAGGCCAACATATTACAAACACCCTGCATTTTTTCAGAATTTTGCTGGTTTTTCTTAATTTTAAGCATATTTTCAGCAACAACAAAAAAAACAGAATGACATAGAAACACACATCGTCGCTAGAAATGCACAAAACTATTTGTTAAGAGATATACATAATCAAATTCGACTTTATACAGAGTACCCTCCCTTAGCCGTGATTACAGCCTGACATATCCGAGGCATTCTTTCCAGCAGTTTATGGAGAGAACTTCCTGGTAACTCCGGGCTTTCAAGAGTTCCTTCATGAGCCCTTTTGAACTTGCTGGGGCACGTCTCTGACTGCCCGGTCAAGTTCATCCCACAGCGACTCAAGTTGAATTTCAACAGTTGTTAGCAAGCAACATTTTTAGTCAATGCAAGTGTCCTTCTGGGATTTTATGTGCCTTTTTTGCTCAATATTAATGTTAAAATGACACAAACCAGCCAAAATTCTGAAAAACGCAAGGTGTTTGTAATATTTTGGCCTGTAGTGTACTCTTGCACCAAAATTTCCATATTCTCAAACCCTAAATTTTAACCCCTTGCCTAACCCTAACCTTAACCCTAAAGTACAAACTCCTCAAAGTAACCCAAGTTTTGACTCAAATTGAACACATCACCATTGCCTACAGCATGATTTTAATACCCACGCTTAAAACTAGACCTGGTCCTAATCCTAAGCCCAAAGTAACTCTAAACCTGAATCCAGACCTTGGCAAAGAAATAAGCCTTTTCCTCATGAGGACCCAAGTAAAAAAGAAATGTCCCAATGGTGCTAAGGGCTATTCCTGAAATCCAGACTATCCTCCAGGGGTCTGTTAGTCCCCATAAGGCACCATTTAGTCACAATGGATGAACATGTACACAAACATGTACACATACACACTTCCACACACACACACACACACACACACACACACACACACACGCGCGCGCGCGCACGCATGCGTGCACATATACGTGAGTGCTCGCTCGCTCGCTCGCGCGCGCACATGCACGCACACACACACAGAGCTGTCAGCCAGAGGACGCAGAACAAATTTCTCTGTCGGCTTCCTGTAGCAGAAGCGGAAGCAGAGATCAAAGCAGCATCGGAATTAAAGATAAAAGATTAAAGATAAAACATTAAAGGCGAGAGATAAAAGACACACTCCGACACATTCCCCAGCACGTGCCACTCAGCTGCACACACAGGGAGGTCTGTATGCACTCAGATATCAGCACTCATTCCAAGTAGGGTACCCCATTTCACCATCACTCTCTTCCTGCTAAATTACAGAAGTGGCCCGTTTTTCACTCGCTGATAAAGCCAGGTCTTCGGTTTCTCTTTAAACCAATGAATCGCTCAATTAAAAAGCCAGGATTCACCAGTACACTCTAGGGCATGCAAAATAAGACAAACTTTCGTGGGCACGCTTTCTTAAGAGGACAATCCACTCACTGTTGTAATGAGCCAGTAAAGTCAATCATCCGCAGTATCTACGTCTCAAATCTAATACAGTCCATGCAGGACGCTGCAAGATTATATCCATACACTTTCCAATGTCAGAATTATGAAAATAAAGAGTAGTTTGGGTTTTTTTAACATAGAGAGAATGAAATATAATCATCTTTTTGGGTACAGTTTGGTGTTTTCGAGGACAAAGTGTAATCTGAATTTTTTTTTTTTACTTAAGCTTTAAGCACTACCTCGTACAACTTCTCTCCCCCAACATCTCCCTCTTCCTCTTGCTCTCTCACTTTCTCTCTCCATCCTTCTCTCTCCCTCTGGGATGTTTGAGCTAATGTAACACTTTGACCCCACACACCACAGCTCATCTCTGCTGTCGATAAACAGAAGAAACACAATCCATCTCTGAAACATCAGTCTCTCCCTTACTGTAAGACACGTCACTGTAGGCAATGCTCTGCTCTCTTCTTCACTGGTTTCTATGCATTTACCCCACCAGTCACCATTAGTGCACCATCGGTCCTCCAGGATAACCAGCAGCAGCCTGGATTCCCTCAGTACCTCTCTGAACTTTCAGTCGTAGTTAACCCTTCGAGCGCTGCATAAATTTTCAAGGAATTAAAAATGTAATTATCCTGAGCAGTCAAAAATCTATCATGTGGCAACTTGTTTCAACGAGCTCCCCAGCAAGAGCTCTTTTAAACAAGTTGCCACATGATAGGTTTTGAACAGCATCTGATTTTGATATCTTACATCATTGGACAACTATAGTTGCCTGCAGTGCTCTAAGTGTTAAAAGCAAATACCATTTTGCTGCTCGTACTCTAGACCTGAAGAAACATTCTAGCTGGTTTCAGGCATTTTGTTTGCAACAGCAGCCAAGTATGGTCTTGGAAACCAGAAGTTTAGGCTTTTAGCCAATCAAGAACACATTCAGCACGGGAAGCCCATCACAAACCTGCAGAAACATTTGTCCTGAGGGATTTGATTTTAAGGACCCTGATATAGACGTCAGTGAGGTCCTTACCCGCTAAATTTGGCCGTATCTGGCATAAACCATCAGCTGACACATCTTTCTTCCATGATTCCAGTTGACAAATGACAGTGAAGTTTGTAAGTATTCAGATACCGACACTGTATACAATGAGCAGCAACTTCTGTCTACATGTTGCAGTAACCAGTTGTTTAGCTACTTTGGCTTTTCGCTACTTTCGCTACTGCTCACTGTACTTTCAATACTATGTTCAAGACGGTTTGCTACTATAATCAAACAAAGATCAGATCGAAGATTGCTGAGTATTTTTTTTTTTTTGTAAAGTAAATCGATCGTAACGCGTCAGCTTAAAGAAAGTAATAAAGCTCTGGGAGAGCTTCTAAGTAAACTCTTTTACCAGATTTCGTAATGAGCACAAGTGAAGCCAAAAGTTGGATAAGCGAATGGACTTGGGTGCACGAGTGTCTCTTGCAAATTCGATCGTTGTTTGACTGGCTGTATCGAGTAAGAACCTAAAAAAAATATTCTGATCTGTAATGCGAATGGCTTCTATAAAGTTTTACAACCGATTCTAAAGTAATATTTATGGTCTTTACCTGCATTTGTCCATAGTAGCAAACGGACTTGTGCATAATAGCGAAAGTACAGAATAGCGAAAGTACAGTGCACAGCAGCGAAAGTAGTGAAAAGCCAAAGTAGCGAAACCACCGTAAACCGATATGTTGAAGCCATTTTCTACACATATAATTTAAGATAATTTGAATCAATACTCTGTTTGAGATGTTTGGGTTTGAAGTATTTTCTGTTGTAATGTGGAATGAAGGTTTAGCCAGTGACTAATGACGCGATAGTATGGTGTTTTCTCATTGGCTGCTGTGTGTATAGGATAAATACATTGTGAGCCCGCGAAACGGCAGAAGCCACTGGACCTTGATGCAACACGGTCTTTTGACCAGCGCACTAATTTCGGTTAGTTTACTAAGAAAAAATCCAAAGTCTATTATTTTTCTATTTTGTATGATTTCAGTTTTGTAATAAAGACACTAAAAGAAGAATTTAGCTTCAAGACTTTTGCTTTCCGATGTCAGTGTGTTGCGTGCAAAAACTTTGAGGTCCTAAGCTAGTGAGGCAGCCAGCTGCTGCACCCACATCAAAGTCAAAAGACCGTCATTTCTCTCGGGAGCTAACCTGCTGTTCAGACGGCGGAACTGCGAGTTCGGGCGGGAAGACAGTTTGGAGTTCGAGTTGAAGTCCCGAGAATACCCGAGAAAAGCTTGAAGAATGGAGATTTCCCTGGACCAGGTCTGATATTCTTTATTGACTCTTGTAGCCTTTTGGCGACGCTGGCGCAGACCATCGTCTGAAGTGAAAGTAAATGTTCACTGGATATTTCGTTACGAAAGCCATCGGGTTTTAATGGAATAAATTCGGCACATGTAGAAGCTCTTTTCACAACGGATTAGACGCATTAGAAGAGTTAGAAGCGGTGGATAATTCGAGGAATTGTGGCAGTTTACGTGTAGAGGATTCCGTAGTTAAACGAGACGGCAGGGAAAAGCGCAGCCGCGCGTGATGACCAAAAGAGGGCGCCAAAGCCCACAGAAAAGGCTGTAGAGGAGAAAATCAACCAGCTGAAAGAAGAAAGAAGGGGAAAATTGGTTCAATTAACCAGGCAAAAGAATGACTTAGAAAAATTGAAGGAAAATGAAGATAATGTTAAATTCATAAAAGATGAAGCATTGCTGATGTTTGAAAAATACTTTGGAGAGTATGAAAGGCTCAATGAACAATTGTGTGAATTAATGGATGAAGGAGAAATTCAATCAGATCAAGACGCTTTTGAGACAAGGCATTCAGAATTCAAGCAGTTCTTACACTAAATGAATAGGTGGATTTCAGATGTGCTTTGAGACCCTCAAGAAGAGGAAGAAGGTATTTGGCCACAGGATAGCGCATCTAAGTCCAATTCAGTTGTAAGCCGTACTTCCAGCGTTAATTCTGCAAAGCTAAAAATCAAAGCAGAACGTGAAGCACTATTAGAAAGAGCTGCTGCAATGAAAAAGAAAGAAGCACTAGAGCAGGAGGAAATCCGCCAGAGATTAAAGAAAGAGCAATTAGAAATTGAAACTGAACTTGCTGCTTCAGATGCCAGATTGAAGGTGTATGAGGAATTTGAAGATGCTCACGAGTCAATGGATGATCTCCCTAATACACTGCCAAGATTTAAAGCAGAACCCCTGGCTAGTAGACAGTGGTTACGTGCATCATGGATCTAGTGAGCTTTCTCTTGCTTTCAACCCAAAGCCAGCTGTGCAATTTGGTGCTTCAGACTGAAGAAAGCCATTGTCAAGTTTTGGTGCTGCCAGCAGTACCCTGCGTCCTGATCGCCATGACCGCACAGATGTGTCTACAGACAACTTACATGAAGTGCTGCAGCGGCAAAATGAAGTCACTGAGATGCTCATTAAACAGCAGAGTTTGTCCCAACTCCCTCATAGAGACCTACCAACATTTACAGGAGACCCTCTGACCTATAGATCCTTCATTAGGGCCTTCGAACATGCAATCGATAGCAAGACAGGCAGCTATCAAGATCAGTTGTACTACCTTGAACAGTTCACGAGTGGAGAGCCGCTTGATCTCATTCGTAGCTGTGAGCACATGAGACCAGACACGGCTTACAGAGACGCTAGAGCATTGCTTGATCGTCACTATGGCGACGAACTGACCATCGCCACAGTGTATATCAAGAAGGCAATGGAATGGCCTCAGATAAAGCCTGAAGACAGAAAAGGATTGAATACCTTTGCATTGTTCTTGATTGGATGTTGTAACACAGTGAATGACGTGGACTGCATGGACGAAATGAATAATCCCACCAACATGAAGTGCATTATATCCAAGCTTCCATTCAAACGGAAGGAAAGATGGAGGAGCTATGCTTATGACATTCAAGAAAAAAGAGGAAAAAGAGCCAGATTTCCTGACTTAGTGGAGTTTGTTTACAATCAAGCGAAAGTCGCAAATGATCCACTGTTTGGAGATATCCTAGACTCCACCTTCGGAAATCAGAAAAGCATGAAAAAGAAACCAAGCCCTGTGAAAGCTGAGTCCAAGAGAAGCAGCTTTGCTGTGAATGTATCTACCACAGAGAAGGATGCCGGTAAAGGCCAGTCAGAGAAGAAAACGGCCACAGTTAAGTCTGCAAATGTTTTCCAAAGTCCCTGTCTTTACTGCCAGAAGAACCACGCACTGAACGTGTGCAGCAAGATCACAGGCGAACCTTTCAATGAAAGAATACAGTTCTTGAAAACGAACGGTCTTTGCTTCAGCTGTCTGACAGCAGGTCACTTGGCCAAGGACTGTAAGAAGAAAGTTTCATGCCCAGAGTGTTCCCGCAAACACCCAGCTATCCTGCATGTGGCAAAAGAAGACGCCACATCGGCCCAGAACAGCGCAGACGACAGTTCACAAGGCACAGGAGAAGGCACAAGTGCTCTCGTGTCTGCAGGCTGTAGAAGAGCGGACCACACTGGGGCTGGGAACAGTGAGAGTATACTGCCCATTGTACCTGTGCAGATAAAGCACAAGAAAGGCACAAAGATAGTCAAGACCTATGCATTCCTGGATCCAGAAAGCACAGCGACTTTCTGCACTGAAGCCTTGGCGAACCAGTTGAACATAGGAGGCAGAAAGACAGAGTTCCTTCTCCGCACCATAGTACAAGAGCAGAAAGTGAGTAGCTATGTGCTTACTGATTTTACTGATTTGGAGGTGTGTGGCTTAGAGGAGCAAGAATACATTCAGCTGCCCAGTGTGTATACTCAGCCAGATTTACCTGCGAAGAAAGCCAACCTACCACAAGAGACAGATTTGGTGAAGTGGCCTTACCTGAGTCGGGTCCATCTCCCAAAACTTGAAGCAGAAATTGGCCTTGTCATCGGCGCCAATGCATATAAAGATATGGAGCTGTAGGAGATTATTAGTAGCCAGAACGAAGGACCGCATGCCATGAAAACAGCGCTTAGTTGGGTTGTCAATGGGCCAATTAGCAGATGTCAAGAGAAAGAGTCTGACGATGACGAAAGACCGTGTTTTTTTGTCAACCACATCTCCGTGATGAACATTGGAGACATGTTAATGAAGCACTACAATGCCGATTTCCCTGAAAAACGGTGTGAGGACAAGCAAGAAGACTCTCAACATGACAAGCAGTTCATGCATGCTCTGACTACATCAGCACAGCTCGTTGATGGTCACTATTGCATCAAGCTGCCTCTGAAAGATGACAAGGTGAAGATGCCATGCAACCGTGGTACTGCTGAACAGAGACTTAACTCCTTGAAGAGAAAGTTCAATAGGAACCCAGACTTCTTTCAGGAGTACAAGACCTTCATGAACAAAATACTGGAGAAAGGCTATGCAACGAGTTCCAGAAGAGCAGTTGAGTCACAATAATGGAAGAGTGTGGTTCACTCCGCACCACAAGGTGTATCATCCGAAAAAGAGAAAGCTGCGAGTCGTCTTTGACTGCGCAGCAAGGTATCAGGGCATGTCATTGAATGATCAATTGTTGTAAGGGCCTGAGCAAACAAACACCCTCACTGGAGTGTTGCAGAGATTTAGACAGGAGCCCATCGCCGTGATGGCAGATATCGAGTCTATGTTCTGTCAGGTGCAGGTTCCAGACACAGACGCTGATCTGCTATGCTTTCTGTGGTGGCCAGGCGGCGATGTGAGTAGAGAAGAAGCTGAGTACAGAATGTGTGTGCATCTGTTCGGTGCTACATCACCCCTCAGTTGTGCGTCGTATGCACTGAGAAGAACGGCAGAAGATGCAGCGACTGAGACCACACCAGAGGCCACACAGACTGTCCTCAAGAACTTCTACGTGGACGGCTGCTTGAAGTCGGTAGACACAGAAGATCAAGCAGTTGCTCTCGTGAAGGAGCTGATGACATTGTGTGCTAGACGTGGGTTCCACTTGACCAAGTGGATCAGCAACAGTAGAGCCCTGCTGTGCTCCATCCCTGGCTACGAACGAGCAGATGAAGTTAAAGATCTTGACTTGGAGAACGACGAACTACCTGTGGAACGAGCACTAGGCGTGCAGTGGTGCACAAGTTCAGATAACTTTAAGTTCAAGATTCACCTTCCAGGCAAACCATGCACAAGATGAGGCATCTAATCTGTTGTCAGTTCGGTGTACGATCCAATGGGCTCTCTGGCGCCTCTCCTCTTACCCATCAAGCTCATTCTGAGAGATCTCTGCAAAGGGAAAAGTGGTTGGGATGAAGAGATCCATAACAAGCCACGCAAAACATGGCTGAGGTGGCTAACAGACCTTGACAAGCTTTCAGAACTGGAAGTCAGCAGATGTTTCAAGTCTGCCACATTTGGGCCAACCAAGACTGCCCAGATCCACAATTTTTCTGATGCCAGTCAAGATGGATATGGCGGTGTGTCGTATCTCTTGTCGATGAATGGCCAGAAACACGTATCCTTCCTGATGGGAAAGTCTAGAGTCGCTCCGCTCAAACAGATCACGATTCCTAGATTGGAACTGACAGCAGCGATGGTTGCAGTCAAGATTGATCAGATGATGAGAGAAGAACTCGAAGTTCCCCTGATGGAATCGGTCTTCTGGACAGTACAACAGTAGAAAAGTACATTGAAAATGATGTCCTTTGTTTCAAAATGTTTGTGGCAAATCAAGTTTCGTACATTAGAGAGGCGACAACTTTGTCTCAGTGGAAGTATGTCAACACCTCACAAAACCCTGCAGATCAGGCCTCAAGAGGTTTGAAGATTGAAAGCTTCATGAAAAGTAAGAGCTGGTTTCAGGGGCCTAGCTTTCGGCCAAATGAAGCTGAGTGGCCAGAACAACCTGAACAGTGTACTTACCTGACAGAAAATGACGTTGAGGTGAAGACGTCCGCTGCGGTGTCATGCACAAGTCCAGACGAGTGCACAGATCCATTTAACCAGCTTGTGGAGTATTACTCGAGTTGGCATAAGCTGAAAAAGGCAATAGCTTGGATTCTGCACCTAAAAGAAATGCTGCGACACCTAAGTAAGAAAAGAAGAGTTTGAACAGACCATAAAGCAATCTGAAAAAGATCCAGAAAAACACAGATCCATGATTGAACAGCAGATGGGGATGTGAAAGAATAACCTGGAAAAGAGAATACTTACCGTTGAAGACCTATCCAGAGCAGAAATGGAACTGATCAAATACAGCCAGAGACAGACCTATACTGAAGAGATGAAAGCTCTGCAGACAGGAAACACTGGCGTGAAAAGGACCAGTTCAGTTTTTAAGCTGGATCCATTCTTGCAGGAGGGTGTGTTAGGGGTTGGGGGGCGTTTGAACAGATCGGAGATGCCTGAGGAGACCAAGCATCCTGCTATTCTGCATAAACATCACAGAATAGCCCACCTCATCCTCCACGGCACCCACTAAGAGACTGGACATGGAGGACGGAATCATGTCTTAGCCAGACTATGACAACAGTATTGGATACCAAGAGCCAATGCAGCAGTAAGAAGAGTGATATCAGAGTGCAAGAAGAGGACAAGTGTCAATCATTCATTCCGACAACGGTACAAATTTTGTTAGCGTTGAACGAGACCTGCGAGAGGCATTAGCAGAGCTGGACCAGTCTTGTATCAATGAAGGAATGGTGAGAAAGGGGGTGCAATGGATTTTCAACCTGCCTGCCGCATCCCACCATGGCAGAATTTGGAAGTGTCATATCCGCACAGTAAGAAAAGTGCTGAGCTCTGTTGTGAGACAACAGCAACAGGATGATGAAGGGCTACTAACTCTCCTTTGCGAAGTTGAGAGCATCATCAATGGAAGACCCTTAACCATGAACACAGACCACCCGAGTGACCTCGAGCCACTAACGCCGAATCACTTACTCCTACTGAAAGCACAGCCCTGCTTTCCGCCAGGCGTGTTTACCAAAGATGACGTCTATGCCCGCCGTCGCTGGAGGCAAATCCAATATCTGGCGGATCTGTTCTGGCGAAGGTGGACTCTTGAATACCCACCTCTGTTGCAAGAGCGTCAAAAATGGCTCAGTCTGAAGAGAAGTTTCAAGGTTGGAGATGTCGTCCTTGTCGCTGACTCGTCCCTCCCACGAAACGTCTGGACGTTGGGCAGAATCACCAAAGCGATGCCAGACTCTAAAGGGGTCGTTCGAAGCGCTGAGGTCCAGACGAAGACCAGCGTCATCCACAGACCCATAACAAAACTGTGTTTATTGCAAGGAGAAGAATGAAGAGTGAAGAGAAAGACCTATAAATTATAATTACCTGTTGAATAGACTGTAAATACTTACCTGTGAAGACAGAAGTAGACTCTAGTTAAAGAAAGAAGATTTGAGAAATGTTAGTAATGACGTAAATGGCTCCAAGTTAAGTAAGGTTGGTAATTGATATGCTTAGGCTTAGTCAATTAGGGGCCGGGATATGTTGAAGCCATTTTCTACCCATATAATGTAAGATAATTTGAATCAATATTCTGTTTGAGATGTTTGGGTTTGAAGTATTTTCTGTTCCATGTTGTAATGTGGAATGAAGGTTTGGCCAGTGACTAATGACGCGATAGAATGGTGTTTTCTCATTGACTGCTGTGTGTTAAGTATAAATGCATCGTGAGCCCGCAAAACGGCAGAAGCCACTTGACCTTGATGCGACAAGGTCTTTTGACCAGCGCAATAATTTCAGTTAGTTTACTAAGAAAAGTCGAAAGTCTATTATTTTTCTATTTTGTATGATTTCAGTTTTGTAATAAAGATACTAATAGAAGAATTTAGCTTCAAGACCTTTGCTTTCCGATGTCAGTGTGTTGTGTGCAAAAACTTTGAGGTCCTAAGCTAGTGAGGCAGCCAGCTGCTGCACCCACACAATGCTGCACACAATAGGAATGCATACGCCAGCAAATCAAAGCAGTCAGTCTTTACATAAACCTCACATTTATATTATTCAAACCCAAAGCACCGGAATACAGAGCCAAGAGGCACCGTCCCAATACTTATGAACCGTACAACGCGGCGGTGGTTCTTATTCTCAGGCAGAAAGAAATTCATGCCAGTCACACAGGAGGAGGGGGGTGGGGTTTGAGATATTTCAGTGGTCTCACTTCCCCTCCTGGTAACCTAAAACACATGGAGGACCCCCACCCCCCCCCCCCCCCCAAACCCTAGCGACCCCACTGCAACCCCCTGGCTCCACCCTCCCACAGGCTGGTCCAATTAGCAGCCCCTGAAGCGGAACGCCGTCCGTCACGGAGCGCTGGAATTCCGCCCAGGTGTAAAAGTCACGTGTTTCACGGTGTTCTGACCCCGTCACCGTGGAAACTTACGGAAGTTTTCTTTTCTATATTTAAAAAAAAAAAAAAAAAAAAAACACACAACCCGACCCTTCTGGTCCTGTTGAGGATCACGCTACCCAAGGAAAGGACTGGGAAACAATCCTCAGTGGTCAACTGCAGATAATCACAGAGCCCTGGCCAAAAATAACCTCCATGTCACATTCAGTGCAGCAAACAGAGGTCTGTAAATACACCCATACACATCCGCGGGGCTGTAGTGTCCCCACTTCGTATTTCAGCAAAGACAGTCAGCTTTAATGGGAACACAGGTACACTCAAACATATCCTGTGAAACATATAGCCGCCTGAGTTTCCCATCTGAATACTTATGGACCTCACTGAATATTACTGTGCAGCACAGAATTGAACGATGTATCTAAGCAAAATGTGTAAGTGAAGGAAGAGGGCATTTTTTTCGGCAGCAAGCACAAAACAAAACTCCCAACAAAGACCGCACTTCACACGGCATCGCCACCAGACCTCTCACAGTACAAACAGCCAAAAGCCAGCCCGACAGGTTCCATATTATGCTATTTTTTAACAAATTTAAAACCATTCTCCGTAAAAGAAGGTTTTGAAGATTGCAGGGGGAAAAAAAAACCGAAAACAACATTCACTCCCAGTCTCCAGTCTCTCACCTCAGTAATATGCCTCATGCAAGTGGGCGGCGAGTCAGTGCAAATAAAGACTGGCTCTGATTAGCCGTCTCATCACGTGCGAAATGAACAACCACACCATAAAACCAAAAACGTCAAACACTGAGCTTTACCACGCAAATGATTACCCTTGTGACTTCAATAGGTGCATAAAATCAGAATGGGTCGTTCCAAAACATGATTTATCAGGAAAGATGTTACAACATGAGCAACAACCATGAGAAAATCTGGCTTCACTTGTTTGTCAGATGTCAGGTAGCGGGAGAACCAAATTACATGCAAATTATACGTATTACTAGTGCCAGGAGTTAAGCGATTTCAAAAATCGGGCACCTTTAAACAGTAGTACATTAAATGTAAGTAATCGCTATTTGACAGTGACTGAAGTTTAGAACTCGATTATTGCGGTTTATTTTTGATGTTATTGGATGGATGTACATTAAAGGCCACTGTGTGTTCTGTTCTTATGAAATATACTACTCAAAATTTGATAGGGATCATAGGAATTTTTTTGTGAAATGACATGCAAATTTGGTAACTGCCACTGATGAACAATATATTGGATAAATGACATGCAGTCAGACACAAAACACCTTTGCACGTGCATTTCATGACATTAAATGAGCGTGCAGCCTCACATTTTGGCTTTGACTAACACTTCACCATTTCAACTCAGACGTATGTATTGCTTGTTGGCGAAAATTTGGAAGTTCCCAAATTTTTTGCATTACATTTAGCAATAACAATGTCTCCTCAACGTCTTAGGCGTCGATTGACTTCAGAGCAATTGGGAAGATGCATCGGAATGCTTGACTCTGGCTTCTCACAACGTCACGTTGCTAATGCATAAAGTCAGCCAAAGCGTTGTGAACAGAGCGTGGAACCGCATCAAACGTTTGGTACAGCAGCACAGCGTCATGGGGGTGGTCGTCAGAGATCGACTACACAACGACAAGACCACTTTCTCACACTTCAGGCACGACGTCATCCTTTCTGGACAGCCACCACCCTCTGAAATGACCTTCATAACGCCTCGGGGTCAGGGTATCCACTCAGACGATACGGAATCGTCTTCATACTGCCGGCCTCAACTCAAAGAAGGCCATGTGTTCCAATCCCACTGACCGTGCGTCATAGGCGTGACCCGTTTGGATTGGGCTCACGATCATGTCACATGGACACACAAACGATTGGGCTCCAGTTCTCTTTACTGATGAGTCCCGATATTGCTTGGACTTTACTGACAGGAGGCAACGGGTGTGGCGAAGACAACGTGAGCGATTTAATGATGCCTACATCAACGAACCACGACCGTTATGGTGGCGGATCAATTATGGTCTGGGGAGGAATAAGCAGGAACGGCAGAACGGACCTGTATGTCATGGGGAGAGGGACGATGACAGGGTACGTACAGGGATGAGATCCTCAATGTGTATGTAAGACCATAGGCTGGTGCTGTTGGCCCTGATTTCATCTTGATGGATGATAACGCCCGTCCCCATCGTGCTAGGGTGGTGAATCAATTCCTAGAGCAGGAGACAATTGTCCGCATGGACTGGCCAGCTGCGTTCGCCGGACCTGAACCCTATCGACCATGTGTGGAACATGCTGCAGGTCGCCATTTCGGTCGTAGGGGCACAACCCACAACTCTAGAAGAGCTCGGAAATGCCCTTGTTGAAGAATGGAACAACATTCCAACTGCAAGCATCCTGGTTCTGATTGACAGTATGACCCGACGTTGTCAAGCCGTCATTCAAGCTAGGGGAGGCCATACACATTATTGACATTAACTGTGGTAATGAAACATCAAACGAACACTGTCTGTTTTCACTTTACATGACAGAGGTGAAACCATGTAGTGTTAAATGGACGCCAAAGTGTGAGGCTGCATGCTCATTTAATGTCATTAAATGCACTTGCAAATGTGTTTTGTGTCTGACTGCATGTCATTTATCAATATTTGTTCATCAGTGGCAGTTACCAAATTTGCATGTCATTTCACAAAAAAATTCCTATGATCCCTATCAAATTTTGAGTAGTATATATTACATTCTGGGAACATTTAGTCAGTGGCTTGGATTTTAAAAGGACTTGTTAGACAAGCAACAGGTAGGGATGTATTCTGCAGAAAACCCCACCTTTCAAAAAACGTCATTCTTATCTCTCACCCCCCCGCCTCCCCTCCCCCCTCCTCAGGGCAACAGAAAACAACGGACGTTTGCTCATCCATCAGGGAAATTCAAACTTCTTACATCTTGTCCGCCATCAGGGTGAATGAGAGGCATACGAGTAAAGTGCTTTGGGGTCATGTCATGTGACTAGAAAGCGCTATATAAATGCAGTCCATTTACCATTTACCATTTGTCCAAAGAAGAGCAGCCTTGTCTCTGCACATAAGCAGGATCTACAGCCAATATGGTCCTTCAATGTCCTGTACTTCCCAGGGCACTATGGCCAACTGCAGTCATATGCCTCTTCCAATTAACTCCTCACACTTCCAGTAATCACCGCCTGTCAATCACCCCCAGGGAATGACATCACCCCTACTTCGACAGCTCTGTCCTGGTCGCCAGGCGACAGGGAAAGCTCGAGGGCCAATCCGCTGAAACCGCCAGAGCCCAGAATGAGCAGCTGTGAGCCATCACTGTCCTATCATGAACACTCACACAAGGGTCACACGTGTACTCGGGGTGAGTATATAGCGGCGATTCGGACTGCTTTACCATCCTGTACGCTGGACGATACTGCCTCTAGGCTCTTCTGCTTTTCTACCTTAATGTTTGCAATGTGACACTTCACGAAATTGTCAAGTAACACAGACCAAACTTTGGCTCAATCATTGGGCATTACAGTGAAGCAGCAGGGAGGACCAGAAGTATTGGGACACTGATCCAAACTGAAAGGGTGGGGATTAGATAAGGATGTAATTCCCAAGTGATTAACTCCATATAACTTTTGGACCCATATATGGGTTCGTAAAATGCAGCTGCTGTATTCAAACCTGTGGAACTTCAGGCTGAGTTTCAATTCTGGTGGAGATCCCCAGGTTTCCAATGAACCCAAAATATATCCTGCTGAATTATTGGGAAATGTATGAATATTTGTTCAATGATGTACTACAAGATCTAGATATTCTCCATTTGATTTGATGCTGCGGCCATAAAAACACGGCGCCCTGGGTTTGAATATTTCTTTAAGTGTGATGTAGCTTCTGTAGCAGCAACCAGCAGATACAGAATATGTATGTGACACTGTCCAAAAACATGAAAAAATGTGTTTTTAATGTTGAATCCACTTAAGGAAAATCTTAAGTGAAAAATTCAGAGTCTAAGGGGTTTAAAGATTACATTCAGTACTCACACACAAAGGTTTCAACACAAGAAACTGTTATAAACTAGCCATTTGGCTCCAACATGCCTTGTGGGGAGACACTTACAGGAGATATGATAGAAGCTAAACCTTCAACCAGGTCTATGGGCACAACTAGATGAATATTACATGCACAAGCTGATCGACAAATGTCTCATGACAAAAATGACATTTTCAGCTGAAAAGGGCAGCTTGTCCCCTCTTCTTAAGTGTTGTGCTCTGAATATCGTTTCCTCAGCATTAAAAAATTCCTCATCGTTTGCCATGTTTTCACTGTTGCAAACATCAGCATTTTAGCATCTCATAACCGTGCATATTAACTGGTCCTTCTTTCGCCGAAGTATAAATACAAAACCTTAAGCAACACCTGCGTTTCTGTCACACACCATGGTGTGGCGCTGTGAAAGAAAGTGAGGGGTTGATACTTACACCCCACAGCTGTGTCCCGGCCCAGTCTCCCGCCATTCCACCGTCTCACACGACTAGAGACCGAAACGGTCAATATTATGCAGAAAACCTCTCACAGTCACCAACAGTGCACTAGAGAACTCCTAGCAGATTCAAAGAAACATGGTCTTTTACTCGCACTAAACAGATGTCTTAAAAACATCACATTATGTGCCATTCCCCCCCCCCAAAAACGCGCCTCTAGTGGCTAGCTAAGGATAACAAATTATCACAGAAAGGTAATATACTTAATAGGATGAGTGCCAAATTTCAGTTAAATATGTCTATTAGTTTTGGCAGAAAAAAATAATAAAGATGGTAGTGTTGTGCGAATTTTCACTCGTTTTTGCAACGTCAAATAAAAGGGAGTTTTTAGGAGGCAATATCTCCTGTTAGACTTATGCCATTGCCTCAAAATCGTTCATAGTGTAGCATCTAGGCCCAGTAAACTAGGCAAGCACATTTTCAATGGCTTTTCTCTTATTCTTAGGGAGATATGGCAGTTTGAAAATGCTAATTTATTTGACGAAGTTGTCTGTGACACCAACTTTGAAGGCCAATTATGACCAAAGTTATGCAGGTAGAGAGCTGATTTTTTCTGGGCAAGCTCTCCTCACATAGTGCTATTGGTACAATAAACAGCAAACATGTCAATTTCATGGTTGTCCAGAAAATACACAGCAAAATCCTAAAAAAGGCAAAATTTCATGAAATTTGACATCAAATTGCCGAGGTGTGACAACCTGTAAATTCTTGAAATCTTCACCATCTTAAAGCTTACATTCTTGGCTATTTTTGGTTCAAAGGTGGTTGTGGTGCAACTCTTCATTAAATAGTTATGAATTTTTTAGTAACACCTTATAAACACTCGTTTTTCAACTGTTTTTTAATGTTAACGCAAATTTGAGATCTGATCCTAACAACCATTGGTGTCTGAAAGTCCACACCAAGGTGTTCCCTGTTCCTTTGGGGTTTCTCTGTCTTTTTTCCAGTGTAGAACACTGGATACAATGTGCCTCAATTTCATGTCCCATGGGATAACAAAAACCGCAGAGGGGATTCAAACCTGCATATGTATTTCTCTGTCAAAAGATATATTGAGCACAAACATGAATTTTCCTATATAATAATTATGTGAATCTGGCACAGAAATGGGTACTTATAAGTATCAACCTTTTTCACATCCTGGGCTATTTCTATTATATAGCAGGTCATTTATCAAAATTAGGAACACTTTAATTAAACTGCTATTGTATGCACAATTATAAATGTCAATTTGGGGAAATAAACAATTTGTAAGTCCTCCAATGCCATCCAATGGTTGAGATTATGTCATCATTCATCAGTTTTGTTAACATGTTTCAACATGTCTCGGTGAGAGGCAAGTCCTAATCTGAGCACTCTTGCCACCGATGACATCAGATTAATTTTCAAGTTTGCACATGATCACTGGGATGAGTATAAAAAGTTGTGTAAGCAAGCAGAAATTAGATCACAGAAATTAGTCAAAGAGTCAACATGGATCCATGCACCATTGGGATTACACTGTCTTGCACAGAAAATTGCCACAAGTTGGACCATACTAAGAAACTGAAAATGTAAGTATTTCTTTTATAGTTTTTGTGATCATTAAATTGACTCTTTAATTATGTTTATCAACAGTATACTAGTTGTATTGCTTCATTTAAAATATATGATCTGTTTGATATGGCATTTCCTGACCTATATATGGTACTATAACCAATGTATCTAAAAATTGCAGATCTTTAAGTGACTTCCTGTTATCTGATGTTATGATTACAGCCTCAGAAACTCCTGCAATATGCAAGGAATCACATAGAAACAATGAAAAACGAGTGTTTACAAGGTGTTACTAAAAAATTCATAACTATTTAATGAAGAGTTGCACCACAACCACCTTTAAAACAAAGATAGCCAAGAATGTAAGCTTTAAGAAGGTGAAGATTTCAAGAATTTACAGGTTGTCACACCTCGGCAATTTGATGTCAAATTTCGTGAAATTTTGGCTTTTTTAGGATTTTGCTGTGTATTTTCTGGACAACCATAAAATTGACATGCTTGCTGTTCATTTTACCAATAGCACTATGTGAGGAGAGCTTGCCCAGAAAAAATCAGCTCTCTACCTGCATAACTTTGGTCATAAATGGCCTTCAAAGTTGGTGTCACAGACAACTTCGTCAAATAAATTAGCAATTTCAAACAGCCACAGCTCCCGAATAAAAACATATTTGCCATTGAAAATGTGTTTCACAAGTGTACTGGGCATAGATGCTACACTGTGGAAATTTTTGAGCCCATGGCATTGATATAACTAGAGATATTGCCTCCTAAAAATACACTTTTATTTGACGTTGCAAAAATGAGTGCGAAAATCAGCAAAACGTTGCCATCTTTATTAATTTCTTTTGTCAAAACTAAAGAAGATATTTAACTGAAACATTGCACATATCCTATTAAGTACATGGCCTTGGTGTGAGAATTTTTTAAAATAAATCTGAGATGGTCAGGTGGAGAAATTTTCTGAAATTGGTTGAATTGACATGGAATTACCCTGATGTATTTATTTATGCATGACATGTTTGTATAATATTGTGTTATATAAAACATAATGCGTAAGCTTAAATATAATAAATATAGAAGTACCGATGCATGCGTTCGGAAGTAGCACCAAGGTGTGCTCGATATCACTCCACTGTCTCAATGCCTGCTTTTCTCAAAACCCCCCACTTTTTTTCTTAGGTGTCAGAAATTACAGCTACATAGCTCATGCTAACCCAAAAATACAGATCTAAAAGTAGGGGTCAGTCTCACAGTGGAGTCAAGGTCCTTGCTCAAGGATATAAGAAACTGCAATTCTAGAGACCCCAAAGCCTTTTTTTTTTTTTTTTAATAAGACAGAATAATTTCTGTAATCAGTAAGATGACATTACTAAGATGACCACTATATTGATCAATAAGACTAATCACAAACTCCATTTTTAGAAGCCAAATTTATCATGCGCTTACAGTCTTCAAAATACTGATTTGTAAGGTTTCAATAATATAACTAACACTGGGACTGTGGTTATTTTGCATGAAGCTGAAGCGGCTTGCGCAGCCTCATTTCCAGAAAAGTTGGAGGAGCTGATATTTTTTCAAACAGCAATAAAATTTCTGAGTTTCAACATTTGATGTTGTCTTTGTTTAAATGATTAGCAATTCATTGCATTCTGATTTTATTTACATTTTACACAGTGTCCTAATTTTTGGGGAAACGGGGTTCTACTTCGCCTGATGTCTGGCCTGTAATTTTCCATCAAACCAAAGGTACGTCCATCCTTACATAACAAAATATTCACTTTTTTATATACATCAGAATTTGCAGAAAGGAACACGTATTAGGAAAAGCAAGATCTAAAACCCAAGATGGCCCACTCACGCAGGTTTCTCCAGCATGTTTACATGTCGTGTGGAACCGGCATTCCAACATTCTGGGTCTGTTTCTTACAGAGACCCACTCTGTTCTTGACAGAAACGCAGTCTGTTCCTAATGGAACCCAGTCTGCTTCAGCGGATGTGAAAAAGATTCTGTTCTCTACAGACAGGTGTGGATTATATATACACAGAACCCGTCTGCGACTTCAGTACACCAACATGTTATCAAACCATTAGAAAGTAAAAAAAAAAAAAAAATGAATAAACACTAGGAAATATCTTGAAATTCCAAATCATAAATAACCACCGTTTGCACAAATAAAGGGAGTGGATAAAATACTGGCAGCACGTCGAAAACATGACTTCAAGATTGAAATCGCTAAACCATGTATACAGAGGCATTCATGTGTTTGATATGAGTTGAGATATGGATTGATTCACTTTTGTAGTAATTTTTAGAGCCGTTGACCCATGGTTATTAGCAACTATCCCTTATTTTGCCTTTTTTGTGAAAAAAGCACCTGCACAGGCACAAACGATTTGGCACATTTGGATCTCACCTCAGAGCTTGTTTCACTCATTTAAAGCAGAAACATGCTGCTAATAGCATTTAACTTAATAGCAGAGACTAACATACATGCTTTTTCAGGGGTGTTTCTCATACTTTGTCCACCCCTTGTACATTCACAGGTCAATCATTTATACTGAACACATTCTGGAAAAATGTTTCTGCAAAGGATTGTGTTGATGCTGCTCAGCTAAAAATGACCTTACTGCCCAAGTCACATGACAGATTTGAATCTCATTTCAGGACCATATTATGAAAAATGCTTTTTCCCCAGTTCAGTCCAGCAGAACAGCGGTTTACACTGAACCCAAGAGCTCTGAGGACCCCCAGTTAAGCTGTTAGTCCCCCTCCCCCCCATTTCACTTCAGCATTTCTAATATGCAGTTTGAAACTCCTGCTGTTTTCTACATCACAAACAGACCAGCTCCGCAGAGTTCATGCACACCAGCTCTCTGTGACCCCTGCTTCCTCCCACAGGCTTACTCGACCTCCTCACCCCTCTCTCCCTTGTTGCATCCAATGTTAATTTTTTGAGTTTAGCTCTGTTCAGCAGCCAATCAGAGCACAGCTCATTAGCATAGAGGGAACACACATTCTAACATTCTAAACAGCCTGTTCTTCATCAGCGGGAGAACAACAGGCAGCATTTTTTTTTTTTTTTTGCTGAAACATTCACACATCGTTCATATAGTAACATGGAAAAATTAACAGCATAAAATGGAACTTTTAAAGATGGTGGATTTCCAGGTCAGGTGTAAAGAAAGAAAGAAAGAAAGGAGCGAAGAAATAAGTGACTGGAATGAGTGTGATCCTCCCCCTCTCTTTCTTTCCTCTGTTCAATCACTTCCTGCCCTCTACACAATTCAGTTCAGCCTGAGAGTTTCCTCATGAAATAATAATGATCATTGCTTTTGGACTCAACTCTCACTTAACTCCTGATCAAAACACAACACAGGAACACAGGTGCGAAGTTTGCTGACAAAACAATGACACAACGCTCCAGGAATGTTTAAAACGGGTCGGCAGGTCACGTATTGCACGCGACACAATTCAAGCACTCTGAATGATATAATTGGCAGCTGCGATTTTGGTCCGCCACAATTTGAGTACCTCTCAGAAACTGTAGTCTGCATACGACAGATCAAGCAGATGTCCGCCCAGACTTGACACATATTCCTTTAAGACCAGCTGTGCTACTAAGAGTCAGGAGTAAAAGCTCGGAGATTCCAGAGTATCAACGCAGAGGCCAAGGGCGTATCAAGTGCGCCGAAAACAGACCTGAGCCCGTCCAACACAAAAGGTTTAGTTTTCATTGTAGTGGTCTGACAGGCTGTGGTTTCAGTCTGATTTGACAAATTGGCCATTAGCTGTACACAAAAGCACAACAGAGAGCTAATCCCCAGCTAAGTACCCTTAATGACACCAGGAAGAAGACAGACTGAAAAAAAAAGCGCTCATAAATCCATCACACTCTCGCTGCCGCCTCCAGGCGTTTCCAGGCCGAAGGTTTTCAGCCGTAACGCGATATCTCTGCATTCACCAGGCCCACCTGCGAGGCTGGACACAGGAAGGGTGTTGGGCAAACAGGTGACGGAGAGCTTGTGCTTACCTGTCCCAAGTCGTGCAGGGTTGGGCTGGGTTGGGTTGGGGGGGGGGGTGCGGGTGCGCGTTTTGGGGTGTGAGGCTCCCTGACGTCGTCGGTTCTCCTCAGGACACACCCCAACACCGTCGACCTTTGACGCTCACACCACGAACCTCAAACTCGACCCCTGCAGCAAAATCCAGGCCCAGGACTCTATGTAGAAATGCACATAAACACGTGGCATATTTCTATTTTGTGGGAATATTCCATAGGCCTACATTCATTCCCGAACCCCCTTCCCTGACTTCAACCAAAAACCCAAAATTGTCCTTTTCACACCTAACCTTAACCCCTAACCCTAATAGATCAGTTACTTTGTGGACAAGAAAATTTCCCCATAAGGATGAAGAAATCTGGTGTTCCATACCTTTGTGGGGATATTTGGTCCCCACTAGAGGTAGGAATACCCCCCCCCACACACACACACACACACACACACACACACTCACACTCACACTCACACTCACACTCACACTCACACACACACACACACACACACACACAGACAAACATAGACACACAGACAAAGAAACACGCACAGACACACAGAAAACACCAGTCACGTTAAAACACTCAGGGACAATGCCATTCTGAAAATGTTCCAAAGGCCATTTTGACTCTTCAATATGCAAGATCAGAATTATTAGAACAGAACGTTCTTATTCGAAGCTTCCAATTCTGATGCAACAATTTCTACCAGCACCTGAAACCAGCGCCGTTCCAGAACACCAACTTGGAATTTTGAGAACATTCAAGAATTCCCACTCCTGAAAGGGTTTGCGGCGTGTGACAGGTATGCCTGCGAGACCTTGGGCCGCAGGAGTGAAGCAGCTCTACAAAAACTCACCACATCTGCTCTTTTTTTTCTTTCTTTTTTTTGGGGGGTGGTGGTCCCCCCTTTTTTCCCTGCCCCGAACAGAGCCAAACTGCTCAGTCCCTCGCAGCGACCTGCTCGCATCAAGGAAGATACCGTGGCATGTGATTCCTCGGGCTCTCATCACAACTAGTACACGCTTCTTTTATACTATGTAATCGCATCACCAACTGCACACAACCTATACCCTCAAAAGATTACCAAGTCAGCATGCAATCTGCTCATATGGCTACATGCACACAGGACTGGCTGGCTGCTAAAGCGCCAAAAACTAATGAATTTTGGCCCGCTTAACCCCCTTCATTTCTGGCAAGGCCAAACCAGATATTGCCTCGTCCATGTGGACCTCCAACCATAACTAGTCATCATGTGGCAGGGATTCAAACGTCCAACCACCGCGCTGTGAGCAATGCACAGGCCCATCTGGTCATCTTTTAGGGAGTTTCAGCACAAGTGATTTGTTCATTAATTTCAGTCTGGTTGAAATGACTGGATGGTAACTATAGTACAGTTGAGCCCCCAAACCCAAGAATGAATTTCTTGAGATGGTAACAGTCTAGAAGAGCAGTATCAGAGCTGTAGCTCTAGTCAGCTCTTCCAGTTGCACTATGAACAGAAATCAATACATAAATATATAGCTTTTTGTTTGGTCACCAGACGAAGAAATGGAATTTTCCAGAACATCAGCCGACTTGCTCATAACTTACTCTGCTGGGATTAAGGAGTGAATCAAGTAAAAAACTTTCCGTGGTGTGCGCACACGCCAGTTAACACACTTAGGTGTTCTACAAGGGCAAAAACACAACACTGCTTTAGTTCAGGGTCGAGAGCTATGAAGAATGTCATGTAGTAACCTGGACCTCATCATCAAAAACTAAGTGGTTGTTCCATAAGATTGCAATGCTAAAGGTAAAAACACTCTAGTAACGTTTGTGACATTGAAAAAAATGGAATCATTCAAGCAAGATAGGAATCATGTTCAAGTCAAAGTTCTGGCAGATGAGAAGGGCTAGCTAGCTACTTGACACCACAGAGTGTGTGCGTGTGTGTCCTCGCGCGCGTGTGTGTGTGTGCGCGTGCGTGCATGTGTGTGTGTGTTAACTCACTCTTTGCACCTTGGAAAAAGTGGTTTGTGGTTCTCATCAAACATGATGCAGAGGCATCCAGCTGGCAGACTGAACTTCACTATATCTTTCAAGGTTGCTGCACTCATTATAAACACACGTCAGGTTTACAGTGAGCACAAAGGCTATAAACACACTTCTTCACTGCTGAGGAGAGAGGGTCCTCCACATCTATCCATCCATTACCTAACCCTCATATTTCTCATCAGGGCTTGAGGAAGATTCCTCATTAGGGCTAAAGAAAGGGGTCTGAAACCTATCCCAGCATGCAATGCGCACTAAGCGGGAATAAACCATAGACAGTCTTCCCAATCCATCATATGGACCATAACATTCATTCACACGCTAATACTACAACCCATTAACCTGACATGCATGTCTTTGGATGGTGGGATGAAACCAGAGTACCCAGAGGTAACCTACAAAGGCCATGGGGAGAACATGCAATCAGCAAACAAACAGGTCCAGCCTGGATTCAAACCCAAAACCTCCCCCTGGTTTGAGGCAAGAGCACTATCCAATCAAAACGCCACTGTATGGGAATACCATATACCTCTAATGAAAACCATCTGTGGCAAAGTTATTGCAACATTAGTGAATATAACATACTAAAGTCAAATCCATAGCATTTTCTTTGCTTATTAAGTTCACCTCCAGTTACAGGTCAAATTCACGCAGGATGCCTTTACCATTAATAACAATGCGAAAAGCAAAAAAAACTGTCAACTTGAGACAAACGACCATTCACCTTCACAGGTGGGGTCATTGATTCTGAAGAATATACATGTGGATAGGAGGACAGAGGTCATCTTTGCCCAGGATGTTTGCTCAAAATAATAAACCAGACGTGCCAATAATTATGACATATTTATTTCATAAAAATCAAATAACAAAATGAGACAGGATAAAATGCTAAAAAAATGCGCTGAATTGAAAGTTTATAGTTCTCTCATGTTTGATGGATTAAGAACTCAGTTCTTTATTACATGAGGCCTTCTTTTGTTAATCCTAATCAAGTTTGGAAACAATTCCATTCCTGGAGGCTTCTCAAAAGACACCTCAGATGTTACAAGATTGTATTCCTGACGGAAATAATTCATCACACCCAGTATTGAGTTGATGTGTAACTGCCCGTGGAGAGAATCGTGCAATTAGCATCGAGTTCCATAGTGACGACATAATGCCGTGATCCTGTCAGCATCTCAGATGGCTTTCCAGCTGGTTCTAGGCGTAACCTCGCGCCAAACACAACGAGCTCAGATTTCCAACGATTACAAGCTCCAAATGAAACACCATATTCATCTGCTGGACTAGATTTCTCCAATTCAAATAAATATTTATACACTTGTGGATAAGGTCAGTAAAAAAAAAACCCTTGTAAGCAGAAGTGGAAGGGAGTGCTAGTCTGATGCAGGCATGAAGATGAGAGTACCATGTTTGGCAAATTTAGCACAATTTGTGGTATATCCTCTAGCCTCGAGAGGCATATAAAGGCAGAGTTTCACCAAGATCAAGCTCTTGGTACCAGGGTCCGCACCCTGACGAGGCCTGAGGTCTGCAAGCTGAGCTGCGAGAAGTTTTTATAACAATTAGCACGTTTAGCAGCATATGCCCTGGACTCTGCACTGTCAGACAGGAGGAAAGTTTAGCCGAGGTCAGGCTCCACAACACTGGCTGGCCACCCTGACCTAGCCTGAGGTCTGCAGCTGGGCTGGGGTGAAGTTTTTATGACAATTAGCACGTTTAGCGGCATATCCCCAGGCCTTCTCAGGGTCAGACGGGAGGAGAGTTCAGCTAAGGTCAGGCTCCAAGCTGGAGCCTCTCACCCCTGACCTGACCCTGCCGCTGGGCCGCGAGCAGTGACTGATGGGAAGGAACAGTGTCAAACACGATCTACCGGGAGGTCACGTCAGAGATAACATACTTGGCTACAGGGTCTTTGAATCCATTGCAGATTCCACTGGAGGACGACAATGCTGTTTCCTGTATTTTTGGTCATAAAGCGAGGCATGAGCGAGAAGCAGTTTGAAACGAAGGCGGTTAGATAAACAGTCTGAATCTTCTCCATTTCATTTTAGTGGTTTTGCGCATTAGGGTACACTTAGCAAAAACCTCATCTAATCCTCGTTTCTGGTCAATTAAATAAAGCAGCAGGTTTTTGACCAAAAAAAAAAAAAAAGTCTTCACCTGCAGTTCTGTGATTCCGGTGACCTCAAGAGCACTAAAAAGAGCTTTAGAGAGATGGAAAACAGCTCTCATAACCTCAAATAACCACAACATTTTTCCACCACAGACCTGATGTCCTTTTCAACCAAACAATCTTTTTTATATATCAAATCCACCACTGATACGCAATTGGAGAGCTCAGTTTCAAACTCCTGAGATCAAAACTTCAAGTTGTAATTGAAGTTCCAGCACCGTTGGTCTCAGCTCGCACTTCTGATGCAAGCCAGTCCTCATGAGCAGGAGGATAAATTCCCCCACTGCTCCACCATTCAGTTCAGAGAGTATTTTATCATTTGAACTAGACCTGCTCATGAATATCTAATCACAAGCCTCCACTTCAGCAGCTGATCTGCAACATCTCATGAAAGTGATGGAGTCCAGCGGTTGAGCATTCTTAGCTGCGTTATTATGGAACTCCTGTTGTGGTTTCCCGACTACATGTTTGCATATTTTTGAGGTCCCCTTGTTCGTGAATAATTGGGAGAGAGAGACAAAATCTTCAGAAGCCATCTTTATTCCAGCCTTGAATAAAGCAATAATCCAAACCCGGTGAGCAGTCCCTGGCCAGGCAGTGCTAACTCGGCGTTCTTTACAGAGCAATATTTATGGGAAAAACTCAACCAACTTTGCTCCAATCAAAATACATGGGTTGTAACCATCTTATCTCTAACGTTTTTTTAACCAACTTTGCTCCAATCACAATTCTTGGGTTATCTCTCAAGTTTTTTTCTTTCCCTTGCATTCTCTTAGAAATATTAATGGCGCACAGAAACATTAGTTTCACAAAAAATGAAAGAATATACACTTAAAAGGTGTGGAAAATTACAGTTTAAGAGTGGAAAAACACAGTCAGATGAATAGGATACAAGTAGATACATAAATGATTCAATTGATTATGTTTTCAGTAACAACTTAAGATTTTACAGAACAAATATTGATTAAAGCTACAGAAATCAAATACATCACCTGATTATGTTTTCAAATCAACTAAACTGAAGCCTGCTTACTAATCAAAGCTACAGTAGCCCGCTGCTTATGTGTGTGTGTGAGCTGCTCATGCATGTGTGAATTTAATTGCTTGCATGTGTGTGTGACTGTGTGTGAACTGCTTGTGTGTGTGTGTGTGTGTGTGTGTGTGTGTGTGTGTGTGTGTGTCTGTGTGCACTGCTCATGTGTGTGTGAACTGCTTGTATGTGTTTTATGAGTGTGTCTGTGTGTGTATGTGCATGTGTACATGTGCGTGTGCCTGTGTGTGTGTGTGTGTGTGTGTGTGTGTGTGTGCACTGCTCATCCCCTCCCTACGCGTATGTGAACTACTTGTATGTGTGTGTGTTATGTTATATGTGTGTTTGTGTGTGTGTGTGTGTGTTACTGCTGCTTACATAATATGGTTATTGATGATGATGATTGATTATGGTTATTCAACATGGCAATTGATCTACTGATGAATATGATGAGAAATATTGAAATATAATCCTCAACACTCCGTACGTTACTGCAAAGACACACCCCACCTGGGGCATTTAAGAGCTAGGATTGGCCAGCTGTTTAAGCGCTGGGATTCACTCCTAGTGCTGTATGGCTGGCCAGTCCAGGCGCTTGGATGACTGGCCAATCCTAGCGCTTGAATCCTCCGGAGGGGCGTGTCTTTGCAATAACATAGGTGGGTTCCATAATGATGCTTCTTAGCCCCAAGCTAGAAGACTGTTCAGGACCCACCAGCCTTCCAGAATTACAGGCCCCCAAAAACCAGCGGGCTCCCAGAATTGTCACCACCTTTCACCCGATGAGCAATGTCTGGACTATCCAGTACAAGAAAGCTCAGCACTTTCCTGCACGACTAACCTCTCCATTACAGGCAGGTAGAAAAGAGTCCGTTGCCTGAAGAGTGAGTCGATTGTGCTGCTACTCTTTGCTCAGATATAGACGCCGGCCTCAGTAAATTCCAAAATTTAATTCCTAGATAATTCTATAATTGAATTTCCAAATGTCTTACGTCACTGGAATAATTTTCCACAGTCTCGTGACACAAATACTGAGTAATAAAGCCTAAATAGGCTTATGCATAGCAGGAAAAATTGGCATTATTTGTATTCTGCTCAAAGAGGTTTTAAAGAAAGCCCAGCTCAGCACCACACAGAAAGACAAGTATGGGATTTCTGGAATCAACAAAATCAAACCCATAAATCGCGTGGAAAAGCCAAACCAATAAGGAGAGGAGGGCAGTGGGGTAAAGATTCGTGACAGGGGCTCTCTCTGCCCCCATGCAGCCTCATGGGTGGGACTTGGTGGAGATTGTCCGTCTCGTTGACGTCACAGCCGGCTAGGCTAGAGGCAGTACTCAGTTAGGGTACGTGCGCGCTGAAATGGGGAACCACAGCCCTGCTTTCACTCCAAAAACAGGGATTCCATTCTAATAGCACCCAGCCATGGAGGGGAGGATACTGATTGTGGAGGTAAGTCAGCTTCTGCCTAGACACCCGCGTCCAGGGCTACTCTGTTTACACACAAGCACACAGAGGGGGATTCACTGCTTCTCTAATATCAAATCCTTGGCTTGGAATGAATTTTGACAGAAGCATTAAAAAAATCTTTGCAGACTTGAACCCCCCCTCTAATGAAAGTAGACCCTATATACAGAGACGCAGAATCCCTCCCATCAAAAGCGACATGTTGTGATAATGATAGTGGAAGGTTCTGAAGAGCACATGGAAAGAGCACTACGAGAATGTTTTGCGTCAGCTGGGTTTACACTAGTTCCCACTGGAGCTGGGCAGTTTGACTGTCGCAGCAAACTTCACTGAAGTGATAGACAACAAAGAAAATCAGTCGTGCTACACTGTTGGTCAAGTAAACGTTAGTGCAGAGGTCACTTCAATAAAGCAATAAACCTTGTGCAAGAATCATTTCGGTGATTGACTCATGCCTGAGTGACAGCACTGCTCCTCTTTCAATCACAACAGTCCTTACAATCAGTTTTTACCATCCTCTGCAATCCCACAATTGCTCTTATGTTAGCACTGGTGCCAATATGTGACTATAAATGCATTTTAAAGCAAGTCCTTCATAATGTCCAGGCCAAGTCGTGCTCAGATGTGGGCATATCAGGGATTTTCAAGCAGAGGTGTACAGTCCAACGGTGAGTAATTTTAAGTCCTACCATGTGCATGTACCTCCCATGGACAATGCTAACTGACTTCCGTAATTAGTAATACATCCCTGGTGTGCAGCAGGTCTATCTCAAACCGAGGTGTAAAATACATCTGTACATTTCCAACAGAGCCCCCAAACAAAGACCCCTGGTACTACCAGTTCATTCTCAGTCTAAAGGTCTAGTTCATGTACAAAATGGCCATCATGCTTACTATTGCTTTGGCAAATTGAGTGCACTGGATGAGAAAACTGCTCAGGAGGCATACTTAAAATACCTGGAATGTTGCATGCATTCCTATGGATTCACTGAGTAAAGCTATTCCCAGAACTACTCTCTCCTCAACATGAACCATCAACTAAACACACTGTTCCAACCATCCAATCCATCCTCAAAGAGTAGCATGTTGTTCGCCCTTGTAATAAAAGCCCCCAATGCCTCCTCGATCTGTCGGATTGCGATTTCACCCTCAGGCTCTGTGAGTTTATCTCAGAGACTTACTGAAAAGTATGGTTCACCATCTGTAAAGTGTTTCCACAAATGCATTCGCTATGTGACGGAAATGCACGTATGATCCAGGGGATTTTAACTACTACTTTTTTGAAACTACTTTTAGAGATGTTCTGTTCCTCATTCCTTTTCAACATCCATTATAATCCAGTGTATAGGCAATTAAAAAAAAAAAACAAAAAACAAAGAGTTAAGGATCACCAAGTTCTATTTTCTCCTGTTCTGAGCTTCCCAAGATGCTGTCAGGCTGTGGCGAGAGCATGTGGTGCTCACACATTTTATCGAAATGACTTTGGACACTGATATTTTGATTTAATGGTCTGGACTAGGTGTGATTCTTACTTGTGGAAACCCTGTTTTGGGGTGATAGAATCACCTGATCAAATGTTTTGACACATTTTGTGTCTTAGATTAACAACAGTGATGTAAACAATATGTTGGATTTACGTTTAGTTCTTACATTTCATATACTCCGGTCAAACTCAAGTTTTCCTTAAGGGTCCCCTATTATGTCACCAGATGCACAGCCAATTAGTTATTACAAGCCATTTCAAAATCTTTGCCCTCTTGACATCACATGGGGAAGTAACCAACCAGAGCTAAGAAGAACTGATCAAATTCAGCCAAGCAGTCAGTCAGATTTCATTATTCTGGGTGGTCACTCCCCCTTGTGATGTCAGAAAGGGAAGATTTTGAACTGGCTCATAATGGCTAATTAGCTGTGTACCTGGTGGCATAATAGGGGACCTTTAACATTTTTTGTCGAGTGTGTATCACTAACTGTAAAATGAAAAACCTGCATCCGTATTCAGGTATGCAGAAATGAGCAGTATTTTCAGTAGGCAGTACGAATTTAGTACAGTACACTGTACAGAAAAGTGGCCATTTTGGACATGGCCCAGGTTTCTAATGGCAAGATGTCAAATCCATTATATTTGCTAAAAACACAAATTTCCATCCCATTAACCCATGACTGGCCCAGTCCATTCCATCTCTGACTGCAAGGTTCATTTAAGGAATAACGTACTATACGGGAGACCGAAAAACCACCGGTACCATTTCCTGTTCTGGTGCACTTTGCCCAGAATTTTCTGATTAAAGCCATCTTTCACAAACAAAATCATTTCTTAATCGTTTCCATCATTTTAAAAAAACCATAACCTCATGTTTAAATCATAAACTTATTTCCATCACATTAAACCATAAACTTATGTTTATCGTTACGTTGCATCAGGAAAACATTTAAAATGTATTGAAATTAAATCAGATAATAACAAACAGCTTGGAGGGAGGCTCAGCAGATACAGTCCATGTGGGTTAATCCGTGCAGAACAGTGAAAGGACTGGACAACAAAGGACCAGAAGTTCACATCAAGTAATGTACTGTGGTCTGAGAATTGGCCTGTAATTATTAGAGTATCAGAGCCGTGCCACCGGTACTCAGGTGAACAAGTTTGCCCAAGGACGTCCACATCTTGATTCTCTTGAGCGGAATCCTTGAATAATTTATAAGAAAGGAAAATGATTTCAAGTTTCCCTGAAAAAAATCACACGCACAACATGCTAAACTGAAATGCCCCTGTCATTTTTCCACTTGTCACGAACATTAAACATTTGATAAAATTCAAGATTTTCCAAGTCAATATAAATCCTGCTTTCCATCTGTGCATTAGCTATTGCCCCCAGAACCCACCCTAAACCTCACACTACCTACAGAGAAGGCACACCTGAACCTACCCGACTTGACTCCACTCGGTTCTGGTACCAGGAAATCGTTTTCCACACAGCATAGTACCCGCTCAATCATGAGTGGAATCGACCGTTGAAAGTGCTGTGACATCCTGTTGAAAGCTACACAAAAAACATCACCTCACGCGACTCAAACACAGGAACAATGGCGCATGTTGGAAGGCTGGCGTTCTTGGTTCTCGGTAATGACAATAGTTGGTCATTTATCTAGCCGCTTATCCATTTTGGCCCAATAGTTTTAGCATATTCTACGTTTCCAGCTTGTGCCCGACTTGATTGCATTTGGCTGCTTATTGTTGGCGAGTTGCCGTGCATTTGACAGCCAAGCGTTTGCTATTCTCTTCATTCATTAGCTTATAATAATATAATCGTCTTGCCTAAAAGTTGCGATCTTGTTATGTGACCCTGAAATGTTTATTTCGTGTTAAATTAGCCATCAAGAGCTAGCCAGCTTGTTGGTTTAGATGTACATTAACTCAGTTGAGTCACATCTTAATGTTTACACATCGCATTGCTGTGAAAATGATCCTATTCCACCGTAATGTTGATTATGTGAAGTATTGTGTTGATTTGTCCCGTGTTGCGCAAGTGACGATTCCCTCTGACCAATCAGTGGTCTGCAGTGCATTGACCTCACATTTGAGTATCAGCTCGGCTCCCATGGGACGTTGGCCGAGGGAGTACTAAAAAAAAAAACAAAAAAACAAACAGTAACTGGTACCAGGTACTATCCACAAAAGAAATGCATGAAAAACCGAGCAGAGTCCAGTCAAGTCGTACCATGTAGCAGAAAAGCACCATTTGACTCCATTAATCTTAATCTTTGCACCTTCTCTCTTTCTTGTTCAGTTTTTTCTCTCTCTCTGCCCGTCTCAGCCTCACACCATTTATATTCTTCTTCTCCTGCTCTCATCCATCTCTCCGTTTCTCTCTCTTTCTCTCTCTCTCCATCTTCTCCCCACTCTCTCCATCTCCCTCAGCATCTCTGCAGTAAGAGGAGGTCTGCCCTCTGGACTCCCACAGCACTGCGTCCCTCGGAGGGAATTTACTGGCCCTCTCGCCTTCCGTTACTCGACAGCCTAAAATTCTACACACGGCCGTCTGACCACCTGCGCTACCTTATCTCCATTTCCTGTTCCCTGAAGCGGTCGAGTCCGATGGAAAACCCAGCCAAGCGGAGAGGGACCAGGTGCAGGATGCAGTGCTCCGAGTAGCCAGTGAATAAAATGCCTACCACAGCAAGTAGGACCCAACCTCACAAGCTAAGGGTCTACCTCACCAGATAGGGGTTTATCTCACAAACTAGGGGCCTACCTTACCAACTTGGGGCCAACCTCATAAAAAAAGGGGCCTGTCTCACAAACTAGGGGGCTACCTCACAAACTTAGGGGCCTATCATGCAAAGTAGAGGCCTACCTCTCCATCTAGGGGCCTACATCTCCAGCTAGAGGCTTACCTTGCCAACTAGAGGCTAATCTTCCCAATAATGGGCCTACCAAGCCAAATAGGGGACACCTTGCAAACTAGGGGCCTACCAAAGAACTGTATAACCGGACCATAACACACAATGCTCTTCCAACAAGGGTGGTCCTGAAAATCCAGCTGTGGGCTACAAGAATCTTGACCACGGGTAACATGCCTAATTTGAGGGCTCCATACAGCAGTACAATAAAACACACCCACACACAGCCCGACATTTCAAAGATGTCCTAGTCAAATCTCCTGACATTATTGCGCATTTACTTCAGGGAAATATTACAGTATCATCCGTAATATTTCATGCTCGCATAAATCACATTCCATTGAGAAACAGTGAATTGAACTTCATAGTATATGAAACTGAACACCAGGCTCGCTGAATAAAATACATGAGGCTTTATACTTAAGGGACAGAAGAAACCCAAAGACAATGTAAAATAAACTGATACATCACAGACACGCTCACACACACATCCACACGGACATCTCGTGCGCATGCGCGCACACACACAAACACTCTCACACACACAAAAACAAACATGCGTGCATACACACACACAGACAAACATATGCTCACACACAGATATATATATATATATACATAGACAACTACACACACACACACACACACACACACACAAAACATATGCTCACACACAGACATATATACACATATACAAACACACACACATGTACACACACAGACGAACATGTGCTCACACACAGACATATATACACATAGACAAATACACACACACACACACACACACACACACACACACACACAGGAAAGCAAACACACACACCCTTATTCTCACATCTCAGTCTTTAACACAAGGGATCAGGACTAATAAGCGCACATCACACTCGCACAGCCACTCTTTAACACGTGGGAATAGCACTAATAAAGATGTATCACACACACAATCACTCCAACACATCGGACTGAGACTGTGTTTCTTTACTTGGCTAAGTGCACAAAAGCTCAATCATGTTCAGCCCTGGGGGGGGGGGGGTCACCGCCGAGATATCCATGCAAGACCCCCCCCCCCCATAAATTCCCGTTTCCTCCTGGGTATGGTTAGAAGAGTAGAGGACTGCAGAGGAGCCATAACTAACCCCTATAACTCCCCCCCAAGCACAGTGCAGGCCACAGCTAACCTCAGGTTTCTCCCTCACAAAAAGTGTTTTAAATTATGCTTTTAGCAGTTTTCCCTTTCCTTTAGACGCGTAACTATCTTTTAGTGCATGAGAAACATCTGCCCAAGGTCCAGACTAAAGGGAGTTATTCTCTTTAACAGAAAATACAGCTTCTGAACTGCCAGAAACGCCTTGTTTTAAGTCCAGCCTTTTCTTCTGTGACATGTCCACATCACAATGTAACAAATTTGCATTATACCCGTCTGGCAGCTATTTTGGCTCGTCTTCAAATGAAGCAAGGGAGAGTGGAGACTGAGAAGAGTTTGCCCAGTGCGTATCGTCAGGTCGAGACGACGCCATTTTCTTAAGTGCACAGGGAAATGCCAATTTTATGGACTTCCAGTAATATGAAATGAAAAAATCATTGGTTGAAATAAATTTTTACCATTATCCTCAGCAGTACAACCCAAACCTCTTATTATGTTCCCTTCATCTCACCAAGGACTGCTTCCTGAACTGCAGTAGACCAATCACAGTAGAGTAGAATTTAACAGAGGGGACCTTAAAGAGACAGGAACCAAAACAGCCAGTTTTAGGCTGAGTGAACCTGAGGTGCTGCACACACAGACTGCACAGCTGTGACTATGTGCTTTTTGACTGTAGAAACACTAAAATAAAAATATCCCAACTGGGAAAGGGCCATGAATTGACCCTTTTAATAATTGTTATACTCCTGTAATGAGAAGACTATAACCCCATTCCTTTTTACTCAGTCAAGTGGAAAACATCAGCTTGTTTTCAGAAATTGTTTTGCTAACATTTAAAAATTTCTCATCTCACTGCCTAATCTTGAAGTCAAACTCTAGTTAGATCTTCACTTCAGTTTTCAAAGAAAAAAAGAAAAAGACATAAGAAAAAGACTAATATAATTCTTAAAGTTGACACATCTTTTGGTTGTAGAAGTGTGAATCACTTTCTTTTGTGGAAAAACAACACAGAAGATCTGAGAATCAGATCATGTTCAAAGGCCAATGTTACTGTGACACCTCATAGCGAAGAACACACTTGACAATTCACACTCCAAAATCAACGCTTCTGATGTCACATCAAACAAACTTTTCTGCGGAAAACTGGTGTTCATGAATTCATTTGCAGCAATATCGTCTCTTTAACACGAATAACTTTAATCCCAGGTGGAGTTTGGCACCGAATCATCGAGTCGCAGCAACAGAGACCCAAAATACTTTCCTCCGTGTTCATGAATATTACATGCCGAGCTGACATCGGTGAGGCGCTTTGAGCCGCGAGCGAACCTCAGAACATATTTGAAACAGCGATGAATGTCAGATTACCGATGGAGGTTTCTGCCCGGAAAAAGCGAGAGCAGGCACTGTATCATTTTGACAACTGCTTAGAAGAGCTTTCGGTTTTTCAAAGCGCAAGACGAGACGCCGAAGCGGATCTGGCGAGTTTCGCTCCGGCGATAAGAAAAGTTTTCGTGCATCAGCTGATCTCCCTTCCCCCACTCCTGTCACTGCCCTTGACCACTGGGATCTGGCTGCAGAGCTGGAGCTGGTCCCTGAGTGCTGCACTGCGGCTGCCCACTGCTCCTAACTGGGTTCAGCCAAATGTAGAGTAAAAGTCAGAGGTCAAGAATAAATATGATGGGTCAAATGCCGAGGACAAATTGCCCAGGGGGCTAAATCTTGTATCTTTTATGCCCCCAACAATCTTTGGGGATTAATGATGCATCTCCCACATGATTACAATCAGCCATCACATCATCAAACAAAGAACAGAAGCATTCTGCAGGACGGCAAATTTACATCTTTAAGAGGGGACAAATTTTGCCCCCACTGTTTAAAATTCACGGGAATTTTTACAGTAATTGAGATAAAATACAACACAGCATGTCAGATTCAAAAAGTAAAAAATAAGAAACTGAATTTGGAGGGAGTACACGGAGGGGGAAAAAAAGAGTAACAGCAGAGAAATTGTACAAATACATTAGAAAATACCAGTCACACTACAATAAACTATTCAGCTCAGACAACAAGCTGGACGCATGCAATTTGTCAGAGAAGCATAGCATTTTGATCAAAAATCAGCCACTTAGCAACCATGGGCCTGGTCCAAGACAGCCTGAGAGAAGAGCACAGAGAAGGGTCACTGGAGCATCCAAAATGGAAGATCTCCCTCTCCACTGTCTGTCGTCCAGGTTACCCCTTTTCAAAGTTTTGGTCCCTGTTAAAAAAACATATTTCAAACCAGCTTCTCCGCTCCCAGCTTTAGAGATTAACGATTTAGACCTTGCAAAGCCACATTCAGAATAGAGTTTTAACAATTTCAAATGTTTTGCTAACGCTTAGATGATTAGACTGAAATTAGTAAGGTAACCTCGCCCTAAACTGGCAGCTAGTTAGCACAGAGTTTAAAACAGACAAATAGACTTAGCTAGCTACCTTAAATAGGCTTTTCTTGCATTCCACGACTCACAAGTCGCATACAGCAAAAACCTTTTATCACAATGAGTCCAGTAAAATGTTCTTTACCTCTTTTGTCTTTCATTTACATGAGTGTAGTCATCTCAAAAAAAAGCATATGCTAATATTTAGAGGTTTCATATCATCACCACTTTGCCACCTAAGGTCATGAACTTTTTTTGTAACCAGGTCAAATTTTACAGAACAAAAAATACATTATAAAAGAAGTGTGTTCTGTTAAATGTATATTTTTCATTTGAAGTAGAACATAGGCTATAATAGAGGATCTGAGTATACTGAAACTGGATCGGGGTATGTGCGGTAGAGTGAAAGTGATAGATCACAACAGGTCTGCGCTGTTTTGTAAGGTTTAAATATCAAGGGATAAAAGCGGAGGGAAAACAGTGCCATTGAAACAGAGGCTGAGTGCTTCATTACGTCTGGTTTCACCCGAACAGCTCACTATTTCCTCAAGTGGGAAACAGCAAATTAATCTGTCTGCAGGGACACCAGGGTGCTCCCACAGATCACTCATTTTAAACACCTCCCCAACTCAGGCACACACACACACACACACACACACTACAAACAACACACACACTCACACACACGAAAAAACAAAAACACACATACACACACATAAAAAAACTACATACACAAACACACACAACCAACACACACGCAAACAACAAACATTTGCACAAATAATACACACACACACACAACACACATACAAATAAACAACAAGCATACACACACACAGCACACATCCTGGCATACACATAAACCAACAAATGATACACTCAAACTACAAACACACACAGACAACATGCACAAACTGACGCGCACACAAACAAACAACACACATATACAAAAACAACACACATACACTGTACAAACACAAACAGTGTGAAACAGCCTCTGGAAATTGCTGCAGCGCACACACACACACACACACACACACACACACACACAGCTAACACCTATCATATACATAGACAATACACACAAACACACAACACACATTCACATACAAACAACATACAAACACACAAACAGCACACATACATATTCACAAACAAATCAGCAAATGCTACACACAAACACATGCAGTCAACACGCATGCACCGATACACACACACACACACACACACACACACACAAACAACCACCATGCATGCACTGAAATACAAGCAAATAAACAACACAAATACACACACAAACAAACAACACACATGCACAAAAAAACACACATACAGTACACACCTTGTACATACACTCACAAACACAGTGTGAAAAAACCTCTGGAAATCGGTGCAGCTCTCTTTCTCTCCCACACACACACACACACACACACACACACAAAAGACAAATGCCGGTCATAAGCAGCACTGACAGGCAGCTGGGCCTGGTTACCAGGCTCCTCATATCGATGAAAAAGTGAGATCTCCGCTACACTCACACACCAGCAGGAAACCAACAACTCCTGAGCACTTCGGTCATCCTGAAACATTACACCACTAAAAAATGTCTTTTTTCTTTGCAAAATCTGACTTTCCCAGCCACATAAGTTACACACTTATGTATTATAATCTATCATTTTATCACCAGTTCATTCGCAACCAAAGCCTGTAATCAATCTTTGATGACATCTGGTGAGGTGAAAAAAATCTCAAGTCAAGACCATACTGAAGCCATTTTTAACCAGTGCCTTCACCGCACCATTGGAAGGCCATCTTTCAGGAATGTTCTCCCAGACTCTGACCCTCACATCACAAATCATGGGACAGGGAAAGAACGGTGAGGAACACAGACTCACTGACAACACTGATAGAATCCTCATGAACAGGAAAACTCTCCCAGTCACGACAGCCATTGACTGAGAACTGAATTAGGCCAACACCTGTCTGCCCTGAAGCATTCTGGGAACACTGCAACCAGGTGGAGTGAACACTGTGGGAGGAACCTTGGCAACCAGGTGGAAGCCAAGGGCGATCCCGAGAGTAGGATGGAAATGGGAAGCTCCTGGGAGCCCTTTCTCTCCCTCCCCCTCTTTCTGGGAACATTTTTGAACACCTGAGTTATCCAAAAATTCCGGCACAAAAGGTGATTGGGGTAAGCGTCTGTGTGAGGCAATGTCGTACACATTTTGAAAGGGACATGAAGCATTTCAACAAACATGACCCTTAGTTTGAGGTTAATTCTGAACCATTTAGACTTCCGCAAAATGCTCTATAAAATCGCGTGCAGTGATAGCAGCATCAACACGTTTTTATTCTATGCTTACAGCTAGCTGGCCAGCGGAGTATGAGCTCCCCCGACATAGCACGGATCCTCATGAAATTTCTTACCAATAGTTTTTCCTCATTACTGTTTGAGAGCTATTTTTCTCCATTGAGGGTTTTTAGTGCTTTTTTTGGGGGGGCTCCCGGGTCAAGTTTTTGTCTAATTTTTCTTCTGAATCTCTACAAAGCATCTTGCGACAGTTTGGAGTAGTATGTGCAGAACAAAATAAACTGACCTCTATTCAGTAACACTCCTTGGTTCCAAGACGGAAATAATATTAGTAATCAAACAACTTTAAATCGCGGCAAAGTCCGGATGAAATTCCGAGATGGTTTAAGATGCAGTAGAACACAGCGCGTCCGACACGCATAGCTGATCTGCGGCTGATCTCTCGCCGCACAAAGGAGTTTAAACTGGTACAATAAATTGATGTCAAGTGACTAGATGACAATATTAGACCAGCCAGGCAGTGATAAGCCGGTTGACTAGCTAGTCTGCCCGTAGTACAGACCCGTTTAAGCTGAATTAAGGTATAATTCTGCATTGGAAAACAAAGCAGATGGCAAGAAAGGATACAAGCGCAGCGTTTTCAGTCATGCATTTAAAACTGAATTGTTACTGATGACACAAAGCTCAAGAGAAGACAGGAACAACCAAGGTGTATGTGGTAACAGAAACCTACGACTATCCGTAATTTACTTTCTCACAACCTTATGGCAGAAAGCAGGAGTTAGCCTACCTCGGGCGATGCTTTAGGAACTCCCAAGAAACGTTTAGCGCATGCATTGTGTAGTACCAATTTGGAGAGTAGTTATACACAAGGCATATTGTACCAGATTGATTGATAGAATAAAATAGAATTTTTAAAATATTTCGATTCGTTGCATACAATTGTCTTTCCGCACAAATGGTGTTGCACCTTATAAGCAAGACTTCACAGATCACTGAACCCGAGGATCTTTAAGTTGGTATCGTGCAGGCAAGTTAAGGGATGTAGATCAAGAAGCGTAAATGAACGCTTGCATAAAAAAACATCCGGCCCGTATAAGCACTTGATGGTCGAACCAAAATAATACAAGCCTACATTCAGGTCTCTCCGGTAATCTCTACTTTACGAGGGCAAGTGCGGGAGAAATCGTGCCCCAAAAAGCCAACACTCCGCTACACAATGAAACGAATTCCAAAAAGGTGAGCGCTGAAATCAAAGGGAACTAACTTACTGATGAAGCCAGGGAGTATTATGAAGTCGCAGAAACAACAGCGCAATTCCCCGACTGAAACAAACACTACGCAGCCTAAACACAGGTATAACTGACTTAAATCACCAGATCCATTAACTATCAGAACTGAAGCGCCCATTGAACAAACGTGTGAAATCTCGAGTTAAAATGACCGCAACGCCTACGGTCTGGCAGTTTGCATGCTCACCTTTCCTCCGGGCGACTCGTGAGGCGTGAATTCCTCCAAGATGATACAATTCCACTCACACAGAACAACTAAAAACTGTAATAACCAACACTGATGGTGGTCTGACAACGCCTGACTTTCCCCGAAGTCAACAACCTCACCTCCTCCTGCGCGATAAGAGCTTCGGCTCCGTTCCGCGGCGGTCTGGCTGTGAGCGCCTGCTCTACAGTGCCAACAAGTGGCGTATTGGATCAGTGCAGCCTTTTCCAAAGATCGTCGTTGCCATTAGCAATTCAATTTCTGATGCTGTAATAATGTCCCTGTACGATATAGCCATACTCACTGTTCCCTGGTGGCAGTTCTTGATGAAGCTAAACCCAAGTTCAGCGGCGGAAAGTCCTGATGTCAGACAGAAAAAGTATTGCCATGTATTACTTCCACCCAAAAACTCAGCCAACAGATTTTACAAACTCGTTTCTCTTCCTGACTGAAATTCAGATGACTGGAACCTATACGAGGGTGGATTTTTACTTTATGAACATGGAGTTTCCATCTCTTCAAAGGGCAGGCAATATGACACATCTCAAGATGTACTTAAGGTTCATACTTGTCAAGAATTAGTGAACTGCTCAGTATTATATTGCAGTAACATTCCTTACATTGACTTTATCATAGTTTTTTTTTTTTTTTTTCATAGGGAAAGGAAGTTCTCTCAAAAATTGTGTTGCTGTCAGTCAACCAGGGAAGTGTTAATCTGGAACTCCCTCATCCAGAGAGAGGTGGTCTCAACATTGTAATAATGTTTTTTTAAATTTCTTTCTAAATGTTGGGCACATTTATCAAATGAAACATCCACTTCTGGCACAATTGGTTCAGGCCACATCCATCTACTGCAGGGATGGGCAACTCCAGCACAGTTGGGCCAGAGTCGGCCATCTTGAAATTAGAGGTAAACCTAACCGCCGATACGTTGCTCCTGAGGGGATGATGTAATTTCCCTTACTGACAAACCACGAACATGTGCAAATGCCACATTAAATTAATCCTACCCTATGCCCGCATTTTGCCAATTTAGGGCTTCATGACCAAGGATTTGAGCATCGAAGAGTCTGGATAAATGCCTTCAATGAAGCAAGACACCTTCACCATTTAGAAAGAAAACATTTAAGTTGATTTTCATAATTTTGTGACAAAAAGTCCTAAAATACAAATTAACGTCATTGACTCTGTGATTGCTTGTGAAATTTGCAACCAAGTCTTAGCAGCAGAAGAAAGCCGCAGCCAACCTTCAGTAAGTGACTCCATGCCTCGTCTTATTTGCATTCTCTGAGCATAATACTAGGCTAAAAGACATGCTCTGTTTACCCTGAGTGAGACCATACATTATTTGAAAGAAAAAACTGTCCTCCACTGGATTAAATAGGTATAAATCCTATCATTCTGAAGTGAAAGTACTTAAAGTGCAAGACTAGTGTAACATGGCAGTCTTTGGACTCATAACTTTACATTCTGTCTGCTGCTTTATCTCCAACAAATCACAGAAGATGATAACTGAATTTTGAAAGGGACATCTCTACTCACCACAAATGGTTATATTGTGTGTTTAAATTGATAATAAAAAGGAGATTTTGATACTTGAATGACAATACAATCACTTAGCTTGCATATTTTGCTGCTCATTGAGGAACTACAAATGGCCACGTGTAGTTGCTATGAAGATAAATTCACTTTTGAACGTGAAAAAATACCTGTAAGAACTGCCAGACAGGCCCTACTGCTGAACATGTCAAGCTCTCTGCAGGTAAGGCTTGAGAGGGATGACACAATTCATTAAAGACCTGAGCCACCGTGGCTGGCCTTAAACTCCTTGTACTTAACAACGGTCCAGCAAGGCATCCTCATGAATATTCAAAACACAGTTACATCCTCCAGGTGCAATAACTACTGCTTCAGCTGAGCAGTGATGAAGGTGCAGTGCCCATCATCTGTACCAGGGGTTTAACTGCTCATGCTCAGAATTATCCACCTTTGGCCTTACCTGACGTCAAAAGCAAAAGAATATACAGTCCATATTAACATACATTTTTATGAAGTCACAACAAGTGGATGCGAGTGCGGATTGTGATTGATTTTATTGATCAAATGCACTGTAGAAGTAAGAAAGCACTCATTGGAGGATGCATATTGAACTGTGCAGCCTACTGGATCGATAGATTTCTGACTGAACGTAGAACAGGTTCACGTTCAAGTTAAACTGGGCATTCCCATGCATTAACTGGGTTAAGTGTTGCTAAATTCTGCAATCTTGGAATTTGTTCAGAATGAGCGCTTTGTCAAAGACAATGTAAAATACTGTAATGTGCAGCATAAATTGGTCATTGTGTTGATGAATGCACACACACACACACACACGCACACACACACACCTGAAATCACCAAGAACAGTGAAAGGAACAGGTGCATTTTTCTGATGTCAAAGTCAGGATTACCAGAACATATTCCTATAGGTTTAAACTACACCATTACCACATTTCTCCTGAGGTGAAATCCATCTTATCCTTATTGGACGAAATTACAACTGACAAAATATTTTCAAAAACTTTTGCATCTCTTAGCAATAGCGAATATGAAGAAAAAGGAATGCACTTAATGGGCTAAAAGTAAATAAATAAAAGACCTTGCGATGGATGAACTTAAGACATTTTTATTAAAGGTGCTTTGAAAAGCATATTGCCACAACCACAGTGATCTGTGAAATAATAATCATATCTTTGGCTGAGCCTGAATCAGCGTCCTAATCACTGTGCCCTTAAAGTATGCACTGTCTACTTAACATGCTGCCCCTTGCATACTGCGCACCCGCATGCAGGCCATTTCTCCTAACATTCCCTGTAACAGTCTGCAGAGTTCTGGTTGAAGAGGTTGGTGAGTACGCAAAGACTTCACTATAAGCTGAACACGGCCCTTGTTCCGGACCTCAACAAACATACTCGGTCATGAGTAGTTGTCTATGACTGGCTTCACCTTGGACTCAACCTTGGTTGGTTTCTCATTGGCTGAAGCTGACAAACCAGCCTCTAAATTTCAGCGGTGAAACTGGCAAACAGAGATGACGGGGATTCCCACAGAACTGAAGTAACTTGGGTAACTTGGACCTCCAGTAGTGACTGCAGACACAGGATCACAGCCAAAACTGTCAAATCACACTGTTGGCAGCCGAGTACATTAGCGCTGATTGGTAAGGAAGGGATAATGGCCAATGAGGTGTCCATGATCAGGAATTATTGGACGACTTGGAGGCTGCAGTGGAGTCCATTAATTCCTGATAACGGACACCTCTAAGGGCATTGTGCTGCTTCTCTCATGCTTACTCACCAAAAGAAGAAAAATTAAGACCGTTAATTTGTATTTTCCTGCATTCTGCAAATAAAAGACTGAAGCTTTTCTCAAGCCCTAGCTTCATCTCGCCTGATATCAGACGGAATTGTCAGCAAGGGAAGGGAGTGTAAACTAACTGACAATGCCGTCTGATATCCGGTTAATTGAAAGCTGCATTTCTTGGCTGTATGCTAAAACGCCTTCACAATGTACCAGCCAGCAATGACGTGGCAGCCTAAAAATGCGGCCTTCGAAGGACGCAGCCTACGCTTTGAGAGACGGCCAAGGTATTCACCGCACAACAGTGACCCCTCTGGTGAAATGCTGTAATAGCAAAGTTCTGGACAAACAGTGGCTGTGCAACTGGCTCAGCTGATGGCCAAAAAATTGAAAGTAATAAAAGCCACCGAGATTCCCGCACGCCTTGTGAAAGCGATCATAAACTAATGGTGGCTGCCCTAGTGAAAAGACTGGCCAGCATTCAATGGACCATTCAATGCAAATGAAATGATTAAAGCAAAAAGAATTCATAGACAGAAAATGTGCCAGTAAAAAGCAGTGCCATTAAGCAAATGCAAACACAGGAGTACGTCCGGTCCACAACAGGAGCACAAATTGATGCAGCAGGATAATTAAAATACAAAATTGTAATACCAAAATCAATGCATCAAACTATAGGCATTGAAAAAGCCCTAAAATCGCTCAGTAAACAACACAAACACACAGATAGGCCAAGATATATGGAAAGAAAAAACCATAAGAGTAAGCCCCATCTTTCACTGCGAGTTAAAAGTCTCAATTCCCAATACATCCTGATGCGCACCAAGATAAACATCTTTAAAAACTGCTCTCAGACAAACAGAGGTAAAATCAATTAGCTGGCACAATGGTTTGCGTGTCAAATGTGTGCAAGGCTTACGGTTTCATACAGCATTTATATACGGCCATTTAGATCACCACATCAAAGCTCTTTAGAGCAAACGGGATATCATTTCAGACCCTGCTCTTAAAGGATGTGCATCACTCACGAAGGGCTCTATTTCCGTCCTTACATCCATTATCTAACCACTTTTAACCCAGTCAGGAGCAGGAACACACCCTAAACAGATCGCCAATCCATCACAGGGCACACAAACACTATTGGCTCACACACTTGTATGGGCAATTTTGCATCTCCAATTAGCCTGACATGCATGTCTTTTGACCGTAACATCAAACTGGAGAACCCAGAGGACTCCCACACAAACAGACTGAGAACAATAGGCAAACTCCACACAGAGAGGTCCCAGGTTGGCTCAAATCCATGACTTTCTTGCTAGTGCTACACACATCACCACAATGCCTGTTCAGGGTCAGTATTAGGGTTTTTACAAATGTACTCTAACAGAGCAGTTACTTCAACGCAAACCAGACAGGTTGAAATTGAATTGATATCTCCCTGAAAATTAAATCTATGAAAACAAGATGAGGGCAGCACGGCGCACTGATTAGCGCTGCCGCCTCACAGCAGGAAGGTTGTGGGTTCAAATCCAGTCTGGGGCCTTTCTGTGTGGAGTTTGCATGTTCTCTCCGTGTTCACGTGGGTTTACTCTGGATACTCCGGTTTCCTGCCACAGTCCAAAGACATACATTGGAGATTTTAAATTGCCCATAGGTATGAGTGTTAGAGCAAATGATGCGTGAGTGGTGTGCGCGCCCTGCGATGGATTGGCAAGCTGGACAGGGTGGGTCCCAGCCTTTCGCCCAGAGTCAGCTGGGATAGCCTCCAGCTCCCCTGTGACCCTAGAGAGGAAGAAGCGGGTATAGAGAATGGATGGATGGAAACAAGATGAGGTCAAACCCCAGTACATGGCTGATCTATTTACAGTCTATGTGCGAAACTGTGGGCAATCAGCAACAGCCAATGGGGAATGTGCACTCCGCCAGAAAACCAATAGCATAACTCCATCAGTCAATCAGTCACTCACTCAGCCATGGACATCTGTGGATATAGCACCGGACCGTGCCGGTTTTGCCAAAAAACAATGATCAAATAGCAAGAACATGAACATAAATACCAAAGCCACTGCTATGCTAATTTGCATAATAAACTCTGGAAGATGATATCCTAATATTTAGACATTCAAAGACTCCTAATATGTTTAGAACGGAGAGCTGTCATCGATGTCTCTCTCTCGGGCTGGTCAGATGTTGATGCTGTGGACGTGTTTCTTGCAGAGAGGCTTGTTGTTTTTGGAGAAGAAAGCCTGGCCTCCAAGATTAGTGCAACAAACCTGAGACAGACACAAATACAGCCCAGAGTTACACCTGTGCAGTCACACCTGAGACAAACACAAATACAGCCCAGAGTTACACCTGTACAGTCACACCTGAGACAGACACAAATACAGCCCAGAGTTACACCTGTACAGTCACACCTGAGACAGACACAAATACAGCCCAGAGTTACACCTGTACAGTCACACCTGAGACAGACACAAATACAGCCCAGAGTTACACCTGTACAGTCACACCTGAGACAGACACAAATACAGCCCAGAGTTACAGCTGTACAGTCACACCTGAGACAGACACAAATACAGCCCAGAGTTACAGCTGTACAGCAGTCACACCTGAGACAGACACAAATACAGCCCAGAGTTACACCTGTACAGTCACACCTGAGACAGACACAAATACAGCCCAGAGTTACAGCTGTGCAGTCACACCTGAGACAGACACAAATACAGCCCAGAGTTACACCTGTACAGTCACACCTGAGACAGACACAAATACAGCCCAGAGTTACACCTGTACAGTCACACCTGAGACAGACACAAATACAGCCCAGAGTTACACCTGTACAGTCACACCTGAGACCCAACACAGCCCAGAGTTACACCTGTACAGTCACACCTGAGACAGACACAAATACAGCCCAGAGTTACACCTGTACAGTCACACCTGAGACAGACACAAATACAGCCCAGAGTTACACCTGTACAGTCACACCTGAGACAGACACAAATACAGCCCACAGAGTTACACCTGTACAGTCACACCTGAGACAGACACAAATACAGCCCAGAGTTACACCTGTCACACAGTCAAATACAGCCCAGAGTTACACCTGTACAGTCACACCTGAGACAGACACAAATGACCTGTACAGTCACACCTGAGACAGACACAGCCCAGAGTTACACCTGTACAGTCACACCTGAGACAGACAGCCCAGAGTTACACCTGTACAGTCACACCTGACAGACACAAATACAGTCCAGAGTTACAGACACAAATGCTGTACAGTCACACCTGAGAGACAGACACAAATACAGCAGACCAGACACCTGAGACAGACACAAATACAGCCCAGTTACACCTGTAGTCAGTCACAGCTGAGACAGACACCACCTGAGACAGACAGACACAAATACAGCCCAGAGTTACACCTGTACAGTCACCTGAGACAGACACAAATACAGTCCAGAGTTACACAGTCACACCTGAGACAGACACAAATACAGCCCAGACACACCTGTACAGTCACACCTGAGACAGACACAAATACAGCCCAGAGTTACAGCTGTACAGTCACACCTGAGACAGACACAAATACAGCCCAGAGTTACAGCTGTACAGTCACACCTGAGACAGACACAAATACAGCCCAGAGTTACAGCTGTACAGTCACACCTGAGACAGACACAAATACAGCCCAGAGTTACCAGTCACACCTACAGACCAAATGTACAGTTACACACCTGAGACAGACACAAATACAGCCCAGAGTTACACCTGCACAGTCACACCTGAGACAGACACAAATACAGCCCAGAGTTACACCTGTACAGTCACACCTGAGACAGACACAAATACAGCCCAGAGTTACACCTGTACAGTCACACCTGAGACAGACACAAATACAGCCCAGAGTTACACCTGTACAGTCACACCTGAGACACACAAATACAGCCCAGAGTTACACCTGTACAGTCACACCTGAGACAGACACAAATACAGCCCAGAGTTACACCTGTACAGACACAAATACAGCCCAGAGTTACACCTGTAGTCACACCTGAGACAGACACAAATACAGCCCAGAGTTACACCTGTACAGTCACACCTGAGACAGACACAAATACAGCCCAGAGTTACACAGACTGTACAGTCACACCTGAGACAGACACAAAATACAGCCCAGAGTTACACCTGTACAGTCCCCTGAGACAGACACAAATTTACACCTGTACAGTCACACCTCAGACACCAGCCCAGAGTTACACCTGTGAGACACCTGAGACAGACACAAATACAGCCCAGAGTTACACCTGTACAGTCACACCTGAGACAGACACAAATACAGCCCAGAGTTACACCTGTACAGTCACACCTGACAGACACAAATACAGCCCAGAGTTACACCTGTACAGTCACACCTGAGACAGACACAAATACAGAGTTACACCTGTACAGTCACACCTGAGACAGACACAAATACAGCCCAGAGTTACACCTGTACAGTCACACCTGAGACAGACACAAATACAGCCCAGAGTTACACCTGTACAGTCACACCTGAGACAGACACAAATACAGCCCAGAGTTACACCTGTACAGTCACACCTGAGACAGACAGCCCAGAGTTACACCTGTACAGTCACACCTGAGACAGACACAAATACAAATGTACACAGACCCAGAGTTACACCTGTACAGTCACACCTGAGACAGACACAAATACAGCCCAGAGTTACACCTGTAGTCAGTCACACCCTGAGACAGACAGAGAGTTACACCTGTGCAGTCACAAAGACACAAATACAGCCCAGAGTTACACCTGTGCAGTCACACCTGAGACAGACACAAATACAGCCCAGTTACACCTGTACAGTCACACCTGAGACAGACACAAATACAGCCCAGAGTTACAGTACAGTCACACCTGAGACAGACACAAATACAGCCCAGAGTTACACCTACAGTCACCAGACAGACACAAATACAGCCCAGAGTTACACCTTAGTCACACCTGAGACAGACAGTCACCTGTGCACACCTGACACAGACAGACACACCTGAGACAGACACAGCCCAGAGTTGAGACACACAAATACAGCCCAGTACAGTCAGACACAAATCACCTGAGACAGACACAAATACAAATTACAGCCCAGAGACAGACACAAATACAGCCCTGTACAGCCCAGAGTTCAGAGACAGACACAAATACACACCAGACACAAATACAGCCCAGAGTTACACCTGAGACACCTGAGACAGACACAAATACAGCCCAAGTTACACCTGTACAGTCACACCTGAGACAGACACCTACAGCCCAGAGTTACACAGACAGTCACACCTGAGACAGACACAAATACAGCCCAGAGTTACACCTGTACAGTCACACCTGAGACAGACACAAATACAGCCCAGAGTTACACCTGTACAGTCACACCTGAGACAGACACAAATCACACCTGAGACAGACACAAATACAGCCCAGTTACACCTGTACAGTCACACCTGAGACAGACACAAATACAGCCCAGAGTTACACCTGTATACAGCCCAGACACAAATACAGCCCAGAGTTACACCTGTACAGTCACAGTCACACCCCAGAGTTACACCTGTACAGTCAGACAGACACAAATACAGCCCAGAGTTACACCTGTACACCTGAGACAAAAATACAGCCCAGAGTTACACCTGAGACAGACACAAATACAGCCCAGACAGACACAAACAGACAGCCCAGAGTTACACACAAATACTGTACAGTCACACCTGAGACAGACACAAATACAGCCCAGAGTTATACACCCTGAGACAGACACAAATACAGTTACACCTGTACAGTCACACCTGAGACAGACACAAATACAGAGACAGTCACACCCCAGAGTTACACCTGAGTCACACCTGGAACAGACACAAATACAGCCCACAGACAGACACAAATACAGCCCAGAGTTACACCTGTACAGTCACACCTGAGACAGACACAAATACAGCCCAGAGTTACACCTGTAGACACAAATAGTCACACCTGAGACAGACACAAATACAGCCCAGAGTTACACCTGTACAGTCACACCTGAGACAGACACCTGAGACAGACACAAAGTTACACCTGTACAGTCACACCTGAGACAGACACAAATACAGCCCAGAGTTACACCTGTACAGTCACACCTGAGACAGACACAAATCACACCTGAGACAGACACAAATACAGCCCAGTTACACCTGTACAGTCACACCTGAGACAGACACAAATACAGTTGTACAAATACAGCCTGTACAGTCACACCTGAGACAGACACAAATACAGCCCAGAGTTACACCTGTACAGTCACACCTGACAGACACAAATACACAGAAATGTACAGCCCCTGAGAGTTACACCTGTACACACCTGTCAGCCCAGAGTTACACCTGTACACACCTGAGACAGACACAAATACAGCCCAGAGTTACACCTGTACAGTCACACCTGAGACAGACACAAATACAGCCCAGAGTTACACCTGTACAGTCACACCTGAGACAGACACAAATACAGCCCAGAGTTACACCTGTACAGTCACACCTGAGACAGACACAAATACAGCCCAGAGTTACACCTGTACAGTCACACCTGAGACAGACACAAATACAGCCCAGAGTTACACCTGTACAGTCACACCTGAGACAGACACAAATACAGCCCAGAGAGTTACACCTGTACAGTCACACCTGAGACAGACACAAATACAGCCCAGAGTTACACCTGTACAGTCACACCTGAGACAGACACAAATACAGCCCAGAGTTACACCTGTACAGTCACACCTGAGACAGACACAAATACAGCCCAGAGTTACACCTGTACAGTCACACCTGAGACAGACACAAATACAGCCCAGAGTTACACCTGTACAGTCACACCTGAGACAGACACAAATACAGCCCAGAGTTACACCTGTACAGTCACACCTGAGACAGACACAAATACAGCCCAGAGTTACACCTGTACAGTCACACCTGAGACAGATAAAAATCATATAAGCCCAGCTGACAGGAACTCATCACACCTGAGAGACACAGATGCATACCAGAGACGAGTATGAATCACTCTCACACCTGGGACACAAACCAGAAACACAAGATGACAGGCACAGGTATTCGGTACTGAAAAGTCTCATGCACACACACACACACACACAAACACACATACCGCGCACACAAAGCAGGTATCATGCCAGCTCCGGCCCAGGGCTTCCAGGAATTGGTCTCCAGGCTCGATGGCGAAGTCGCAGCCATGGCAGGTTGTGGCAAATAAGGCATTATAATCTGTGGAAGAACAAAGTGCACATCAGACTAATCTTCAATTACAACCCCTTCTGCTCTTCTGAGTGCCTACTGTGTGCAGTTAATGAGACTCTGTCCATTACAGTGCACTGCTGGATCCTCTCCTGAGCTACATACTCAGCCTATCTCTATTGAACCTACAGACCGTTTTACAGACGTATCCATCTAATGCAGCCGCTTTATTCAAACCTGTGGAACTTCATGCCTATTCTATATTCTAGTGGAGACTCCCAGGTCTCTAACTATCCCAAACAAGTTCTGCTGAATTACAGGGAAATGTGCATGAAATTTTGCACAAGATCTAGATATTGTCCATTTCATGTAATGCTTTGGCCATAATATCACGGCATCCAATGTTTGAATATTTCTGTCAATATAAGTGTGATGTAGCTTCAGTGAAGCGCTGCAACCAGCAGATACATAATATGTATGAGACATTGTCCTGCAGTATGAAAAAAAATGCTTTTTTTGACTTCAAACCTACTTCAGAGAAAACTGAAGTGAAAAGTTAGAGTTTAAGGGGTTATAAAATAGACTTTTATCATGCCAAATATATCAAGCTTTAGTGTTAGTTCAGTCAGGCATGGGAGTCAGGCTGGTCACAAGCCTGTTTCTGTCCAATCATTCTTGACTTTAGCCTCTACCATGACCAAGGCAGTGTTCATTCATTTCTCTGGCTCCGTGCCCTCTACACCGCTCCTACTCGGGTCTACTAAGAAATCTGTCTCTCATCTGCCCACACCACTCCTGCCTCCTCGTTTATCACTAATATTGTTCAATGTAAACAGCGTCTGTTCATTTTGTGTTGAATGACTTAAATGTTAATGAGATTCAAAAGAATCTCAGGCTCTGCCAGGGGTTGTGATCTCAGGGACTGTCTGTGTCATGCTTGCTCAGATTGTTCTAGAGCATCACTCGAGCAGAGTCACCGCCAAACTCAAATGCAGGTCATCCTTTAATAAACAGTGAAATCTGACACAAGTGTCCTGACTGAATTACTGTTAGTTAAAAGTTGGGAGACTGCGAAAAAATTTCCGTTGTTTCACCTCAGTAATCCAGCACATTTGAAATTCAGCTGTAAATACAACTTTAAAGTTCAGACCATCAAATTTTTCATTTTTGCAATGGGGTTACACTGCCAGGCTCACCCAACATGAGAATTACACCTCCTGTCTTTGCATTTCAAGGTACAGTTCACTAACCACTACACTACTGTCCATGACCCCTCAGCACAGACCTCTCTCTCAGTACACACCTCTCTCACAGTATACACCTCTCTCACAGCACAGACCTCTCTCTCAGTACACACCTCTCTCACAGTAGGGCAGCCCCTCCTCCAGGTGGAAGGTCTTGTCACGGATTGGCTGCTGACAGGAAGCACACAGGAAGCAGTTCACGTGCCAGGTCTGCTTCAGGGCGTTGATCACTTCCTGTGAGGTCAGACATACAAGATTGCTCTTTTCAATGCATAACCACATCCATAATCTAACTTTTCAGAACTCATTATGAGATAAAAACACTTGTGCAGGCAGGGTTTTACAGTGATATCAGAGGGGATAGAGGGAATAAAGGAAGGGGAGAGGGAGAGAGGGAATAGAGAAAGGACAGAAGGAAGGAGTTAGGGAAGGAAGGAAGGGGTAGGAGGGAGGGAAAGAAGGAGGTAGAAGGAAGGAATGAGTGAAACAGGGAGGTGAGAGAGAGACAGGCAGAGGAGGAAGGGAGAGATGGATAAAGTGAGAGAGGGAGAGGGAGGTATATTTTAGGGCCCTCTCTCTCACCCCCACGATCTTGCGGTGACAGCGAGCGCAGTCAGGAGCGAAGAACTCCTCGTAGCATCGCTCGCAGTACACGCCCCCCTGCTCCTGCATGAAGCCTCGCTCCGCCAGCGAGGTGCGGCAGTGCGCGCACACAAACTCCTCCGGGTGCCACGACTTCCCCAGCGCCACCAGGAACGGGCCCCTGCAGAGCCACACGAGGACCACAATCTCATCTCCTGAGGTACACATCATCATCCACTAACAACAGGCCATCGCAATCCAACTCTGTTCCTGGATATCTACAACTCCGCAAGATTTCACTCCAAGTTTCCAACCCTAACTGTCCAGCTGATTCCATTTCTTGGCTACACTCTGCTGTAACATGCGTAATGGAATCAGCCTGTGGCCCAACAGTTAAGGTTTTTTCCTGGAACGCAAGACATATCAGGTGATTAAAGCCCCAGTGTAGTCACAGTAAGCTCAGTGCAGCTGCTGGGTCCTTCAGCAAGACCCTTGACTCCACACTGCTTAGTCTAATTAACTGTAAGTTGTTTTGGATAAAAGCTTCAGCTGAATAATGGTAATGTTATCATCCGAAGAGGCTTACTCCTGATCAGGGTAACAATGGGTGAGGTCAAGTTTTAGGATTAACTAAACAGCTTGAGTAAAGTTAACACCCGCCTAACACTAACCCCCAGATAACACCTAAACCTGACCTCAACAGGAAGATTTAGTCAGCCTGGTGTTTACTGTGGGTTTACACTGAATTAACACAGGATTAACCCAACTTCTGTGCCAAAGTGTTATCTCAATCCCAGAAAGCTGCATAAACACCATGCATCCTCATTTAAAATGTACAGGGTGTTGAGCTAACCTCTAGAGGTTAACACTTTACTGAGGTCAAGTTTGAGGGTTAGTGCAGGGCTGCCGACTCTCACGCATTCGCCATGAGAATTAGTGGCATATTCACGTTCCATAACGCATAATCAGCGTGTTTGTGAGAGATTCTCAGGCGGAATTGAAGTCCTTGTGCATGGAGGTTTATCAGTTTCATGTGCGTTACAGTGGATTACACCCAAGTAACACACGTGTCATCTCAGTGTTATTCATATGTTAATCCCATCAAAGGATTATCCATGTGTTTACAGTTCAGGTTAACACTAACACTAATCCTAACTGAACACTTAACTCTGAAACTTGACCTCACCCAAATAGGGCCTATCTAAGTAGGTTTACACCCAGAATAGGTGAACAACCTGTCACAGGGTGCGCGCACACACACACACACACACACACACATTCGTTGACACACACACTCCGAAGTGTGATTTAGGGACTCTAATAAACCAAACATGCTTATCTTCGTACTGTGGGAGGAACCCTGAGTGCTCAAAGTAAATCCAGAGGCTAACTCCACACAGGCAGGCCACGGGCCCTGTTCTCTCACTGTGAAATGATGTCATATCCTGTCCGCACCTGATGAGCTTGTTACAGTGGCCGCACAGGGGAGTTCGGGTTCCGGCGGGCATGTGCTCCGCCCTCTGCACGAGCGAGTCCCGCTCATCCGCAGGCTGCTGCTGTGGCGCATCACGGCCAGAGGGGGCGCTGTCCGACACTCTTCCCATCGTCACATTTGGAGCCCCTGAGCCTTAGGGAAAGAGGAACAGTCCATTTTCAAAATCTGTCAAACTGAATGGAGAGGGTGTGATAAATTTGGCCAACGTGGAGCCAAACAAAAAAATCCTGATGCAGAGCAACAAACAACAAGACCGTAGCACCCAGTAACAGAAACTCTCGCTGAGTCGAGGGCTGAGAACTTTGGCTTTTCCATCTAAGTGCAACAAGCTCAATTTTTATTTTTTCTGGTCAGCTGTAAGCCATCCAATGCGCTGTGTTAGTAATTAGACATCCATCACACAAAGAAAAATGCTATCGAGTTTAATTCCTACACTAGTCGGAAAACAGTGCATTGAACTCAAAAACAAACCAGTAAACATAGCAATTATCCATTTGGCATGTATTGCACAACTTTCCTCTCCATTTTGGCTCCACTGTTCCCAGAAAACTCAGCAGAAGAAAAAAAATGGCGCATTACTGTAAAATAAAGGTCCGCCCAAGCATTTTACCTGCTGACTGGCTGGTCTTCCAGGGGGCGGGGCTGCCCTGATAGGGGACTGAGCTGCCGTTCCGGGCAACACCAGCAGGGGGAGCTTTCGTCATGGTCTTCACTGGAGGTGTAACATAAGCACAGGGCTGGGCCAATGTTTCACTGCAGAGAACAAACACAAACACATTCACTAACAGACTTGGACAAGACATGCGACAATTCTCACATAAAGGATGTTACATAAAATGCAATCAGGACTGATTAAGAGTCACATATAAACACACACTGACTGAGGACATTACACATAGAGAGAGGACCTTACACAAAGATAGTAGAAAAAGATGTTACACGCTGTTGTGTACAGATAGTTGGCGTTACACACAATACATATAGAGGGTTCGGCAAAATTACTTGGGCTGAGGGGATGACAGAATTTCAGGCAGACAGAGAGCCCACAACACAATTACATCGAGCAGGAGAGCATTAATGGCAGTTGCATTCACACAGAGCACATCACACCCAATTCTGTTCAAAATTTCTACAAATTCACCCAATCAGAGAGTTACAGGAGTCACAGCCCTCGTGTGAATGCTTTCTGTGTCTCCTCCAATTCGACTCCTTGTGTGTCTGTCAAAAGTTATGTTGCCTTTGATTGGTTAGCGCCTTGCGTGCCACCTTATCCTCGGCTGGGACTTGTTTCACGGTTCTCACCCCTCGTATCTGTGATGTGTGTACTGTACACACCCCCTCCTTTCAGCTGCAAGCTGCTGGATTCCAGTTTGCTATGTGTGCTTAAACCCAGTATGAGCTGGTTAAACTCTTTGGGCCAAATTTACAAAAGGTGATTTTCTCTTAAGCACATGTAACTTGACTGGCCAGACGATGATCTGGTGTTCAAAGTTTATCACCAAATTACAAAGCGTGTTTGTCTTTGTTGTGTCTAAGTCTTAGTCACCTGTGATCAAATTACAATGCCAAAATGTAGACATCCTTGGGGGCTTGTTTAACTGGTGCTTTTCTTGGTATGTGCAGTGCCTAGCTGCCAATGTACATCGCTTTTCTCGTTTTCAATCTAATCTTTCTGTTCCATTCTTCACTTAGTTCCTTTAATTAAATATGTAACTCCCATTTGTTGGTCCACAGTAGCATTGTCATTTTGTTTACTTTCAGATAGTTTTTTCGTGCACATTCCCTGCAATAATCTGTTCCACACTGGCGAAGGCCTACACTGATACCGTGATGACCGCGTGCCATAATAGGTCAAGTACTCGCCCAGAACAATAGCTCTTAGATCGGCTCACAAAAGAATCTACATCCTTATGGCAAGTTAGACCCGGACAACTAATCAGGTGATGATCCTCGGTTGTAATCTGCGATAATCACGGGTGTTTAGCTGGGTGTGTGTAAGCCATGTTTAGTCAGCGTTTTAAGCTTAGTCGATGGCTAGAAAAACGCTGGGTAAATACCTTTTGTCAATTCTGCCCTTCGTCTTTTGAATGTAAAACGTAGCCTTTAATGACAGTAATTTACTGAAGTTATCACCCTCATTTAGTTAGTAAGAACAAGCACCCAAAGCCTCTTTCGAGTGTCCTGGGAACAGGACCGTGTTCTTGGTAACCCTGTCCAAGTATCTTCCTCTGTCCAGTTTGTAAGGAACAAGATCCTAATTCCTCTACGGTCTTTAGACCAAAGCTACTCCTTCCTTCCCTGGGACAGTCCAGCTCGGGCGAAGTGTTCACACCATCTGGCCGTCATCCCGGAAAATCGCTGGCTGGCTTTTCTCTTCTGGGTTCCATCCCACTGTTACCGTATTACTATCAATAACCCCCACTGCTGGATTGTGCTCTGTCTGCGCACTTGATTCCTGGTCTAGATCATAACTAAAGGTACAGAAAAAAGCAAGCGGAAACTAGAGAATGCGTGTGTGCATGCGTGCTGAGAGAGAAGGAGTGAGAGAGTAATGGGGTAGATCCACTATGCAGTAAAGTTCCGCAAGACGAGTTTGGCTCGTGTAAATTTACATAAACCTACATATGGTCGAGGAATCCGTGGCGCTCTGCAAGTGACAGTAGAGATCTGCAAACTGATAAGGCAGTGGATCCGGGATCACGTGAATATACAGGAACCCACACATTCCGCTATGGAGGACTTTTTTCAATCATGCCGGAAAACGTGTCTGAAGCGTTCAATAACTTAGCTTGCAGTGAGTCTGTTTTTTAAATATTGATATGCGTCTCGTAGATATTCTGACGTATTGACAGCAGATTACTGCATGCTGCATATTCTAACGTAAAATTATGTCATGCTGCGTGGTTGACTTTTTTTCCAACGTGTTGGAAAACTATTCGGGGGCCCATTTTCATCCGCTAAGTAACGCGAGATCCTAAATTTTACACTGTCTTATGCAGACTCACGCAGCATTATGTAAAATCTGATTACTTGGTTTGCAGTAAGCTTATGCAAGAAGAAAAAATTCTGCAGTAAGTTTACGTGAGGCATTAAGTTAACTTACGTTTATAACTGTACTGTATAGTGGATCTACCCTATAAGAGGAAGAAAGAGAGAGAAAAGACAGGGACCTATACATACACTGGCCCTTTTATTAAGCCGAGATCGACTGCACTTAGATAAACAGACAGAAAGGTAGTCGAGGGCTGAGAGGGGTAGGGGGGGTATTCTATAGAAACAGGTGTCCCAGCTCACAGCCTGAAAGGAAATCAACTGCTGTCAAGCAGACATGCTTCATACACCCATTCAATTCATGCGGCAAAGTAACAGCGATTCAGAAGCAAAGGCAGACACAGCTAACAGCATCTTCAGCTCTGGATCCAAACACAGACCTGCAGACAATAATAAACCTCCATCCCACTTCCCTGCTCTGTAATAACGTGAGGTGTTTGAGCAGTCAGCATCTATAATGGCTTCTGCTCGGTCGCTGTTGCAAACTGCCCCTGCCTGCTGCTGCAGTGACATTCATCGCGATCAACACCCTGCTCTAATATACTCAATCACGTGAAGTTCTTTTCGACTGCCGGCTCGTCACAGGGTTCAAACCAATAAACTTGTCTCTTCCTGTTTCCAGGCTGGCTTGTTTTGATTTTCACACAAGGAGAGAGAAAATTTGACAACTTTACCTTTTTCCTCTAAGATATTAGTGATTGTTCTGAAGAGATTTGTGCTTTGTTTGAAAATTGCACTTTGCAGTTGCACTTAATCCAGCCATGGTGACTGTTTATATCTTCCACTAGGAAGTGTTGCGATCACAAGGGTGTGTGTGTGTTTACGTATCTGTATGATAGCAGGATTACTCAAAGACTATTCAACAGATTACCATGAAATTTTATGGGAAGTTGGACTGTCTTGATGGGATCAAGTGATTAAAATTTTCAGACAAATCTGGGCAAAGATCCAGATTCTGAAACTGAATATAAGTGTTAGAGGATAAAAACAAGCTGGCGGAGGTATGCGCTCCCTGAGTGCTCTCCCATTTACTTCGCTTTTCCTTAGAAGAGGAGATTATTACTCGCAGTCGCAACACAACCAAAAAGGCAGGAGCAGAGCTGAGCCTTTACAGTGAAATCAGCACCATCTTGTGGTCAGTGGAGGAACTAATGATGCTCCAGAGAAAATCAGCAAAAGTTCCAGACTGTGTTTTGATTAACGCAAGATAAAATTCGGTTAATTTTCCATTAGATCAGTGCTTGCTGTGATATTTTTCCAAACAAAACCAGACTGCCACCATTACACAAAGATCAAAAAGATAGGAAAAGTTCTGAGGAAAGCACAGAGAATAATGTCAGAAAATCAGGACAGGAAAAGCAAAGATTTTACAGGGAAATTTTATTTGCATAACCTCACTACAGCAGAATCTACGACAGGCTCCTGCGGCTGCCACACACGATACAATACAACGTGATTCAGAGAGACTGCAGGCAAAGACAAGGGCAGAAAGGGATTTTTTGCAGGGTAAATGTGACTCAAAGTGCAACAGTAAACTCCAACACAGATATGTGAGAGAAATAAACCCCTCTCATTCTCATGTGTGTCCACTTAGACAGTAGCTATGTGTGTCGACCTGTTTTCCTGCCTGCCTCTGTCTGTAAATGCAGCAACTTCCTCTTATCACTGTGGTTACAACCATAACTGCCTGCTACCTGTAACACTCCGCCTCCACTTGTAGCTGCTTCATATCTGCTGAAAGCTGTATGTGTTTCCTGTAGCTGCCATTGACCCCACAGTAAGTTGTGTTAACTGTCGGTGTATCTGTCGCTCACCTGTACCAGTGTGTTTCTGCCAGTGCGCATTTACATTTCCTGCATAACCTGTGTTGTGTCTGTCAAGTTTCTCCATTTATTTCTCTATCTGTGCCAAATATTTTAGTATTTTACAGGTAATAACTAATTAACCGGTGAGGTTTACACACTATTCATTCAGCCTGAATTCCTAAAAAAATTTCAGCTTCAAACTTTTTACACAATTTTATGACACCGCGCACATGACTTCTGTTGATATGCGAGAACGCAGGCGCAGACCCACACCAAACAATGGGGATTAAAATAAAAGATTTCCACACTAATAAATGCAAAACAGTGAGAGGAAAAACAGGAAGCAGGAAATGAGCAGGTGGGGCCTCATAGAGATACTGATGACAGAGCTCTCTCGCGATTGGCTGGCGGGATCCGGCAGGCGGGTTCGGAGAGAGGAACATTACTGCACGTTGAGGACACGAGCCGAAACGTCGTGGTGCCAGTCCCGTAACTGTTTGTACTTCGGGCCCACCACCACCGGGGATGCTTTGGTCGTCCTAGCAACCAGTGGTGGGTGTCAGGGAGGGAGGAAGGAAGGGAAGGATAGGAGGCAAGGAAAAGAAGGAAGGAAGCAAAGGAAGAGTAAAAGGAAGGAATGTAGGACAGGGAAAATGATGGATGGAAGGGAATAGAAAGTATCGTATTAGAAACAAACCTTCAAATAGCAGCGCACTTTGGTCCTTATGAGGAATATTTGCTCTAAAATTGTAAACCTACTCTAATTTGGACTACCTTCCAGTACCGTTTTGATATTGCCGGGGTTAATTTTACCACAGTAAGGATCTGTCTTTTGCCACCAACTATATGAAAAAAATCCATCTAAGGCTTGTTGGTCCTTTGCTGGTTTTAGCCGTGTTTTCCATATTTCAAGTTTCTCAAACACAGTGATATGCTGGGAGTTCATTTACCACCCAAGTAAGACCGAACAGAGTAAACATTTGGTGATTGGGCTCAAATGTATTCTGTGAGCCACTGAATCAACACTCAACATTTTACTGCATGGCTAGTCACATCAGCCGAGGCCAGGCAAAGCTGGAATTTTCATCAGGACATCGTGATGAATGCTTGCACAGTCTTGCTTGACTTTGGATGAAGTGCATGTTTTTGGTGAGCGCTGTACAGATTATTTCTAGCCATTTTCACGCTGATTACTTCTGGGTTATGGGTATGTAGTCCTTCCTTCATTTAATGTTAGATTCACTATTTGAGTTTAATGCCACTTGCATATAATTCCATTAAAGTGTATTATAATGACAAACGAGAAAGCACAGCGTATCAAGATTACTCCAGGGGCTTTTCTTATCACAAATACTCAAGTTCGGTCCACAAACCCAAATCTCGCCCTGGATTTCCTTCCTCTCGAGTGAGTGAATTATCGATTAAGGCTGCTGATTGGCCAAACTGGCTTCACAGCTGACTCTCAGGTATAGTTAGGGTGGAGAACCAGCAGTTCTCAAGCATTTAGGGCTGCGTAATTACAATAACAACATCCACTCAGACAGCAACACAAGCAGCTATTAAGGGGTGATCTGGGGTTAAATGGGCAAAATTTGATTATTTTTCCAAAAATTTTTTTGAATAAAAATATTCTGTAATAACCCACCTTTACTAATCACTAATTTCTACAAGGATTAAAAACTGAACTCAACTTTTAAATGCGGTCTAATGTATTTTCCATTGATTTCCTAAGGAATTACTTTTTCCACGTTTCTCATGTTTGTGGCAGCCATAACTTTTTTGTTTATCATTGAAAATCAATGAAATTTGGGCTGCAGGTACTTTACTTCATTAGAAATGCAATGACATAGGGAAATTTTGCCTATCTGTTACATACTTTGATTATTTTGAGTATTCGTCAGATTCTGCGCAAAATAATTTCAAAATTTGAGTAAAATGCCCCAAAATCACAAAACTGATAAATTGGGCAAAGAAGGGCTATGTCATTGCATTTGGATAAGCAATGGCTTTTAAATGATGAAAGAAAAACTGAATTTTATCATAGAGTTAAAGAGGAATTGGTGCCAGAAATTTTCTGCATATTTACTGAGCTTGCTCGGTTACCATGGCAACCGCATAAATAGAAAAATGCCAACTTCTATCTTTTTTGGAGGTTATTACATATACCTCCTTAGATTAATTCTGAGTTGTTTCCTGGTGTCATTTTTCATTTAACCCCAGATCACCCCTTAAGGGAAAAAGTATCATCTTACTTTTTCACAGTCTCCCCTGCTGGTCATCTTCTGGAAGTGCAAGAAAAAAAAGACTCATTACCACACACTGAGATTAACTAACGGGACTGCCTAAGTGCATCAAGTGCAGGAATTTCTCCACAGTGAGACCAAAATAGATAAATTACCTTCAATAAAAGCTGAAAATCAGCGGTTTACGCACAAACTAATTTTTGGATGACGAATATAACACTGTTGAGTACTGTTTTCAAAGTTTCAAACATATCATGAGTATTTGGTTTTAAGAGCAAAATACATAAGTTGTAACACAAGCAGGAAATTACATTTAAAGCTAAGGAAGAAGCAGTGCGTTTGGGAATAACTGGTCATGAGTAATATATCATAAATGTCAGAATAACAAGGCAGCAGGAAAACTTATTCTCCAACATTGGAATGCATGGATTCATTTATTCATTCACAGAGAGAGTGACACTAACTCAACTCTTCAAAAAATCATTTTCAAGCATCCTTTATCATCCTTTGTTTGATAAGGCCATTTTTGTTTATCAACAAAACATTGCTCTCGATTCAGTTTTGAGTTTAATCCTGAGCAAAGTTTTGTAGAATTCTGGCAGTAAGTGATATCTGAAGAACCTGTTTTCCAAGAGAACCCCATTTTTCGGGAGAACCCTGTTCTCTGTCAGAATCCCATTTTCTGCGATAATCCCCATTTTCTGCGAGAACCCTGTTTTCTGTGGATACCCCGCTTTTTGTGAGAACCCCATTTCCCCGGCTCCTGTAAAACTCACGGTGCTCAGTGCCGGTGATCTGGGCCAGGAGGCGGAAGGATCTGGATTGGCCAGTCCCAGCATGGGGGTGCCAGTCCTCGGTGTCCTCCACCAGCCGTTTCCGACTGGAGTCGCTAGGGGACGTGGGATATAAAACTGGCTCCGTATCAATGATATGTCTCCGTGGCGACCTGTGACAAGCATCATATCGTCAATTCCACTGGCTATGGAAAATGAAATTATGTAAATGATAATTGAGCTAAGTACTTAACCCTGTAAAGCCAGAACCATGAAATAATAGCCAGAAATTTCTCAATTTTTGAAACTGAAGTATCTATTGGACCTTCAAACAAAATGTAAAAAAAAAACTTTTGAAAAAATAATTTGCATAGATTAAATTTATTTTGTATCATATTTGATACTTTTATACAGTGAGGTCAAGTTTCAGAAACTGGTCTCGCTGCGAGGAAACTGTGACTTTAGGGACTGCAGTAACATCATCGCACATGAATAAAATGGGGCTCATTAAATCCACAAGAATTTTTCCAGTCACACCCAATTTATGAAATTCCAAGACTGTTTAAGGATCCCAGTATGCAGAAATATTCGAGTTCAACAGGCAAAAATAACTCATTGATACTGCATGAAAAAAACTGCATGGGATTATCATAAAAAGAGCTTGTTTGTAAGAAGACTCATCGGTATATCTGATATCTTAAGATCAGAGGTCATAGGACCCCAGTGAATATGGCCATGACAGTTTTTCCTTCATCAAGCTTTAGCTTAAATTTGCAGCATTACTTGAACCCTTCCCTACAAGCTAGTGTGACATCGGTGCTACCAATGAATGCCTTCGGTCCCCTAGTTTCTCAGGTTACCATTACCCTTGCGCTAGCTTAAAATATGAGCCTAATAACTACAGTAATGACGGCAAAGATCGCCGGTGCTCCTGTGAATCTCTTAGGGTTATATACTTAAGGTATCACATTAGATACATACATTTTCATCTCAATTTTACTATAAAATACATTGTGTAAAATAAGTTGCTTCAATCCACTAAATAATAGAATTGAAGTATTTAACAATATAAAAATGATTTGTACTGTAACTTTGTCAAAATTATCAAAGATTTCAAAAAAAAAAAAAAAAAACCTGCAGGTTGGCGAATGGAGGCAGTCATACTCGATATTGTATTCTATATTGTATACTGCCTGCAGTACATGGATAGTCCAGCAGGGGCAGGCGACATGTATCAGATTGCAAAAGTTTTTGAGGAAAGCCCTAATCATGGATAACATGGAGGTTACAGAAAGTTGTGTATCAAACATGATACAAATGGTGTTACAGGGTTAAGGAGATCAGAGCAGACAAAAAGAACACATTGCTGAAGGGTGAGGCTAGTTCTTGTGCCAATTTAAGTATTATATGTTTGACAGGTCTCATTCAATTCTGAATTGTGCCACAGAAGGTAATTGAGCAATGTGCACTTACAGCCAAAAAATACTGTAGAAGACATAAGTATCACCAGCTAAAAAAGATGACTAAATTATCAAATCATTTTTCTTTCAAACACCAAGTAGAGTGAATATTAACTGCCATTTACCTCCTTGGTGGAGTGTTGCTGCAGGTTGGACATGAAAGACATATAGTTAATATAGAGACAGAAGGGGCACAGAAAAGTGAAATGGCCACTGTTTAACACAGTCAAAATATGGTGATTTTCTGCCTGGTTGTAATGATTTCAGTTCAAATGAACTACTTCCAGTGCTTTCAACAGAAGACTTCTGGGCAAGATGACCACTGATGTGCTTTATATTGAGGCAAAATGTGCATTCTGAACAGAAATAGTACAAGCCTTGAATTTTCAGGGAAGAAGTTACTACTATTCGCATAAACTATGCGCACAGTGAACTGATGTTTGGTGAATGGAGAATGGAGGAGCTATGGTTGTTGAACTCAACATAAAGTTGGACAGATTAAACCAAACGATGAGTGCAGATGAATTCTTTTACAATGAGGATATAACATCAACTTGTTTTTCCACATACTGCTATTTGAGTGCATTACAATGGCAATAATCCCTTATATTTAAATCAGGCATTAGAGTCCATGATGTTATGCTATTCATGGCACTAGATGGCGCTGCAACATTGTACATTTGAGCTCATACATCCCCTTGTTTCTGCCATACACATGCAAGCGCACACACTCATGCTTTCACAAACACATTGACACAAGAGCACAAACACACAGACACAAACTGTGCACACACAACTGCTGTAGATACAACAGATTTATCAATTTATGCTGTAAAAAACGTAACAAAACAAAAACTGAGGACAGTTCATATTAAGTAAAATACGCATGCACACACCTGCTAAAAGCAAAGAAAAGCAGTTAAGCTGAATTAATATCTATCAGGAAATAACTAATTATAGAAATGATTTTATCTATAAGCCTACTCTTTGTCAAATTATTATGAAAAGAGTGTGTTACAAGGTAACTTCAACACCAGAGCACACATGATTAAATACAGGAGATAACCATGCACTATGTATGGTTAAGGCAGTACACACACATGCTACAGACACAATGCCTACTGACATGGTCAGTGAATCCTCCTGTAGTGGTGGAAAGGTAAAACAAAGAGAGAGAGAGAGAAGCACCGCTTTTACTGTTAACCATTAAAATAGTACTTATGCAAAAAAGCACAGACAATTCAGAGGACATAATCAGCACAGCTCAAGCGGTCAGCACCACGCTCCAAGTGCACCCGCATACTCAAACGCATTTGTACACACACACACACACACACACACACTCTCACATACAAACACATACACATATGCTTACACGCACAAGCTCACACACATCTTTTCCAATGGAGAGATTTTTTTTGGTGGGTGGAGGGGATTGATAACTTCAGTTGCGCAATATGTTCACGTTCAGGCCAGTTTTTGAAATTTCCTTTTGGTTTCCTTTGTCTTCGAGACCAAACCAGAGTAGAAAGAGCTACAAACACACTGTACTATTTAAAGATTTGTTTCCTGCCATATGATTGGCTCTAGCAAGTATGAGCCAAATGATGTTATAGGTCAATGTTTGAGTTGGCTCAAATCCCTAACTGTGGTAGAGTCTTCACTTATGCAAGATCACTCGAGTCCGGCCATTGGTCCGTCAGCATTGGACTGTCAGCTGAAAACACGGAGAACACGAAGAAACGAACCATTGAGAACAGGGTTCTGTTCTTCAGCTCTTGAGGAACTGTTAGACAGAACTGAGAGATGATAGAAACAGGTTAAACTCCTGGAGCAGCTTTGGTTAAGGGCCAACTGCGGAGTTTAGCTACGTAGAAATGTCTATTCTTCACCGCGTTTACAAACTGGCGGACTGTGAGGGCGTGTTCCTGTGAAGTCTGGAATGGCTAGACCTTAATTTTAAAATGAATAAAGTCCAGTCGGGTGCAGATTTCACAGTACTTCAGTGGAATTATCCAGTACCCTTTTCAATAAGCACGTGATGATAAAAGTCGTAACAGGACAAATGATGGGCAAGAGATAATAATTAAGAATTCCAACTGAAAAACAACATAAGGGGAGTTTCCAATGTGTAATTAATAACAGCTAAATCTGTCCTTATTCACAAATACTTACACTTATTCACAAAATATTTATCCTGGATCATATGCGCAGCAGAGAACGAGGTCTAAAGTTCACTCTCATCATTGCTTTTATGTTCTGAGCCCCCATTCTAGAAGATTCAAGGATGTGAAACAGAGCACTTCAGTCAACATAAGAGCACATCACAAGAGTTCACTAGGGCGGCCATTTTGGATTGAGCCTTTTTTGTTGGGTCCCAGCCTCATCACACCAGATGTACATGACAGAGGCCTGCCGATCGCAGAGGCATATTCAATTAGCTGACCTGCACATCTAAAGCCACTTACAGTTGATCAGACTAAGCAGGGGCCGAATCTGTCACTGGAGTAATGTAGATTACGGACCTTGCTCAAGGGCCACACAGCAGCACTGAAGGCATCGCATTTATTTGCCAGATGCTTCCATCCAAAGTGACATATTATAAGTGCATATAATAATATAAATGAAACAGCTACGCAACATACATATTCCTGTGGCATCACAGTTACCCAACCCTGTTCCAAGAGATCACCTATCTGGTAGGTTTTCACAACAATCCCAACAAAGCTCATCTCATTCAACAGCTAGAGCAGGGCTGCCCAACCCTGTTCCTGGAGATCTACTGTCCAGAGGGTTTCTCTCCACTAGGCCAAACACTGAGGCAAACTTGGCCACCAGATCCTCCACGGTCTGCATCACGTGGGACAGGATCTGATGGCCATGTGAACATTCAAGTATTTTCTCCTCTAAATTTTTTTTACACCACTTCTTTTGAGACTTGTTTTGCCTGTCAAACAGTCCAACCACCGCTACTAAGTAAAGACACCTGCCCAAATCCAGAGAGCCTAAAAATAGTAGCAGAATTTCAGGCCAGGGTTTTTCCTAAAATATTATAATCCATCGCTTTCTTTTGCCTATTTTTAAATTATTCTTGGAGAGACCACATAGAGTGATAGCGTGGCCCCTCATCCCCCAAATTTAGCGATGACTGTAGCTGGAAAATTTGCTCAAACCACTAGCAGCCAGTCAGAACCAGCAGTGCTGACAAGCTGACAGAGGTTGTGCATCAGCTTAGTTAATAGGATGATGGGAATCCATACAGAAATTGAACAGTTGAGCTTTATGTATGACCAAAATGGCTAATTCGGGGCTTTAGAAAAAGTAAGCTCCTAACGCACTCATCCAAAGGTTTCTTAGATAAACATGGAACCAGGCTGCTGCAGGAGAATTTGCGGTTGGCCATGATCAGTGACATCATTCTGAATTTGAAAGTTACATCAGAGAGTGTCAAGGTGGGTGGCCATCTCACGGTGCTTCGTTAGGGAACTAGCCGAGCTGCTTCAAACAGACAGGCCCCACGGTGTCCTGCTGGATCTGGAGTCCGTCATAACAGCCTCTCCTTTCATGGCCTCCAGATGAGAGTGTATCTGTCACCTTCTACCCAACATGGCAGGGAACACCAGGCCCTGTAGCTCCGGAGAAGGTGATCACTCCTCCACATTAACTTAGAGAGAGGAACAGTGGCGGTTCTAGAGCCGGGAACTGGGGGGCAGTGGATATTCCTGGCTAGTTCTCAATCATTTTCCTTTACTGATGCTTTTTCCAATTATTGTAATTGGCAACTGAAGACACGGTTTCTGGGGGGGCACAGAATCATGGGGGTAAATTCAGTAGAACTGAGAATTGACAAAACACCCGCTTTAAAGATATTCTGACCTGTTCTCAGTCATTTTCATGATTAACAAATGGTTTTTCCAGAGCACTCCACACTTAACAGGTGTTGCTTGGCAACCCGATTAGGTTTCTCAACAATCATTCATCTGACGCTTATTTGCTGAATTTAAATCAACGTTATTCAAAATTGCATACCTGGGTAAATGGCTTGAGCCGTAGATGCTTTTATAGCCTATTTCACTGACAAAATGCCACTTTTTTTCACTTAATACCGAGAGTGATTTTTGAATAACGTTGATTTAAATTAAGTCAATTTTCATGATGAATGAAAAGGTTCCTCGGGGAGAACAAGCAACACCTGTTAAGTGTGGAGTGCTCTCGGAGTGAACCTTTTGTTAATCATGAAAATGACTGAGAACAGGTCAGGACTAATATTTGTTAAAACGGATGTTTGTCCACCCCAATTCTCAGTCATACTGAATTTACCCCATGATTTCATCGCTGTTAGATCGCATATGGTGAGAAACCATGTCTTCAGTTGCCAATCACGACAATTGGAAAACACGTCAATAAAGGAAAATGATTGAGAACTAGCCAGGACTATCCTAATTGTCATAAAGGGACGTGTCTGTGCCCCCCCAGTTCCCTGTTCTAGAACCGCCACTGGAGAGGAGTCTGAACACACAGGAGGAGCAAAGACCTCCACAAACACAAACACACACACACACACACACAAACCAACACACACAATGCACATAAAGAAACCCACATATACACACTCACACTTGCACGCACGTATAGTCCAGACCCTCTCCGCTTACACTGACTCCTCAGGGAGTAAAATCAAGAGAACAGTTTGTTTTGTACTTCGCAGTCATTTTCCCCTCAGAGAGGTTAAATTTAGCCACTTGGCTTTTTCACTTTGTCTGAAAAACGGAGCGCCAATGAAGAAGTGACTGGAGTTAAATTCCTGGACTCAAATGTAAAGTGTGAGCATTTCTCAGACTAAAATAAGTGCTCTGCTCTCCTGAATACCAGCTGTTGTGAAATAAACACAAGATGATCAAGAGGGAATGTGGTATTGATTAATAAGTTTGATAATTTAATATCAGTATTATCATCATTATCATCTAAGACATTATTATTATTATTATTATTATCAACAACTCATCAGTTAAAGTTTCAGACAAGGATTAGTCCAATAACAGTGTGATTCGTATTTATTTGAGCAGTGATGTTATTTCAAAGAGCTGTCACTCCATATGGATGCATAAAACCTCACGCCAGCATTAAGCCTATAAAACCTATGGACGCATATATGGGTCTGTCAAATGCAGCTGCTCTATTCAAACCTGTGGAACTTCAGGCCTATTTTAAATTCTACTGGAGATCCAAAGGCCTCCAACAATCCCAAATATGTCCTGCTGAATTACTGGGAAATGTGTATAAAATGATGTGCAAGATCTAGATATTTTCCATTTCACTTCAGGCTTTGGCCATGAAAACATGGTGTCGTGACTTTGAATATTTTTCTCAATATAAGTGTGATGTAGATTCAGTGAAGCAGATACAGACTGCGTACGTGACTTTTTCCAAAAATATAAAAAATACTTTTTCTGCCTATAAACCCACCAACGAGAAAACTTACGTGAAAAATTAGAGATTAAGGTGCAAGTTAGACAGTATTTACCTCCATATATGGCATATTTACCCCTGTAGGAATTACAACCCTTTAAAATTGTGTTCATGTCCAAATACTTGCGTCCCTGCCGATATGCAGGGATAAATGTTGTTATGTTATGTTATGAGTATCTGAAGTGACATATTCACAGTAGTTAAAAGAAACTGGCGAGCCTAGTTGGGCTGAACGGCCTGTTCTCGCCACTCATGTTATGTTATGTTATGTTAAATGATAATTAAGGAACCCAGCTGAGATGTTAGAGAACCCAGACTGCAGTATCAAGAGACACGCCTACATCTGTCAGGGGCGGAGAAAGGGGAAGAGTTTAAGTGCAGAGAGTGACACCTGCCCTCTGAGAAAGTGGGAGGGGCTTGGGTGGGGTTTGCTGTGAAAGTGGGAGGGGATTCGGGGGCAGGGGTTAGACGTGGAAGTGGGATTATTTAGGCGGGATTATTCAGTGAGAGTGGGAGGGGTTTGGATGGGATTATGCAGTGAGTGTGGGAGGGGTTTGAGTGGGGTTATGCAGTGAGAGTGGGAGGGGTTTGGGTGGGGTTAGGCAGTGAGAGTGGAGGGTTTGGGTGGGATTATGCAGTGAGTGGGGAGGGGTTTGGGTGGGATTATGCAGTGAGTGTGGGAGGGGTTTGGGTGGGGTTATGCAGTGAGAGTGGGAGGGTTTGGGTGGGGTTATGCAGTGAGGGGGAGGGTTTGGGTGGGGTTAGGGGTGAGAGCAGGGAGGGGTTTGGGTGGGGTTAGGGGGGTTTGGGTGGGATTATGCAGTGAGAGTGGGAGGGGTTTGGGTGGGGTTATGCAGTGAGAGTGGGAGGGGTTTGGGTGGGGTTATGCAGTGAGAGTGAGAGGGGGGGTTTGGGTGGGGTTATGCAGTGAGAGGGGAGGGGTTTGGGTGGGGTTATGCAGTGAGTGTGGGAGGGGTTTGGGTGGGGTTATGCAGTGAGAGTGGGAGGGGTTTGGGTGGGGTTATGCAGTGAGAGTGGGAGGGGTTTGGGTGGGGGTTATGCAGTGAGGGTGGGAGGGGTTTGGGTGGGATTATGCAGTGAGAGTGGGAGGGGTTTGGGTGGGGTTAGGCAGTGAGAGTGGGAGGGGTTTGGGTGGGGTTAGGCAGTGAGAGTGGGAGGGGTTTGGGTGGGGTTAGGCAGTGAGAGTGGGGGGTTTGGGTGGGATTATGTAGTGAGTGTGGGAGGGGTTTGGGTGGGGTTATGCAGTGAGAGTGAGAGGGGTTTGGGTGGGGTTATGCAGTGAGAGTGGGAGGGGGTTTGGGTGGGGTTATGCAGTGAGAGTGGGAGGGGTTTGTTTGGGGTTTGCTGTGACAGAGGGAGGGCTCTGCCGTGATAGAGAGAGTGGTTTCAGTGGGGTTTGCTGTTGAAAATGGAAAGGTGCAAGGGTATGGTCTGTCACGAGAGGCAGAGTTTGGATAGGCTATAGGGGAGGGGATTGCAGTGTTTGGGAAGGGCTTCTCTCTGAAAGGGAAATGATAGTCTGATCTGCTAGAAAAAGGAAGGAAAAGGGGTGTTGATTACATTGAAAGAGGCAGAGCTAAGGGGTGTGGTTTGTGTTATTGATCGACACCTACCCGTTGAGCTTTTCAGTCCCGCCCTGTGGCAGTCCCCGCCGCTGTCCAATGGCAACCTCGCTCGCGTTCTCGGCCGAATACAGATTGATGGGCGAGTTATAGACAGAAGGCTGTGATTGGACAGGACCGGAAGGGGAGGTCCCGGTCACTGTGGCAGGTGACCAGGTGGAGGGGGAGGAGGAGGAGGAAGGGGGAGGAAGTGGGGATCGACCTGGGCTGGGCTTCACAGCGGCGGTGGAGGCAGGTGAGCGGGTGAAAGGGGGTGTGGGTTGGGTGGAGGCGGGGTTTTGGGTGGAGCTTGTGGAGAAAGGAGGCGGGGTTTGGTTGTGAGCGTGGTCGTGGGTGGAGCCGGCTGGACTGAAAGCGGAGGCCGCAGACGGGATGACGGAGGCCATTTTGGGCGCAGACACATGGGAGGCGCCCCCACCCGCAGCCCCACCGCCGCCCCCACCGAAGGGCCGGGCCGTCTTGTTGTAGATGGAGCTGGGAGCCGGGGGCGTGTAAGCAGTGGGCGGAGGGAGTTTGGTGACGGGGGCAGGATTAACAACCTCCCGGGGCTCGTCCTAAAGGCGGTGAGGAAACACATGCAGGCCTCTCACACACCAAACCACAGCACACACATGCACAGCTACACATGCGTCCTCAGGATCACCAGAGGAGGAAAGCCCTGGGGACTAACCTCAGCCAGCAGGTTTCAATATGTGCAACATCCTGGCTGAAGATTGGAGAACCGTGCCGTTTAACAAGGACAGGTGGTTGAAACGGAACCAAAACCTGGATTTTTTTACCTCTGGTCATCCTGGAATTAGTATTCGTTATCTGGTGCACAACACTATTAGACAGTTTCAGGTGCCAGAGTTATATTAGGAACACAAGAAGAACATCTGTATTTATTTCTATAATGTGTGGCAAACTCTTAATGGAAATCTTCAAGAGCCAATCGAAATGATTATTACTTAATTTATTTAAAGTATGTGAAGTGCTTGATTGTCTTTTTCTGCATGCAGTGCACGCAATAGCAAGGTGAGAGATTGCAGGCCTCAGATATTGTGATCCCAGGATGCAACGCTGCAGGAAAATGCAGCCAGCCACAGTGCCTGTATGACATCACAGTTCACCTCTGCAACACCATCACAAAGGGCCGTTGTGAGCATGCTCACTCAGTTCAGTGCTCCATTCTATTTCTGGCAGTGATAATACTTTGTCTCAACAATCAGCAGAGTTGACAAAATAGGCATCACAAGGCATAGAAAGCCAGCACTTTTAAGAACTTCGTTAAAGGCACTTTTGGGGAGATTATTTGATATTTTTTAGAGCATTACACAGAAGTATTCAAGTGTTCGTTGCAGAATCTTACCTTCGGTGTTGAGGCAGCCTTGGGTGTCGCAGAAGCTCTGTAACGAGATACACAGAAATACTGACTGAGACGGGCACTTCAGACTGCAAGGCTTTCAGAAAGTCAAGACAGTACTTCAGACATCAACCGTATGGAAATAATGAACACCAAACTTCAGGGCTCCCCAAATCATGGCCCTTGAGGGCCGAGAACTGCTGGTTTCCCACTTCTCCTTTACCCGAGAGTTAGGTGTAAAGACAGTCTGACCAATCAGTAGCACAATCTGCTCAATTAATTGCATGGGAGGAAAGAAAGCCATGGCTGGATCTGGATCGGAGGACCAGAGTCCTGTCTTACTCCATACCTCATCCACAGAGAGAGATGGACAAGAGGCACTTAACAGATTTTAACTGTTTTTTTTTTTTTTTACTGTGAAGGGCACTTGCAATCTCTCTGTATCTTGTGTATTGTGACAATAAAGGCATCTTATCTTATCTAAGTCCTATGAATTCTCCTTCACATCTTTCCTTGACCTCATGGTGTTTTCTATTGAGGTCAAGCAAAAGCGGTTCAGAACTGAATGACAATACGGAATTTTTTTTTGACAATTCAATCGCAGCCAAGATCTGCCCTTTGCAGACAAAGCATGTCAGGTGTCGTGATGTAACCCCCTGATTTGACTGCAAAACATTTCTCAACTGCAGTGGTTCCCAAACTCAGAGCCAGGACGCCCCTGTATTTGCTGATTTTTCTTCCAACCGGAATTGCCATCTCCGCATTTTTGTTTTAACTTGTTTTGAGAGGATAAGAAATCCCTCTGATGTGAAAACAGATATAAATAAAAACAGCTTGTTAAAATTTTGAGGTCACAATTTTGGTAGGACTGAAAACCAACATACGCAGTGGTCTCCCAGGACTGAGTTTGAGAACCACTGTTCTATTGTATAAAAAAGCACAGCACCTTAACAAATCAGCACAGAAGACAATTAGACCAAGAAAAACGCATATTGAGTGTACATTTACTACCGGGAAGAAAATTATAAGCTTTGTAATTTCACATTAAAGTTATCATTAACTTGAAAGAAGGATGCTATATTTTTTGACCTGTAACGCAGCCAGCCAGAGAGGGCACTAGTGAGCAATGTGTCTTCAGGAGACCGAGAATATGCTGATGATTGCGGTGTGTAGAACATCACCATTTCGCTCCTGTTTGAAGCAACGTTGTTCACAGTCTCCATAGATGTGGATCCACAGGTGGATCTTTCATACATTACACGTTCCGGCCAAAAAAAAAAAAAAAAAAAAAGAATATAAACTTCAGTAAAATGCAGGGTACACACTCGCGTATCCTTACTGAGGCATTCTCTGAGGGCCTGCTCGCTCCTCTGAGGAGAAATGTACCGGAATGGAATGGCAGACTTCCGCTGATTTATGGCAGAGGCTGGTGTGGCCTGAGGAGAGGTTTGCGTACCAATGATTAGCAGGTCAGGCAAGGACCCAGGAGTCAAGGACAGATAAAATAAGTGCCTGGAATTTATCCAATGACAAACACACACACACACACACACACACACAGCCCTATCACACATACCAGAACACTTAAAATACTGCGGGCTCCCGAGAGGCCTGTGTGTAATCAGGTGGAGACGGTCTGACAGACAGCTGACATTCCGCCATACTGCAATCAGCACACAATAACGGCAGCTTGTTCCCCTCGGCCCTTTTCACACAGGAAGTGAGCTGAATGAGACGCCACAGAACCTGCGACACTACTCCCAGTTCTCAACCGTTCTAACTTCCTCTGGGTAACAGCGCTACGGCGTCATCACCACAATAAACCACACAACATACTCCCAATGACCTGACAGCTACAGCTTAAAGCATCTACGGTTTTCTGACATGATAGAAGTGAGCTTAATGAAAAAGAATAAAGGTTTATCAGAAAAAGATTTTTTTGTTTCTATTGAATCTATTGCCTTGATAGAGTGATATACTTTTTTGACAAGATAATAATGGCTTGGATGCAAAAAATGCTGAAAATACATGGTGGCAATGAATACAACATTGCTTAAGAATATTATTTAGCATTAAAAATACCACTAATATAACAGAGATAAAATGTGTAATGGGGGGGGGGATTCTCTCTAGTTCATATTGCGAATCGGATTCAAAATGCCATTAACTTAACAAAGTAAAATCTGATTCATGGAAGGGTGCTTGACAATTTTGATGAGTGTCGCTCAAAACAATTCAAGGAGCCACACAACGTTTTCAAGTTAAAGCTCCGGCGAAATGTTTCAGTCATCTCCAAGGAAACCAGACACTATCAATAAATTCCAACCAATCACCATCCGTGACAAAACATGACTGTCTGTGACATCAAATTCTTCAGGTGCACGTCATGAAACCGAACTGTCAAGCGACACGTTTTCCCTGTGAAAATGATGTCATTTATGTCGAGCGACACTCACCAGAAGTGTCTAGCACCCTATGAGAACTCAGGCTTTACACTCCTGATTTGGGGTCACAAAATATTGACTCCAAGACCATCTTGGTCTACGTAGGAAGCGTTTCAGGTTCAGGTCAGGCACATGTAACACAGAGGGTAAGTATTTCTGATGTCTGGACTTAACACCACTGACACTGTTCGCTAATGAAATCTGCTTTCAGTTCAGATGTCATATGCAGTGTGAGGCAGACATTTCGGTTCTCGTCAGTCCTCCAACACAAAGGCAATGAAAATTAGGTCACAACCACGGGAAGTTCTTCAGTATCACATCCCCAGAGTCGCAGTTCTGATTGTAACAAAATCTTCACACTATCATACATCTCATTTATTTAGCTGATGAAGCAACTTAGAGTTGATTAGCCTATGCAGGGGCTAACAGGCAGTTTCACAGTCTTGAGCATATTTCAAATTTACACGAGTTCTGTTGATCTGTTATATTGTAATGCACTTCACATGCATGAAAGCATTCTTATAACATGATGTATTCTTGGAGGAGATAAAAATCCAAAAACAGACTGAAAATATCTGCTCCAAGTACAGAATAACGCAATTTTAATGGTCTCATTTTACTGTCTCACTTTCCTAATGTTAATTTTGAGGTGAAGGTAGGTCGATTATTGCTGTCAAATGAATGAAAAAGCTACATTTTTAGCAATAATGACATGTTCTCCCATAATTCAGAAGCTTGATGGAATGACCTTGTAGTTACAGCACTAAAAACACACGCCATAAGACAGTATGAATTTTCCGTCAAATAAAATGTCCTGTCCAACACAAAATTTAACACCTGATGAGTACCAATGTGATTGAATAGCGAGGATGTAAATACCACAAACTCCTCCTTTTACTTTATGTCTTTTGCGTTAATAAGTAACTTATTACTCCTTTCCGACACATCAGCATATTGTGTGATAAAAAAAAAGAATGACATTAATTGCATTAATTGATTCATATCATGATATTGCCTTACCTGTAAAAAATCTCATGTCACCTATTTTTTCCCTCTTTTTCCCCCTAGGGTTTTGCGTAACCTTTTAAGAAAATTAACAGTCTAAAAGTACTTTCAATTTTGTGCGTGTGAGACAAATACAACACCAGGACTGTGAAACTACCCTAATTGGCTCGTGAAATAGGTGGTCGTGGTTAACATCTAAAGCCACACATGAACGATCCTCCTCCGACTGTACGCCAGAATGAAAAAAAAACAGCCGATGACTCTGTGTCTCGGAGAGGAACCAAGGCGACAACGCTCTCCAGAGTGAAACTGGCAAGACGAACATTTCCATTCCAACACGGGGTAGGACAAAGAAGAAAAAAAAAACACCAAATGAAATTGATCTTCCCACCAGTGCCAGTCCTCAAGATTTATGCAACTTTTTTCCCGAGACTGTCTGCTACTTTACCCTAGGTTGGCATGTTACCACAGTTTTGATTTGTTTAATCTCTGTCTGGATTTGTTCGCAGAGTTATCTTCAAATCATTGAGTAAATAACTGCATCGCCCTTATCAGCTGGATGCCAACCTATATATCACAGCCGGCCGGATGGAGGTGACAGCCCTCAGGGAAGTGCGAAATGATTGGGACGCCCAATTAATCCCCATTTTTCCCCCATTTGAAGCCAACTCAGTCCTGGAATTCCACCAGGAGTAGGGCAGATGGGGAGGGACAAAAAATGTAATTATTTCGCTTTCCCTTTTTCCAAGGTAAATAAGAACATCCTGAAATTGTGTAAATTCAACTGTAGACCTCGCCTTCCACTGAAACCCCCCCAACCATTTTCAACATCACTCCTGTGTCCTTGAGTACCACTGTGTGTGCTTGTGTTTGTCAAACCACAAGTGTAATCCAAGTATTCTGACTAGCTGATAATTTTCATTGATAAAGTGATTTCACATTTAGAGTGATTAAAATCACATCAGGGCAGAGATAAATTAGCTCGCCATGAAGAATAAACCCCTTTTCCAAATTCAGCTAACTATACGACACAGTGAACAATTACATATGATGAGGTCACCACTGTTCGTCACTGAATAAATTAATAACCACGCATCATAACTGGGTTGAAAGGGGTTTTGAGCTTAAAATCATGCATATAAATGTGAAAAGCGTAAAAAGAAAAACTTAGGAGTTCAATTAACTCCAAAAATCAGCAATTGCACTTGTCGTTTGAATAAAAACTAGCCAATACTGTTGCACTCCAGGGACAAGTTCGAGTATCCGTGATCAAATGCACCCAAAATGTCGGCAGCGTTTAGCTGGTCGAAAGTGCAGCTCAGTTCTTCACTGGATTAAGTGATTTAAATTTGTTTTAATGTGTTTTATTTCTGACTGAACCAAGGAGGTACTCTGTCCTCCATTAACTGACACGTAACACTGCACAGAAACAGTCCCTCGCAGCAGGGTTTCTATCTCGAGTGTGCGGAGCGTTACTCCCAGAGGGGAATGGATGTGGTCATTCTTGGATGGAGGGAGAATTTCCTACCACCAGAAATGTACCAGGTGTCTCCAACCTCAAAAATGTACCAGGAGCTGTGCTGTATTTGAGATAATCTACAAATTTCCAATTGCAAAAGGCTTTCTAAAAAAGCGGTACAATTTTTTTTTTATAGAAGCATAATTTATTCCATGCATAATGCATTTTACCATTTGTTTTTTTTATTCAAGGAATCACCCAAGAACATTTATTAAGTTACTATAGGCTACAAGGCGACACTGGAACAATACTAGGAGTCCAAATTCTTTCAGTTTCCCCTGAAGTCCCTCTTTGTCCTGCAACTCCACAGCTATTTTTTCTCTGACGGTTCAAGTCTGAGGGCTCTACAGAGCGTTGAGGCTGAAATCATGGGATTTGCTGAGTTCCCCATCCATCTGAGCATTAGGGGCTGGCGCATAACTCCGGCCTAATGATCGGGGCACTTGACCGGGACTTAGAAGGTCAGTGGCTCAGCCCCAGTGTTGCTCCAATAGAGGTTAATGCAGCTGCGGGCCCTTGAGCGAGGCCCTTCACTCCAGTGGGAATTGACCCCAGCTCAGTCTAATTAAATGTAAGTTGCGTTTAGCATACATGCTAATGCTAAAATCCCATTTAAGGACTATGAACCATACAGTTTTGCAAAATTAGCATGAGTAATGCCATATTATTAACACTGCCATGGAAACCGTTTCAGCCAATGAATCACTGGTACATGTCTCCTCTGACAGGCATCAGCTGACCAAACAAAAACCTACACAGGTAAGAGCCCGATCACAGATTCTGCAAAGGGTCAAAACCGTTGAATTCGCATGATTCAGTACAGTATATATGAAAATAGCTTGCAGGCTATCCCTGCCCCAAGTAAGCTGCCAAACCCTTGGAATGTAAATCAAAACAGCACGGATTCAGCAGGCAGCCACATAACCCGACATGAAAGCTGTCAATCAAGTAGGTCCACTGTGTCCCCACACAGGCGGGAGGTGGGGAGAGTTTTGGGACAGCTTACATAATGCGGTGAAGTGTTACTCTTGAGTCATTTCAACAAAAATAAATGTTTGACCACAGAGTTTAAGCCTGCCGATCCGTGGTAATCCACCTTGTTCCTGCAGATCTACTGTCCAGTGCATTTTATCCCCAATCACAGCTACAGGTCTCCCTCAGTTACTAAATAAGGGGTGTGCAAAACTTTAAAAAACCTTCAGGATGGTACATCTCCAGCTATGGAGCTGGTTACCACTGCCGCTCAATAAATGTTCGACTGACCAGCGGTTACAGAACATCTGCATGACAGTTTCCACTTGTCTTCTTTCAGTTCAAAAACATACCAAAGTTGGCCAGAAGGCTCAGTCATTATAACCAGCGTTTCTCATAATATTTGGATCAGGGAGAGTGAATTATCTAAACCAAGAAAAACTAACAAGCAGACTAATGAACTAATCCTCATGAGTTGATGAACGACCTAGAGGAGTGATTATTTTCTCAGAAAAATAACCTTTTAGCTGCCTCAACCTTTTGGTAGAGCACATTTTGCGTCACTGCATCTAATTGATTTTAAGTCAACCTGACTAACCCGTCTCGAGCACTCCACTGAGCTATGTTATGCTGAAAAAAAATCCTTTCAGTGAAATTCAACTCATCTTTCAATTAGATACAGTGACTCAAAATCTACTCTGGCAAAGGGCTGAGCAGGCAGTTCGAGGGTTAAAGAGCGATGCTGAGAGTCTTACCTCTTCAGTGTGAGCTTCAGGCTGCCCGAGCAGGCCTTGATTTTGTTTTGGGCCTCCAGGTGGTTCATTCCCTCGGTGGCCACGCCGTCGATCGACAGGAGGACGTCCCCGACAGAGATGTGAGCTCTCGCTGCCTTACCTCCGTCTGTCAGCTGCAAAGATACAGAGACGCAGGTCCCGGGTTACAACTCCAAACACACTGTTTTACAGCAGTAGCGCACACAGGGCCACACCATACTGGAGGGTTACAGTTCCAAAGCTGATTAGAGAAAGAGTTTTACAGTTCTCCTACAGACCAATGCCACAGGAGAGCGATGTCTATATCCACAGGGTTGCAGCTTCAAACACATAGTCTCACAGCTATAGCACACATGCAGAGTGACATCATACTGGACGGCTGCAGCTCTAAAACAGATAATGGAAAGAGCTTTACAGCTCTCCTGCAGGCCGAAGCCACAGGATAGAGAAAACCTCAATCAGCAGGGTTACAATGACAAACAGATAGTTTCACGGTAATATGACAGCGAATAACAGCACATAGCAGGGTTTGAGTTAAACAACAGATACGAGTGAGAGTTTTACAATTCCTCACAAAGCAATGCCATAGGGTGGGGACAAAATATCTACTATAACAGACAACATAATCTATAGAGAGAATCTAATACGCGTTGTTCAAATTTACCAGTGCTTTCACTTTTTTCGGTGCTAAGCTTAATTTTTTGTCCAACAAGCTGAGGCAATACAAGGATTCAAATTTGGTATGCTCGTTAACCGGTTAAATTCAAGTTTTTCCACTTAAGTTTTCCCGTACGTTGGTTCTAAGACAGAAAAAGGATTTTTTCATATTGTATGACAGTGCCACTTTCAGTGCTGTGAAAAAGTATTTGCCCCCTTCCTGATTTCGTTTTTTTTTTTTTTTGCATATTTGTCACACTTAAATGTTTCAGATCGTTAAACAAATTTTAATATTAGGCAAAGATAACCGAGTAAATACAAAATGTAGTTTTTAAATTATGATTTCATTTCTTTTTTTTTAAAGATTATTTTTTGGGGATTTTCACCTTTATTTGACAGCTGCAGTGTACAGAGAGACAGGAAGGTTGGGGAGAAGAATGGGGAAGACATGCGGCAAATGTCCCAAGCCGGAATCGAACCCGGGTCGCCGCGGCAAGGACACAGCCCCCATGGTGCGCGCGCCCAGACCAGTGAGCCAAAGGGGCGCCCCATGATTTCATTTCTTAAGGGGAAAAAGCTATCCAAACCTACCTGCCCCTATGTGAAAAAGCAATTGCCCCCGCTTGTTAAATTATGAATTAACTGTGATGAACCATATTTTTTGAGTTCAATTTACTAGCCGCACCCAGGCCTGATTATTGCCAGACCTCTTAAACCAGGAAATGACTTAAAAAGATCCCGTTTGATAAAGTGAAGTAGGCTAAAAGATCTCAAAAAGCAACACATCATGCCGCAAACTAAAGAAATTCAAGAACAGATAAGAAACAAAGTAATTGACATTTATCAGTCTGGAAAGGGTTACAAAGCCATTTCTAAGGCTTTGGGACTCCAGCAAATCACGGTGAGAGCCATTATCCACAAATGGAGAAAACTTGGAACAGTGGTGAACCTTCCCAGGAGTGGCCAGCCTACCAAAATTACTCAAAGAGCGCATCGACGATTCATCCAGGAGGTCATAAAAGAACCCAAAACAACATTTAAAGAATTACAGGCCTCACTTGCCTCAGTTAAAGGTACACTATGCAAGTTTGTTTACTTCCTGCACAATTTTATTTTTGTCTCAATTCGCCGACATCTCTCCACGATCCGCTAGCTGCCTGCCCCTAAATTCACTGTAAAAAAAAAAAAAAAAGGCTCTGGAGACCGCACAGGCGTCTACAAACTGCAAATAAACACAAGGGGCACAGGCTGTGCCCCATAACATAACAAACCGTCCCGGCCAATCACAGACAAGAGTTGACAGTTATGGAAGCATGGTAAGGAGGGAACTATGGGAGGGAGGGGCAGGCTACCTCTGTTTTGTTTGAGTTTGAATGTCAACAGAAGTGAAAGTAAACAAACTTGCATAGTGCACCTTTACAGTCTGAGTTCATGATTCAACAATTAGAAAGAGACTGGGGAAAAATGGCATCCATGGGAGAGTTCCAAGGCGAAAACCACTGCTGACCAGAAAGAACACAAAGGCTCGTCTCACATTTGCCAAAATACATCTTGATGATCCCCAAAACTTTTGGGAAAATATTCTGTGGACTGACGAGACAAAAGTTGAACTTTTTGGAAGGTGTGCGTCCCGTTACATCTGGCGTAAAACTAACATAGCATTTCATAAAAAGAACATCATACCAAAAGTCAAACATAGTGGTGGTAGTGTGATAGTTTGGGGCTGCTTTGCTGCTTCAGGACCTGGACAACTTGCCATCATTGATGGATCCATGAATTCTGCTCTCTAGCGGAAAATCCTGAAGGAGAATGTCCGACCCTCAGTTCGTGACCTCAAGCTCAAGCGCACTTGGGTTATGCAGCAGGACAATGATCCAAAACACACCAGCAAGTCCACCTCTGAATGGCTTAAAAAAATAAAATAAAATGAAGGTTTTGGAGTGGCCTAGTCAAAGTCCGGACTTAAATCCGATTGAGATTCTGTGGCATGACCTTAAACAGGCCGTTCATGCTTGAAAACCCTCCAATGTGGCTGAATTAAAACAATTCTGCAAAGAAGAGAGGTCCAAAATTCCTCCACAGCGATGTGAAAGACTCATTGTCAGTTATCGCAAATGCTCGATTGCAGTTGTTGTCCCCAAGGGTGGCACAACCAGTCATTAGGTTTTGGGGGCAATTACTTTTTCACACCGGGCCAGGTAGGTTTGGATAGCTTTTTCCCCTTAATAAATTAAATCATCATTTAAAAACTGCATTTTGTATTTACTCTGGTTATCTTTGTCAAATACTAAAATTAGTTTGATCATCTGAAACATTTAAGTGTGACAAATATGCAAAAAAATAAGTAATCAGGAGGTGGGCAAATACTTTTTCACGGCACTGTACATCTTCTGTATCTGCTGGTTGCAGCACTTCACTGAAGCTACATCACACTCATATTATATTCAAACCCAGGACACCATGCTTTTAAGACCACAGCATTACATCAAAAGGAAAATATCTAGATCTTGTACATCATTTTACGCGCAGAACATTTCCCTGTGATTCAGCAGGACATATTAGGGATCATTAGGATCTCCACTAGAATTTATAATAGGCCTGATATTCCACAGGTTTGAACAGAGCAGCTACATTTGATGAACCCATATATGGGTCTGTAGTTTTTATGGGGAGAGCACTGGAGCGAATGAGTGAGAAAGGCATAGGATCAGACAGAGACGAGGAAAATGGGAGTGAGAGAGAAAGAGGGATTAAACACATCAAACGAAGGACAGACAGAGGTTGATGAAAGAGAAAGATCGAAGCTCATGTTAAGACTTGTATGCAGGAATGTAAACAAATAAACCCCTTGTTACAGACAGTACTCCTCTGTCATGAATTTAGCCGTTCTCTATTCGTATATTAAGGAAGCCAAGCTCTGGAAAAAAGCAGATCTTTATCTGATCTTAGCAGACAAAAAAAGGACCCATGGCCCTGCAGCTCACAGGCCCAATAACTGATCCAGTTGTTCAGCATTTCTGAGAAAAGCTTCGCAAAGATTCAATGGTGTATGAATACAGCGCACTAAAATGTACGAGGTGAATCTGGCCATTGGTTTCACTGGAGATGACTGCGAAAGATTTTCCCATTATCAGTAAATGAAATTCAATTAGCAAAAAAAAAATTTGTTAAAAATCAAAAAATGTGCATTTTTCAAAAATGTGGGCAGTGCTGTTAGACGTTGCCCCAAGGAAGGTCCATACCAAATTTGAAGTAAATCGAGCCAGTATTTTCGGGAGAAGAAGATTTTTAAAGATTTTGCTAATGGATGACGATCACGATCACGACTACAACGCCGTACGCCGCCTGATCAGAACTCACGGCCTATCAGCCGGTGAGCTAAAATAGAGGGATTTGGAGGGAGATGCACAGTTTCAACTTCCCCCGCAAGTGTAATTCATTCTATTGTTACAGGGCACTTACTACTACAGTACATTTGACATTACTAAAGCTCGCTCTTAACGCAAAAACAGCGGATTTTCTGGGAATTACGATCCGAATGTTTTAATCAGTCAGTTCACTTCTGTCTTTATTTTACCAAAACATTTTGTGACACCCAAGGGCAGTTCAATTGCCTTTCACTTCAAGAACATTCTTATCCTTTTCCCAGCATGCTGTGGGAGAAATGAAGGCTATAACAGTTGCAAAAAAGTACAACAAGAGAGGGAGAGAAACAGGGGTGAAGCCCCTAGAGTGCTTTTAGGAGTTATGGGCCTCGCACAGGGGCCTAGCAGCAGATTTCATCGCAACTTCATCTCTCTACATGCAAGTCAGAATCCGAAAGTCCCACCACAGGCTACCAGATGCCTTACAGAAGCCAATCAAGCAAACTACCAATCAGCTACCCTGGCAGCCATTCTGCAAAACTGCAAAGCATTTGAGATCTCTGGTTCAAGAATAATAACGGGACTCATGTTTAAAAAGCTGCCCTGTGTTTGGCCACGCTCAGAGTTACATCGCTTTAGGTGCATGTGACAGGGAACCGTAATGGCACAGGAATAGCTCGCACACTCAACAATGGAATTCCACTCCACATAGCGTGATACAACCGCGACTATAGAGAGACAAGAGGGGAAAGAACTATGTAATCAAACAAGCACAGTCAGGGACCAAAAATAGATTCTATTTTTTCTGCGAGGGGATTAAATATAGACACGTATATTTTAATGTAAAATCAGAAAACTGTGTCGTGTGATATGAGAAAAAGTAACCAAAAGGAAAAAACTTTGACCCCCTGTCATCCCTGGCTATAATTATCCAGCACAGTGGAGAGTCGCACGGCAGGTCAAACCTGTGATATCGTCCCTGTGACATTTTACCAAAGAAGGATCTATGTACAGAGAGAGAGAGAGAGAGAGAGGGGGGAGGGAGGGAGAAAGCGAGAGACATCCAAACTCGTGATAGCTCGCATGCTTGCAAAAATGTAAACATGGGCCTTTCTTCAGAAAATATTTCTCAACCATGAAATTGGTCTTTGTTATTGATATTTCTTCCCGTGCAGGCCATGTTCAGGAATCAAAGCTGTCATCGTCAGGAGTCCAGACAAATTCCACGCCGACCAATTCCATTCCAAAAACAACTGGGAATAATTTGTTTAAACTGTCTCCGGAGAAGAGAACTATGCGCAGTTGTGCTATAAGCACAAGTATTCAACTGTACACTTCCAGAATCAGATTGAGCAAGAGCGGAACTGAATTTTCCCTAAATGCTACTCAGCCGATCTCATTCAGATCCCTTACGATCTAATAAACATTCTTACTGCACTGTGTCAATACAGTGTTTATTCAACTTGGTATACATTACAAGTCAAAAGTTTGGAAGCAAGATCAAATTTGTACAAAAAAACATAGTTTCATTGGCATACTTTGCAACAAAATAAACATGATTATTATATAAACAGTCACTAATCAGAATACATTTTTACTCAAATTATCAGGCCCATATTACTAGGCCCATAGTCCTTGTGCCTGTCGGATTGCCGTTGGCATCCGGTGGGCTGTAAACCATGACATAAAGTGAATAATGCAAACTGTGATTTGTTTTTTTACTTTTTCACTGAAGTTGTGACTCTTGCAAATCCTCTCAACCCAAAAACTAAGCCCCTCCTTTCTTTTATTAACATTTATTCAGCAATGGTCTGGTAACATCAATGTATACAGTACCTAAAGGTAAATAGAGGAAAATGGTGCATATCAATGAAAGAAAAGTTTAATCATGCAGTAAATACATCCCAAAATCCATAGATTTCATACTGGTTTTTAAGAAAGGCATTGTTAACAGAAACTTGAAGTTGCTTCCAAATTGACCTGTATTGGCCTTGCTTCCAAACTTCTGACCTGTAGAGTATCAACAATTTTCAATAACAATTCTACTAGCGCAAAGAACGCACTTTCTAGTGATAACAAAATAATTCTTACTTCCTCAGATCCAGTTGTTGAAGATCCAGACATTAAACTCTCCAGCTAACCCCTCACTCAGCAGCTCCAGAGGAACCAGACAAATTAACCCCAAGACCTCTGGCATTTTTCTTTTTTTTTGGGGGGGGGGTAGGGTATGGCTATGATTGGATATAGTGGTGATACAAGTTTTGTTGCTGAAATCAGGATTGACATTTGATTAAATAATAAACCAAAAACACAAAATTCTGCTGTATTTTTTTAAGTTTGACTTGAGAATTGCGTCGACGCTGACCTGATGCACTGGCCAAGTTATGCTTGGTCTTTCTGAAAAGAGTTCCATCTCTAGTTTCAGGTGATAATGATTATGCCTGGGTTGAGTGAAGCAGGTCTTTTTCCAGAAGCATTCGAATGTCGCATGTCTTTGATTTTTTCGCGGCTTCTGTAATGAGATGGTTCTAATTTCAAATGGTGTTCTTCAGATATACGTGTTTTGGACTAAATGATAAATTATTCTTTTAGAAGCGTCAAATCCCCCCAATGGAAAAAGTGTATGCCACCGTGTATGTTACATGCAGTTTATAACAGCTGATACGGTATTACTCTGTTCTAGACCTGGTTTGAAATCCATCAGGTGCAATGGGGTAAAAAATAGATGATCATGCTTATGAATGAATTTCACAAAACCATTAAATTAACAAAATGTTTACTGAACAGCAGAAATAAGTGAACCATGTAACGTTCATGCAACCATTATTTACACAGACAGATCAACTGAGAACTCGATGCTGTTTAGAAGAGATGACCTATGGGATCTTTGTGGGAGTTGAGATGTTAGGTTGGTAGCCATGTATCAGATGTAATGGGATTATCAGCAGGTGAGCGCATGCAGAACGTTAACTGGATAAATCCTGCAAAAAGACTTAACTCATTTACACTAACAAAAAGTTAATGGAAGCATCAATCAGGGAGCTAACAGCTCAGTTTTATAAACTGATGCAAAGGAAGTGGCTGCAATGACCCTCATTAGTATATGGCCGAGGCAACCAACCTTATTCAAGGAGACCCATTGCCCTGTAGGTCTTTATTCCCACCCAAACAAAGCACACCTCACTAAAGAGCCACAGCAGGGCTGCTAAGCCCTGTTCCTAGAGATCTATCATCCTGTAGGATTTCACTTCAATCCCGACAAAACACACCTCAATCAACAGCTAGAGCAGAGCTACCCAACCTTGTTCCTGGAGAGCTACCATCCTGAAGGTTTTCAGTCCAACCCCAAAAAAGCTCACCTCATTCAGCAGCTAGGACTCACTCCGATCAGTTATTATGCAAATCATTCTTTTTTTAAAGCCAAAAAATCAATTGAAGTCTGCCATCGGTAAGAATATTCTAATCAGTTAAATGCGGAAGGACATTGGAATTTTCCCAAAGCTATCTTGAGCAAGGACAGACCACTAAACTTCCATGTTTTTGAAGGCCCGTTTGTGGCTTTTAAATTTGCGGCAAACCATGGAGGCACTGTTTGCCTAACGAGCACACAAATGCCTGGCCTCAAATTCAAACCTTGGCACGCGCAGTAGCCTCTGTGTGACAGAGAATACGGATATCCATCTTTTTTGACAAATGCAATGAACTGGGAATTTGAAGGCTTCCTAAAAAAACACTGATGTATTTAAATAACTTCTGATGCATGCAGTGGTTGAGGTCCATTGGTTGAAAGCCACCATTTTTAGAACTATGAAATATGCATGCAGCAGCGCGTTCATGAACATTCTGAGGTTATTATAACTCTTTTGGCACAAAATTTCATCTTTGTCAAGTCAGGGTCTGTAATCAGGGAAAAAAACTCTGGAGTCTGAACTCCTGGGCAATGGTATATCAAACCCGCCAGGCAAACAGAGAGCACACATTCATAATAAATGTTCCAGTAGAAACCTTGTGACTCCCTAAAGGAATCCTATCAAGTAAGAGAGTTCTTTGTTGGGAAATTGGTTGAGCTGAATTGAGATGATTTCATATTCTAAACACCAAAGATAGAGGGCCTAAAGAAGGACTAAAAATGGTTCCTTCAAGTAGACAAGCCAAGGAACCTTTTTTCTGAGAGTACAGGACAGTCATTATCTTTAAATTTCTACTTTCACCATGACTGGCACAGGATTATGGCTACCCCTGTCTTTCCTCAAGTCCACAGTCACATTTGTGTAGGGCAGGGTGGTATGGAATGTCAATACCACATTATTTTTGACTTAATACCTCAATATCAATATTGTGGCGAAATGGTAGTGATAATATAGGATGGTGCTATCACAAAATATTTACACAATGCGATTTTTGATGAACAGTCATTAGTAATATGGATATGATGACCTTGCAGGTACAGGCAACAGTTAGAACAGTCTAATACGTGCATAAAACTCCATTCCTTCACTGCAATACATCCTCAAGCACCAAAAAAGAGACAACACTTATGTCATATCATGATATTACAATACCCAAAATCCCTGACAATGTCTTGTAGAAATATTGCCCAGCCCTACATTTGTGTACGTTACATGCAAACGTATAGAGTCCAGATGTCAGAAAGCACAAATCTTACATTGTGACTGTTCCACCCATTGTCACTGTCAGCTGATTTCACACATTTTTATACCTTCTAGCTGGAGAGTTTGTGCTAATTAGCCAATCCAGCTACCAGTAACTAAATACTGGCGAGGAATTGTCCTGTCTGAACCTGGGGAAAACATCATGGTGCCAACTGCTGGCGGCCATTGTTGCAAATGTATACAGAAGCAAGTGATGCATTGTGGAAATACTGTGGGCCCAGTGCAGGTTAGGCATGCAGGCCTGTCCTGTCTTCCCTTAAATGGAAATAAAAACACTGGAGGATGAGTCATGCTAAACCTGTACATGTTTGCCAATTCTAACTGCTCATGGTATGAACGGGAATGAACTGGCCTGGAACTAGCTTTTAACAACTAGGTAGCCTTCATCCGGGCAGGCTACATTCCTGATGATCAAATTACAGTAAAATGGTGCCCTAGTATCATAAATCATAGAGCAGTCTATTCTGTACCATCCATTCCTCCATTACCTTTGCTGCTTAGTCCAGCTCAGAATCATGCAAACTGGGGAGCAGAGTTTATCCCATCATGCAAAGGTTCAGAGCCCAGACCACACCCAGGACAGTTAAACAATCCAGCACAGCGTTCACACACTGTTCACTCACACTTATTGGCAATTTGGCCTAACATGCATATATGTGGACTGTGGAGTTTCAAAAATGGGGGTAAACCAGAGAACCTGGAGTAATCCCACAAGAACACGGGGAGAACATGCAAACCTAACAGAAAGGCCCCAGCCTGGATTCAAACCCGCAAACTTCTTGCGATGAGGGGTCAGACTGCGACCCAGTTTACTCCTGTTTCATACCAAGATGTGTTGTCGTCTTTATTCATCACCCATCAGTGATAAATTTTGGCCAACTGCCACTGTAATCATTTTATCAACAGAGGCTAAGAATAATTTTTCTGGATTTCACATATTTCACTGAACTTGAGAGCTTTGACTAAGTAAGCACGCCCACAGGAAACGCCCAAAGCACTTATCGCAACTCTAGCAAAGTAAAGTCTCTTTATATCAACCACTACTGAAAGAATATTTATCAGACACACCAAAACTGAATTGCCTTTACGATCGGTATTTTCCCACAGCGTAGAGAGGCACATACAGTGTGAGCATAAAAACTACAGTGAAGTTATTAAACGCAGGAAGTGGATTTCAACATTCCTGTCCAAACTAAACTCTCAGTCGAAGCGATAATGGAATTCTCTGGCCTCTTCAGCCAGCTGCAGACAAAGATTAAACAACTATTTCCACGGACAGGAAGAGCCGTTATCTACCACAAGCCATTATCTACGGTGGCCAAACCAGGCCATAAACGAGGCACATTGCTCACCGAATCCACTGAACATATATCTCAAACACACATGACCTTCCAGTTTTCATCCATCTATCCATCCATCCATACATTCATCCATTCATGATCTAACGTGATAATTACTGTTCAGGTGTGAGGGAGCAGTCTATCCCAGCATGCAATGGGACAGAGGCGGGCATGTCTGAGTTCCAGATACATGAAACTCTAATTACAACACTGGTATGGATACAAATATAGAACTACTTATTTCTGTGCCACAACCATAAATGACTGGAGAAGAAGTACAAAAGGTTATAAACTCAACAGGCAAAACAGCCTAACTGTGCACTCACTATTACCTTACCACTAAACTGTACATACTGTGGCCTGTTCACGAAAGAACAAGACAGTATACAATATCATATTTTCCCAGGTCTTGGTACGAGCAAGACCCCACTTACTAAATGTTGTTTTGTCAGCCATGGTTTCACACAATGAGGGGGAAACACACCCTTGTTAGTGATCACTGGAGTCAGAACAGCATAATGGCCGGGGTGTCATGGGCTCGTAACATTGAGGATTTGATTCCCAGCCGGGTCATTAAAGCTGGCAAAGTACTGAATCTGCACCACGAAAGTGAAGGTATACTGCCCTCAATAATTATTGGCACCCCTGGTTAAGATGTGCTCTTTAGCTTCTAATAAATTCAGTTTTTTTCTAAATATTATAGGACCACAGTGAAAAAAGAGGAAAATCCAACCTTTAATTCAAGCGCATTTATTCAGTAGGAAAAAAATCCCACATTAAGAAATAATTCTTTTACATCAAATCATGTGTGCCACAATTATTAGCACCCCTGATGTTAATACTTTGTACAACCCCCTTTTGCCAACAAAACAGCACCTAATCTTCTCCTATAATGTTTCACAAGATGGGGAGAATACAGAAAGAGGATCTTTGACCATTCCTCTTTGCACAACCTCTCTAAATCATCCAGCGACCTGGGTCCTCTCCTCTGCACTCTCCTCTTCAGCTCACTCCACAGGTTTTCAATGGGGTTGAGGTCTGGGGACTGAGATGGCCATGGGAGGAGCTTGATTCTGTGTCTGGTGAACCATTTCTGTGTAGATTTGGCCACATGTTTAGGGTCATTATCTTGCTGAAAGACCCAGTGACGATCCATCTTCAGCTTTCGGGCAGAGGCCACCAGATTTTGATTTAAAATGTCCTGGTATTTCAAAGCGTTCATGATGCCATGCACCCTAACAAGGTTCCCAGGGCCTCTGGAAGAGAAACAGGCCCACAGCATCACGGATCCTCCCCCACACTTCACAGTGGGCATGAGGTGCTTTTCTGCATACTCATCTTTTGTGTTCCGCCAGACCCACTTAGAGTGTTTGTTGCCAAAAAGCTCAATCTTGGTCTCATCTGACCAAAGCACATGGTCCCAGTTGAAGTCCCAGTACCGCTTAGCGAACTCCAGACATTTGCGTTTATGATTGTGAGTGAGAAAAGGTTTTTTCCGTGCATGCCTCCCAAACAGCTTGTTGGCATGTAGATAGCGCCTGATGGTTGTTTTGGAGACTTTGTGACCCCAAGATGCTACCATTTGTTGCAATTCTTTAACAGTGAGCTTTGGAGAACTTTTTATTTCTCTTACCACCCTCCTCACTGTGCGTGGTGGCAAAATAACCTTGCGGCCCTCGTCCAGGCTTGTTTACCACTGTTCCAGTTGTTTTAAACTTCTTAATGATTCCTCTGACAGTAGATATGGGCAGGTGCAGGCGAGAGGCTATTTTCTTGTAGCCATTGCCTGATTTTCTGCCTTACTTGAATGGTGTGTTCCATTTGTCTTTCCCATGTTGAAGAGTGGATAAGAAAATGGCCTCTGTGTCACGCCATATTTATACCCCAGGAAACAGGAAGTGATGAATTACTAATTAAATGTTCCTAGATACTCTGATCAATTTGGTGACAGAAATGTTCAATTACATTTATTTCCTAGGAATTGTTAGGGGTGCCAATAATTGTGGAACAGGAGATTTTATGAAAAATAATTATCTCTTAGTCAGGGATATTTTTTTCCCTTAAAATTAGTTGAAGGTTACATTTTTCTACAATTTTCAGGTGAAACAGCAATAAAAATTTAATTTATTTTAAGATGAATTACTAATTAAATGTTCCTACCACATCTTAAGGGTAGACCTAGATACTCTGATCAAGAGCATGAGACCAGCTTTCTAAACTAGGGACACTGGTAGGAATGACATGAAATACAGAGCCTACAGGGACACTGGTAGGAATTTCCTTAGAGCATGTCTTTCTAAAGCCAGAGTCTTGGTCAGGGACACTGGTAGGAGTTTCCTATAAAGCATGTCTTTCTCCAGAGTCTTGGTCAGGGACACTGGTTTTTTTCCTATAGAGCATGTCTTTCTAAAGCCAGAGCCTTGGTCAGTTGACACTGGTAGGAGTGTTCCCACATTTTTCTAAAGCCAGAGCCTTGGTCAGGGACACTGGTAGAGTGTTCCTATAGAGCATGTCTTTCTAAAAGAGCCTTCAGGGACACTGGTAGGAGTTTCCTATAGAGCATGTCTTTCTAAAGCCAGAGCCTTGGTCAACACTGGTAGGGGTTCCAATAATGTCTTTCTAAAGCCAGAGTGGTCAGGGACACTGGTAGGAGTGTTCTGTATAGAGCATGTCTTTCTAAAGCCAGAGCCTTGGTCAGGGGTAGGAGTGTTCCTAGAGCATGTCTTTCTAAAGCCAGAGCCTTGGTCAGGGACACTGGTCGGAGTCCTATAGAGATGTCTTTCTAAAGGAGCCTTGGTCAGGGACACTGGTAGGAGTGTTCCTACAGAGCATGCTTTCCCAGAGTCTTGGTCAGGGACACTGGTAGGAGTGTTCCTATAGAGCATGTCTTTCTAAAGCCAGAGTCTTGGTCAGGGACACTGGTAGGAGTGTTCCTATAGAGCATGTCTTTCTAAAGCCAGAGTCTTGGTCAGGGACACTGGTAGGAGTGTTCCTATAGAGCATGTCTTTCTAAAGCCAGAGCCTTGGTCAGGGACACTGGTAGGAGTGTTTCTATAGAGCATGTCTTTCTAAAGCCAGAACCTTGGTCAGGGACACTGGTAGGACTACTTCACCTAACCTCATATACAAATCTTTGAGTGCAGAGGAATCTAGAAGGCCAAGCGTACATATATGTGTGACAGTGCATGGGGGATCTGTCTGGGACTCGAACCCAGAACCACTTTCTTGTGAGAAAACAGTGCCAACCACTGCGAGGCCAAAGGTTATAATTGAATGAATACCCTCTCGTTCCCCACGCATCTGACATTGGAGATTGTAAATAGTAATGAGTACCCTTTTATTGATTGCAATGAATCATTAATAATGAAGGAAAAATTATTGCTCTCCTTGGCTTGTGTTAAAAGCTGGACTTCCGCGATATTGATTAACTATAAAGTACCATCAATAATTGCTTCAAAACTCCATATTTAGATCCCTGGGGTTAAGCGACAAATTGTGGCACGACAGCAGTCAGACAGCGAGTCCTCGCCTGAATTTTGTGCGAGTGAGTAATGCTAATCTCTGACAGCCTTTGGAGTTTGGACGGAGGTATTAGTGACCCTTCTGGCTGTCAGCTTTGACAGGAAGATTCAGTGAGTTTGTGATTGATGCAGACCACCTGTAACTCATACTGGATACACAGAGCAAAACTAGGCCACTCAACTCAAAGGAAATTTTTGCTCCTGTATTGCTAAAAATCAGGCCAAAAAGAAGAAAAATAAAGCAAAATTTATGACCTTGAGGCAGTATCACTTTTCCAAATGACATGAGTAAAGCCATTAATAAAGCATAACGCTGAGGCCTCCAGTCTTATCCAAAAAGGGCCAAAATGGGTCCAAGGCTTCGCTTCAGTCCAGCATTGTGACACCTGTCTCAACTAATTAACCAATCATGGGCTTCAATTAAGACCTTGTTAGGTAAAATTAGGCAACATACTCTTTGCGCTGGGCTATATCGGTTAAGATTAGGCACTTCAGATACAAAGGACTCCAAGTAAGCTATATAAAACAGAGGAGTTGACAAAGCACTTGCATTTTGTTTATTAACCAGTGTGGCATGTACTACATCATACTCAGACACCATAACTAAGCAAAAATGATCTCCATGAGCCCAACAGGAGAAGAGCCATAGAGTTGGGGGAGAGGTCCCAGGACTTTGAGGGGTGGACAGGAGGGATGTGATGGGAAATTAGTCAATCTGGGAGCAACCTGTGGCCTTGCGGATAATTAGTTTGACTGGGACTCAGAAGGTTGGTAGATCAAGCCCCACTGTAGCCACAATAACACCATTACAGCTGTCGGGTCCAAGAGGTAGAGCCTTAATCCAGGCTGGACTTGTCCCCAACTTAGTCTAATCAACTGTCAGCGGCTTTGGATAAAGGAGTCAGACAAATGACTGAAATTCAGCAGTACGCAATGATGAAATGCAAAGAAAAAAGTGAAAAGAGTATAAAGGAGTGAGCATGTAGCCTCCTGGATAACACAACTTGCTGGAGCCCAGAGGGTTGATTGTTCAAGCTAAAGTGGTGCAGTTGGGCCCTGGCGTGAGGCATTAAACCCCACATAGCTCCACACAAGATTGGCCCCTGCTTACTCTAATTAACTGTAAGTCACTGTAGATGAAGGTCAGATGAATGACTGTAATGTGACGTGACTCACTCTAGAGATGGTGAGGGGCATGTTGAAATCTTTGCCCCCCTGCAGTCTGAACCCCCAGGGCCCGGGGCCCCCGAGGGCCACGCTGTAACTGCTGCTCATGGCCCGCTGGTCTCGCTCCACACGCGGCTCCACAGATCACGTCAGGTGAGAGTGTCCAGGTGACCCCAACTCCCAGCACTGTCTTCGTACAGCCCTGCAGAATGACATGTGAAACCATCGGTCACTGTGGAGGCATTAGCCGCAGTCTTTGAATCCCAAATCATCACTATTACCATTCTAAATATCACTCATGGCAGAACGTTTGTTTACAATCAAAATCATCCGTCTCACAAGACCGAAGTGCTTGGTGTTGTGTAAGCCATGCGATTTTTTGTTTTCAAGCAAAATATGAAGACTCATAAAAGCAAAATTTAAGGCACATTCTTCACAAATGTGAATATTTTCCATTCAGCAGCTCTCTCCACAGAATGAACGACTCATAAATGTGGCCAAGTGTCCACTGTAAAGCAATTCAAGGCAAATTCAAGAGGAAGGGGTTTTGAAGAACTATAAAAGTGTAACAAAGTTAAAAAGGTAAATTTAGGCTCTTGTGAGGCATGCACATGCAAACTAACAAACTCGCACAGTCACGAACACGCACACACACACACACACACACACACGTACAACAGAGTAAATGGAGGCACGCTTCATAGATAAAGAGTGGCAGCCATCTCAACCCTTTACTCTTCAAATCCATAACCGTTCCAGAGTTATCCAGTCGTCGGACTAAAATTCTCTTAGCTGGTCTTTCTCAGACCCGTTTTTAGCATTCCGGCACGTTCCAGTGATCAGCTGGCATGAACCGGGCCGGCACTGAATCAGACAGCAACAGAGACACACCCATGCAAAGCAAACGTCTGTCGGCACACGCTCTGAACGACCCTATCCCGGGGTAATGAGAAAGCACTGCAGTGTTATAATCCACAGGCATTAAAGCCAGCAATTTCTGCACCAACTAAAGGCTTTCAAAACTGCTTTTCGATTAACAGGAACGGTAGTACAAAGCTGCAAATGGACACATTTATATCAGAGATGAAACACATTGTGCACCAAAAACTGACAAAAAATCCTGCATTTAAGGAACACACAAAGAAAAAAAGTATTACAAGAAAACTGCCAAGACTGTTGGGTTTGCTAACCCACTGAAACAAAGTTGGACTTGGAGATACATTAAGCAGGATTAAAGAGTTAAGTGAATAAATGCACTGCAAAAACTCAGGACTCCCCAAGATCAGGAACAAGGACTAAATTAGAAAGAGCAGTTCTTGATGATAACTAACTGCATTCATCCAGCTAATTCAGAAACCCTGCTTTGCAAAACACTCCAGAGGAGAGACAAATGCTCCACAGCATGATAGAATGAACAGCCAATTCAAACAGATGAATGAACTCGACTAGCATATTGCACAGCATCTTGTTTAGGAAAATTATTCCGGCTTTACATTTGCGCGGTGTCTCTCAATATTACGACGCAAAGGCCCCACGCAATGGCACTCAATCCTAAGATGATGAGGACCGTTCTTTGCAAGAACCTTCAACGGAAATGCAGGATCCTCCTTCAATTTTTAAATTAACCCTTACAGTGCTACAGGCAGCAATAGTTGACCAATGATGTAAGATACCAAAATCAGATGCTGTTGAAAATCTATCATGTGGCAACTTGTTTAAAAGAGCTCCCGCGGAAAGGCTCTTTTAAACAAGCTGCCACATGATAGATTTTCATCAGCTTAAGATAATTATATTTTTTATTCCTTCTAAATTTATTCAGCACTCCGAGGGTTAAGTCACATGAAATTCGAGCATTTCTGCTGTTTTAAGGGCTTGTTAAAAATCCCAGCATTTGACTCCTGTTTTTAGTCAAAGTGCATTGCTTACATCTTACATGAGCACAATGAGTTTTTCTTGGTTGGATTAATACCACAAAAGGCATCTTGACCAGCCAGCCTTCTTCAGTTGGCAAATGGTGAGGCTAGCGTAGCGCGGCTTGGCTTATTTAGCATTCCAGCGATAGGTCTAGCTGGTAAACCACACAGCTGCATGGGAAACAGACCACAGCTCCTGAGAAGAAACAGACAGCCCCTCGTTCTCATAGGTTTGATTTTGAGGCTACTCCAGCCCATAAACCATGGTCTTCACGGTCCAACTCTGGCCTTGATGCCCAATGTACTGAACCAGAGCTGGATCACGACCTGTTGGGTTTCAAGGCTGGATCTCAAGGGATCTGGTTTTCACTAAAACTAGTGGGCAGGGTGCTCTGTTAATAATGCTTATATGATTTATGAGTCAGAGAGAGGGGGAAGAGCAATTTTGCAAAATACCCCATGATTCATTGCTCCATAACTGGTCCATTTATTTGGTGATGTACTCAATAACTTCCGCAACCAACTGTGGCATTCCCATTGTCCTTAGGGGCGATCAGTGGAGGAAATTTCAGCTCCAGAAAGTTAAATCCTTCAATATTTTGTATCAAAAAACAGGATTTGCTAATTAGCACAACTCATCAGCAAGCTGGCAGAGGGAATCAATGAAGTACATCAGCCATGAGTGAAATAACACCATTGCCTTAATTTTACTTTCCAACACTGGGATTTTACACCAGGCACAGTGTAGCACACTGTCCAGAATTAGCAGAGAACACAGGAGGGAGACAGTGGTTTTCAAAGAACTGTGAGACGGGGAAAAGTAAAATGGAGATGTGATGATGTGGACGGCAGAAACATCAGAGCTCTCTGTCACGCGCTCAACAGCGAACACTGCAGGAACACAGCTGAAGGAGCCAAGGACCAAGTGTAGATTTTAAATCAACAGGACTAGATGGAGATTAGCTCAGCTTTGCATTATTGGAAATAAACTGCTCATCCCTGTTTTCAGAATTATATATACAGTAGAATTACAAACCCCAAATCCAATGAAGTTGGGACGTTGTGTAAAACGTGAAAAAAAAACCAAAATTCAATGATTTGCAAATCCTTTTCAACCTATATTCAACTGAGTACACTACAAAGACAAGATATTTAATGTTCAAACTGATAAACTTTATTGTTTTTTTGGGAATATTCACTCATTCTGAATTTTGGGCCGCAAGAATGTACCAATTTGTTGCCCAAAGAGACCTCAAACTGTTGTGTTATGTTTGCGTTAGAGTGAAAACTTACAGGATGTTAGATGTCACATCCTGAGTGTTTCCATAATTGTTCTCCCCACAATCCTGCTGTCCTTGTCAGTTTCAGTCTCGTTTCCTTCATTGATTCTCATTATTTAATTAGTGTCTCGTTCAACTCCCCGCCCTCCTTGTTTCGTTCCCTCTCCCCATACTCTCCCAAGCATTTCCAATTTGTTGATCGTCGTCTTGTGTATTTAAGTTCCTCGTCTCCTCCACTCCTTTGCAGGATTGCTGTATTTCGTCCTCGGCATTATCTAAAGAAAACTAGCGACCTATTTATCAAGTTGGCACCCTTCCCAGAGTCTGTGGTCCCAGTGAATGGCTTTGTCCAGTCTCACATTCACCCCAGTTCGATGGTGTACACCTGCCGTGCGCCCTGGTTCATTCGGCTCGCCATGTCAGTCACTGACCTCAGAACGGTCCCTTCGTCCAGGCCTTGCCTGACTCTCCATATTCCTGTTTGCCCTCACCTGACCTCGAATCATCAAGGGATATTCTCCAGAAAAACTGTTTGAGTTTGCTTTCTTCTTCAGTTAATAAAGGCCAGATCCAGCATGGTCAGTGATCTGCACCCAGTTCCTCTTCCGAAACTCATGAATCTTCAGAAGCAGGGTCAGTGAGCACTGATTTAGACTGCCACTGTCCGTGTCTCCTCTACTGCACTTTCCTGATTAATGTCCTATCCACCTATTTGCAAGGCACTTTAAAAATACAGTATCTAATCTTATTGGTTGTTCAACTGCACAAGGCTGAAACAATCCAGCTCTCATGAATGTTTCGTTGACACAGCGACATTATGATCGCAAGAGAACCTTTTCTGGCAAAGTATATCAAGAACAAAAAAAAAAACAGCATTGGCCTACATTTTTAAAGTTCTTCGTTGACTGCACACCAAGATACAAGACCCAGAGACATTCATGAGCCTTAAATAAATCACCGAGGTAAGAAAAAAAAGACATTACTTGTTCTCAGGGTCCAAAACCAGAATCCATTTGCAATTGAGAATGATCCCGCAAATTCACTGTAATTCCAGATAATCTGTAGAAGCAGCCTGCAGGCCTGGCTCAATCTCATTGAAATTCACACGACAAACGTCCTTTTTATGACCATATCCAGCCCATCTCTCATTTTTATTATATTCAATACTTACACATTATCGTTGAATAGATTGGCATTTGAAGCAACACAAAGCCCAAAAACTTACTCAAACTACATTTTAAATGGAGCAAGATTTTTCACTAAAACAGAATAATGTCATTGGCAGGAATAACCAGCGGTGACTGATGGTCACATGTGACCACATTAGACAGGCGATAGGAACAGCCATGTTTTCCAGGGATAACAGGACAGGCCGGCATTCACTGGCCAACCAATAGTCAGACACAGGCCACCGGCTGCTAAGGGACCTGATTAGCACAGAGTTTGCCAACATCATAACATCCTCCATTGTCCAGCTAAAGAATATATACGTAGTTTTTAAAAATTAAAGATCCAGCTTAGCATTTATGCCCATGAATTCAGTCACCCAAAGTTGAATTCATTTAATCATGAAGCAGCGCAAAAAATAGCATCCTCACAAGGACAAAAAACAGAAAATATGTTCAATACAAACATGTCTGGCCAAAAATATGAAAATTTTGTGCAAAAACATGGACTGTGCCATAGCTGTCTGCTGGGCATCCCACAGGATGACACATTGATGATACATTCTGAATAAATTCAGTTTGCTACTAGTCATGCTTTAGGCCAAGTGTGCACTGTATACATCATGCTAACACTTCCAGCAGTGAATCAGGACCTTCATGATCTTTGAAGGCGATAACTCCCATTGCCTGACAATCAATCCAGGTTGAAGTGTGTGAAATTAAATCAAAAGAAATATGTCTCTGTTGAAACCTTTATGAAGCTGGATATGTATGTGTTTGATGCAAATGGGGGCCGTTTGTGCCAAGTGTAAACTTTACAGTGGGCGCCAGAATCACGGGAAAACCTGATAGAAATGTAACAAAAACACTACAGTAATGCTAGGTCAAAATATAGCCCAAATCAGATTTAAAGGGCAACGGCCAATGGGGAGAGTAAACTCAGCTGGCCAACCACTTGCTAGCAGCCATACCACTAATCGATCGGCTCTAGCTGCGTGGCTGAAGCTAAGCAGGATTGGGCTTGGTTAGCACTTGGATGTTAGACCACTTGGGAAAACAAAGTTGCCACTAGAAGAGATGTTGGTGGGCCAGTATGTGGCGATCTTCCATCTGGTGGGATAATCCCCAATGCCCCAGTGGAGTGATGGGGATACTGTACTGAAGGAGACGCTGTCTTTCGGATGAGCTGTTAAACCGAGGTCCTGACTCTCTGTGGTCATTAAAGACCCTATGACACTCTTCGATAAGAGTAGGGGGTTCGCCGGTGTCATGGCTAAATTCCCAACCTGGCTCTTTCAGCCTGCCACCTAATCATCCCCTGATCTAATTGGCTGTGCAATTGCCTCCCCCACTCCTCCTCAACCCCGAGTGTTCCCTTGAAAAAGATTTTGATCTCAACAGGACTTCCCTGGTTAAATAAAGAATAAAGTCTTTTTTTTTTTTATTAGTTAGCTTGCTCTTTCACTCACTCAGTCACTCACCCACGGACATCTTAAAATGTGGAGTCCGGCCAAAAAATGCCAAGATGCAAAATATACTGAAGTGCATTAATATTTCAAACGAACCGCCAAAAATAAAACATTTTCACAAATTCTCCAAAATTAAGGTTTCATGATCATTGGCACCCCTGGTTCAGTACTTAGCGCAATCACCTCTAGCAAAGAGGTACTGTTTGACAAAGTTAAGAACAAATTTGGAGGGATTTCGGACTATTCCTCTTTGCATATTTTTCCAATATCAGTCACAATCTTATCAGCTGCTCTCTTCAGTTCAGCCCACAAGTTTCCAATCAGACTTAGGTGATGACAGACGGCTGTTGCAGAACAGTGACTCTGTTGACACGGAAACATTTCTGCATTGATTTTGAGGAATGCTTTTGGTCATTGTCTAACAGGAAACTCCACCTATGGCAAAGCCTCAGCTTTTTGGCAGATGCAACCAGATTGTCAACCAAAATTGCCAGATACTGAGTGAAATCCATTATCTTAACTAGTGCGCCTGGACCTCTGGAGTTAAAACAGCCCCAAAACATCACTGATCCACCACTAAATTTTACCGTTGATTTGAGGTACCTTTCGTTGTCTCAGTTTTGATGCCAACACTATAAAACTGCGGACCATGTGACATGTTTATAATCTAAACACCAGCGAGTAAAAGCTAAATGACTGGTGATTATTTTTGTAAATAGGTGTTCTCATTCAAAACACTGATGTTTATTGGATGTTGAGATTGAGGTTTTTCAGATTTGCTGAGTACACTTTACAACTGAATCTGAACACTGTGACATGTTTAAAAACAGTTACATACTAGAGGCACTCGTAGAGTGCAAACCTCCGCCAAGGCAGCACAATCCAAATGTGCGTGAGTGGGAGCAAAGTTGAGTTATCGCGTGTGATAGGATTTCAAGATGGCTGCCGTGGCGGCCATATTGTTTCACTGATCGCGGTCAAAATCAAAAGGGTCCATCCAAGATGTAATAGCAATCCACCCATAAAATTTCAGACAAATCTGTGCATTACTTTTTGAGTTATCGCGTGTGATAGGACTTCAACATGGCTGCCGTGACGGCCATATTGTTTTAGTAATCGCAGTGAAAATCAATAGGGTCCATCCTTGATGTAATAGCAATCCACCCACAAAATTTCAGACAAATCCGTGCATTACTTTTTGAGTTATGTTGTTCACAAACAGACAAACAAACAGGGGGAAAACATAACCTCTGCCCCAACTTTGTTGGCGGAGGTAAAAAGTGTTTAGAACTTAAACATTTGGTTTTACAGCGAAATATGCCAACATTGTATCTGAGCAAAATATTACATTTTCATCTCATTGTATCACAGCTCCTCCAAAAATTAAATGACCGTTGACATGTTGCAAACGTTTGTTTGTGAGTCTTGGGATGAGAACGGGCATTTTTCTTCAAATCCTTCCTAAGAGCCTATGGCTTTGGAGGGGGCATCCGAAGGACCCTTTTGAAACCTGGTGACACTGAGATGCTGTCAAGGACAGAAATTCTTTCACAGCAATACTTGGTAATTTTTTGCTTCCAATACCAAGGGGACATGATTCATTTATGTCCTCTACCTGTCAAGTACCTCAACTGTCCTGTACCCTTGATTTCTAAAACCAATTTCCTGGATAGTCCTCAGTGCTATATTCAATCATTCGTCGATCCTCTTGTAGTCATTATTACCAGATTTATGAAAGACGACAACCATCTATCTTTTTTGAACTACCAGTTACCTTGTTTTCTACAAGGTGCCAAATGGCAAAGGGCTTCTGCATGTGCGTTACCACATTTTTACATCCTCGTGAAACAGGAAGTCATGTGATGACAGATTGTAGTTCCGTAAAACGTAGTTGAACTAGACAAGTTGAATTCCATTCCTGGGTAAAATTTTGTAGCAATTATTTACAGTAATCTTTCAGGGTGCCATGTGTGACCCTGATTTGCAAAAAAAAAAAAAAAAAATTGATTAAATTAATAAGCAATTTTAGTTAGTTCCACTGAAACATAAATGAAGAACAAAATTTCAAACATGTTGCTATTTTGAGTTTCTCTCTCAAGTGTTCTTTTTAAATAACTTTAGAAAAAAATGAATTTTCAATCAGTGGTGCCAATAATTATTTGAGTCCATTATAACTCATTTTCTCATGCATGTCTTTCAATTTAGAAGAAAAAAATAATAAATGGAGATCAAATTTCAGAGAATTAAGTTGTGTTTATTTAAATAAAGACTGTGTTTATTTGCAGTATTGTGGCAATATTTTGGAGGGCGGATGCACGCACATGAAAAGAAGTTAACGGAACGCCAGTTGTCATACCTTCCTTCCCATATTCACATAGGCGCCCGGTCAGGGGTTATCAAAACGTGCCACGAGTGATCGCGGTAAGTTAAAAACTTCTGTTAAGAGTACAAATTTCGGCCACGTGCAGTCTGTCCGTCTTATGATGTTCACCAGACAGACACCAGACTACCATCGGCACGAGTCTGCATGACAACAACCATGCCCGTGCTTGCCTGGACACACCCTACCCTTCACACGGCGGCACGATTTCCGAAAAAAAATGAGAATTTTCATCTCTGATAAAATAAGTAAGATTTTCAACGCAAAAATGAAAACATCAATAAAGGAAACAAAACTAAATGAGAAATCGGGGAAAGAGAATTTGTAGAAAATATTTATACAAATCCTAAACATGTCAACGATTGTGTAAATTCCAGTACTGACGCATTAACAGGTTCTGATGGGGACAATGTGTCAAACAGCGCTGAACTGTAAAATACTTGGCATCAAAATATAGTTTACGCGTGATTTTTTGCGATATTTCAGCTTCAGAAGATAAAGAGCCGCAGGCTATGACTTTCGGATCTCTCATCCTTGCTTCAAAGTGTTTAGCTTCTACCTTCCTGTTGCATCTAGCGTTAATTTATCACTCTCACAGTCTTCGTAGTAACTTGATTCTTTTCACTGCAGTTTCATTTTTCCTTTTAAGCGGTCATAAGTTTGCGCTTTGCCAGCACACTTACCTACTTGACAGCAGCTGAAGTCCGGTAGTCCCAACAGGGCGCGAGTTAATGAAGATCACTGCCTACCGGCTACAGACGGCCACGAACCCAGCAGCCTGACTGACTTCCGCGTCAAATTCCACCGGCGTCAACTCACACTAGGCACGTCACAGCGCGTGAGAGGGGTGATATTTATAAATACACATCATACAGTATGTGTGTTGCAATTTAATCAGAGCAAGTTCGGACAATTGTTCGCCTAATTCAGACCTCTCTATCCAAAGCTTTACGCATTAAACGCATTAGCGCGTAGACAATGTAGCCGACGTGCTTAAAAGTAAATCTAAAGATCACCAGAATAGTTATATTACTAACCGACAGTTGCTCGCAAACATCTAATCTCCCGTCTGCTGGTCTCACGGGCGGGACACCAGATGTCTGCTTGAGGGATCAATCCGGATCAATCTCCCGGATATAGCCCTCGCGGTAGTGGGTGTAGATTTGAGATTCAAATTCAGCTCTCCTGTTACAATATCAATTCGAGAAGGTATGGAAGGTAAAGTGGTTTTCAATTTCTTTGGGAAAAAGAAAGAAATGTCATATCCTACATTTTTGAGAAAATACTGCAGAGCATCGATGACTTGCCTGTCTTTAGTGACAAACATATGTTTCAGTAAAGATATTCAGGGAAAAAATATTCTATTTAATGGATTTGAATACTCCGTATGGCATAGGGTTTTGTTTCAAAATGGGAGAATATGGACATTGAGATTAAGACCATCGTATCCTGTTTCCAACTATGAACAAAACAAAATCGTTGAGCTTTGAGAGCCTATCACCCTGTGCGTATTGGAGAGAGAAGGACAACAGAGGTGTCTCAGCTAAGAAACTGCAGCCTCGAGTTGATTTGTGCGTCGCATTGGATTTGGTCACAAAAGTTCAAACTGAGGCACACAGTCAATACATTTCTATTGTGCGTCGAATCTACGTGATTAGCAAATTTTTAAAACAGTTCAAGATTGCCAGGCTGGTTGTTTCCGTAAATATTTTTGTTGTTTTAGAAGCTCCATGAACAGAGTCTTGGTGCGGTAAATATCTTTGTGAGAATGAAGCTGTCATCCTGTCTAGTGTAAGCGGTGGCACAACATGGTCATTCTGGTTAGAAATGTGGGATTGAAGTCATTCTCTTGCTCCCAATGAATCATCGGGAGCTTTGCTTTACACCCATTCTGTGCCAATGTTTTTTCAGAGATCATGCTTAAGGATTTTATGTTTGGAAGCACAGTGCACATTTCCATCCCACATGAAAGGCCTTTCGTCATGGTGTAGTAGTTATACATTTCCCTACAGTGGTTAACGGACATTTTTATCCCACTGAGAGTAGTTTTTTACATCACTAAAAGCACAGTCAACTCATAACAATTTCCAACATGTACCAAATTTAACCAAATCCTGCGCGGAGCCAGGGGTGGGAGAGACAAGACCTCAGGGAATGGTCTGGTTCATAAATACTTGGACATTAAGGAAGTTAGTTATTTTCACTCTCTATAACTACATATTAGGGAATAGATAAGATCATGAAAGTGCGTTCAAAGAGAGATTTTAAGCTTAACTTTGAGGATATTTCAGGTGATTGCTGGGACTACTGTAACCCCCCTTAAGGGACCAAAATAATTAGATAGCTGCTTTCACAGCGGTTCCATGGCAAGTATTGTTCCCTCATTGTTTCATATTTTAGCTACAAGTTAGTATACAGAAGGTCTAGAGTCGATTTCAAGTGCGACATTTGTCATTGGGATCTGTTGCAGTTAACTCTCAATATGAAGTCCAAATTGCTATCACTGCCAGTGAAGCACGCCATTATTAAACTGAAAAATAGAAATGTATTACTCTCTAAAAAAGAACTAACTCGCTGGCGAGCACAAAAACGCCAAAAGGCCGAGAGGACCACCGATAACAGCTATAGTGGATGACTGAAGAATCCTGCCCCTGATGAAGAAAAATCTTTTCACAACAGTTGGCTAGATCAAGAACACACTCCAGGAGGATGGCATATCTGTGTCAATATTAGCAATGCAGAGAAGACTTCACCAGAATAAATACCTGTATAGAGATTACCACAAGGTGCAAACCCTTGATAAGCATCAAAAACATGAAGTTTGCCCCAAAAAATCCAAGTCCCAATCCTGGAGAATGATGATGGCTCAGGAGGCGATCCTAATAAACTGACTCAGAGGAACAGACCGGAACAGTGCATCAATGAGAATGCAATCCCAATCCTGGAGACCAACATAAAGACTCGACAGCTTGTTCCTATTAATAAGGCTCCAAAAAATAATTATGTCTTTATGATTTAATTATGAAAAATACACAGAAGAGCAGCTTAGCTCAATACTAGAAGACACAAACTGACTGGGAGGTTTAGTGGGGTATAAAGCTTGACAATCCAGCCACCATACTGAAACCACAGTGAGCTTACATAGAAAAGATATTTACAAAAGTGGCAATGCATACAAACGATAACACCTGGGAGCAAGGGAGGAAACGTGACAATAAATCAATAAAAGGAGACGAAGCCACAAAAACACATGCAGACTGCTGGAATAGGGGAGGAGGCAATTAAGAAAACACAAGCATTGTGACAAAAACACCTTATCTGCGAATCATGGTCATGTGTGAACATGTATTTCTGCCAATGGAACTGGTTTCTATGAATTTTTCATCTTCATCATTGGAGGTGGCAGGGCTCATGTTTTGGCTATTTCTGTCTGTCTGTCGCAATATCTCAAAACACTCTGAACAGAATCTGTAAATCTGATTTATCTGAAGCTGTATAGAAAGGATGGTCCTGAGCCAAACTAAAGAAAATGCAGCTGCGATATTTGAAGGTGGGAGACGCAGAGTGCTGGCAAAAATGGCAGTGAGAAAATTTGCCAGTGATAAGATTGCAGGCAAAAATAGCAGAGAGTATATAAATGAGTATAATGAGTATATAAATATGCTCATAAATAATCTTGCACAGAGGTGAATATTCTAATATTACTTTTCTATTAGTTTTCTTTAATTCTGCGGCGGTAATTTTTACATTTATTTTGTCCCCAATTAAAATGGAAATAGAACTGCCCATCGTGATGTCAGACTTAAATCATATTGTTGCCTGAAAGTACTGTATACATGTCATGTCTGGTTTCATTATCAATGCGAAACTGCCAGTGATCCCGTCTCTTTTAAATGTCGCCAGCGCCCCCTAGTGGAAGAAAGAAGAACACTTTTTTCCTCTGCGTGTTCACCAACCCTGCACGCGGAGATCTACTGTCCTGTCGGTTGGCCCGTCAACGCTGGCAAAGCACACCGCACACGAGGCCAAATCATCCAGTTAAACTTCTAATAAGAAGAGTCAGGTGTGCCAGATTATGGTTACGGTGAAAATCTACAGGATGCTGGATCTTCAGGAGCAGGGTTGATGGCCACTGCCCAGTTTTGTATGCTGTCTGGCGACTTCAGAAGCAAAGCATTTCCAGCAGGGGTTAGGAACCCTGTTCCCGGAGAGCCATAGCCCAGTATGTTCTCAATGCCTCCCTTCTCCAGCGCTCCGGATTCAAACATTTGTCGCATTATCACATCTTTGACAAGCTACAATGATGTCAGTCAGGTGTGTTAGAGCTGAGCGATATCTATCTAAAACATGCAGGGCTATGGCTCTTTAGGACCAGGGGTCCTGAATTACAGCAGCAGGGCTGCAATTTCTGATCCTCCCTCCTTTACAGAAACAACACTACTCCGTATGTTCATAATAATAATTATAATAATAATAACTAGAGGCACTCAGAGAGTGCAAACCTCCGCCAAAGCAGCACAGTCGAAATCTTGCTGAGTGAACACGAAAAAGAAACTTAAAAATCTGCAACATAGGATTTCGAGATTATTACTGTGGCGGCCATATTGTTTGACCGATCGCAGTCAAAACCAATAGGGTCCATCCCTGATGTAATGGCAACCCACACACAAAATTTCAGAGATATTCACTCAGTACTTTATGAGTTATCTTGTTCACAAACAGACAGACAGACAAACCAACACCGGCAGAACTTCCTTGGTGGAGGTAAAAATAAAACCAGTAAATTGATTTAAGAAAAAAGATTGATACATCAATCAATTCAAGCAGTTACATACCACAGACCACCTGCGCATACTACAAAAAATTGACTGCTGAATGTAAGAGCCTGAAAACAATTTTGGGATGGAAACCTGAAATTAGCAGTCTCCCCGGGAAACCGGCTCAGTGAAGCCAGGCGGCAATGATGTGACGCTCTGAAGCCCATGTGGGGAGGCGGGGTGTGGGGGTGTGTAGGGGGGTGATCTCAGCGGGGGGGATCCTGTGGCGAGGGCCGAGGCCAGTTGGTCAATATTACTTGAGGAATAAAACATGGTCTTCAGAGCAGCTGCGCTTTAGGGAGAAATGTGCCAGCCAGGGACATTAGCACCTATTCAAGTCTACAAAACTGGAGCGCTTTGCCGTGTCAGGGGTGGGGATAGGACTTTTTTAGCGGGGTTTTGCCCATCTTATAAAGCTTCATAGCCCCCAGATAATATATTTCTATCGTTTAAATCATCACTGTCCACCTGACTCAAGCCTTAGCCGCCCTATCAATTAATATCGAGTGAAATCCCTGGGCTACATCCTCCAGGAAAGTTTGAACACGGCCAGTACAAGGTTACTGGAGAAAAATTTCCTTAATGCCTTTGCGCAGAATACAAATAATGCCAATGTTTCCCGTTATGCATGAGCCTATTTAGGCTTTGTAACTCAGTATTTGTGTCACAGAGACTATGGAAAATTATTCCAGTGAAGCATGACATTTGAAAATTCAATTACAGAATTTTTTTAGGAATTAAATTTCGGAATTTACAGGCGACGGCATCTATATCTGCGCAAAGGGGTTAAATTCAAGGGTAATTTGGCAGACTGATTAAATAAGTGAAGTGAGGTACATTAGCATTTAGACCAGTCGCACAATATCATGTGAAATGAAACTCTGCAGGACTTGCAGTCCAGTACAACTAAAGGCAGCCGAAGATTTAAAAATAGAAAATCAGAAGTCGCATCAAATCAGTGTGAGCCGCGCTTGACATTTAATCCATTAATTTAATGTTCAACAGAGATCAGAGTTTATTGAATGCGCTTCAGTGAGGAGGAATCCGCACATTATGATTAAACTGACTGATGCTGATCCAAGTGAGGTCTCCTTGGAGATCACCGCAGTTTGGGCATTTTTTATGATAAAAATAATCTTGGTTTAAATGGCGATTTATCACAGCTTAGTTTTGCCACAGAATAGGGACTTATGGTCCGGCAAGACCAGAAATTAAACGCCTTTTAGGTGGACACCAACAATTGAGGTCGACGCGGAAGACAGCTAGCGTTGAAAAGGATGTCAATGATGTTAATAATACACGTGTGTGTGTGTGTGTGTGTGTGTGTGTGTGAGACAGAGAGAGAGAGAGAGAGAGAGAAAGAGAGAGAGAGAGAGAGAGACAGCCACTCAAGTAGTAATGTTTGAAACATTTAAAACATTTCACTTTGCTGTCATGAAATAATTATTAGCCCGAATTTTATCCTGCTCACCTTAGATTTTGTTGTACAATTAATAAAAAAAATGAATTGCTTTCAGTTAAAACTTATAAAGCGCGGAAATGTCTACGAATTAAAAAAAGAGTAAAATTCCTCTAGATTCATCCATCTACAATTACCGGTCTTATGATAATCTTATTCTCTTTCTCAGGTTATTTTTGCACAGCACTGAAGTAAAATGTATAGTCTGTGTTCTTAGATTGACGATGACTGGAGTTTGCAGCATTACTTATTCAGATTACTTTTTTTTTCAATCAAGATGGTAAAATCCATCAGCATAGTGACAGTCTGCCCTGTTACACTCATGAAAAAAGTCCATCCACCCATTATCGTGCTCGTTTATACCTAGCTAAGGTCCCTTTGGCACTGAAGCACATCCCATAGTGTAAAGGACGAGAGGCTGGAGGACATCGTGGAGTTTTCCAATCCATCACAGTCCATCCACCCATTATCGTGCTTGTTTATACCTGGCTAAGGTCCCTTTGGCACTGAAGCACATCCCATAGTGTAAAGGACAAGAGGCTGGAGGACATCATGGAGTTTTCCAATCCATCACAGGAATCTTACACTGTTCAATGACATGCTCATATATAGTCCTGCGCAAAATCTGCCTCTAGGTGTCCACTTTCTGTTTTCCACATTGGTGTTGCTGAAGATAGGAAGTCCATCCATCCATTCCTATACCACCTCTTCCTCACTAGGGTCACATGGGAGCTGGAGCCTATCCCAGCTGACTCTGGGCGAAAGGCAGAGACCCACCCTGGGACCCAATCCATCACACACCATTCACTCTCACACTCATACCTTTGGCCAATTTAGAGTCTCCATTTAGCCTGACATGCATGTCTTTGGACTATGGGAGGAAACTAGAGTACCTGGAGGAAACCTACACTAACACGGAGAGAACATGCAAACTCCACACAGAAAGGCCCCAGGCCGGATTAGAACCCATAAACTTCTTGCTGTGAGGCAGCATTGCTAACCACTGCGCCACCATGAAGAATATTTTAAATTCAAAATGCTTATTTAAAAAATAATGAAATTAAAAGTTTCCAATGATTGCAAAATGTACTATACAGAGCTGTAAACCTTTTAAAACTAAATCAAATCAATATTTGGTGTGACTACCCTTTACTTAAAAGTCTGGGACACTGTCCTGTTGTGATATAGTTTAATCAGATGATTGGCTTTTTGCTTGTTCCAAGCTGAGTGGAAAAGCTTGCGTCTGTCCCTCCAAGTAACTGCAGAAAGCCATGATGATGCTGATATCAGGGCTCCGTCAAGAATATATTATCTGTATCAACAGTTTTTAATGGAATGCAAACATATATTAATAAAACTATTTTTGCAAGCATATTTGCCCAATGAAATTGCATTAAATGTGCGCATGACTTTTGTGCATTACTGAATCTACGGACTATTTGAAGTCTCCAGTGAGCCTGACATGCAGTTCTTTGGATTTTGAAACTTAAATACCCAGAGAATCCTGGGGATAACATGCAAGCTCTACACAGAATGTCCATCGACTGGATTCCAACCCAGAATCTTCTAGTGAGGTGACTGTGCTGCACACTGAAACACCAGGCTCCAATGGATTATGGGTATTTCAGCAAATATTTCGCCTCGGTGAATATCACTTGTCCAAGGTGGATAAATCATTGGATTCACCGACAACTGAAGTCAATAACTGTTATAATATGGCCCGACTTGAAAATATAAAATAATAGAGGGGCGACAGCTCTAACGTAAAGCTCCTCACATTGGATGAAGCGACACGAAATACAAACACTGTCAGGAGCGCCGGCGGGGAAGCCTAATCAAATTTTTGCTCAAGATCGTCGGATTGTTATTTTGACCTCTCGCTCACTTTTGCATGGTGAATATCACTGTTTGCAGTGACTGGCGGAACTCGCCTTGGCCAATCAGGAGAGGGCGAATCCTTACGTCATTTAATCATTTCCAATATTAACCCCCGCTCAAATGTCAATGTAGTATAGTGTTTCCACTAGCCACACACCCACTATCCAACCTGTTACACGCCAGGACTGCAGGGGGCAGCACATAGTTGGTCATACACAGAACCGGACGTTCACAAACATGGGGATTTCTAATCACTGACTTTAGAGTCCTGCCTTCTGGAATCCTTTTTCTTGCATCCTCCACTCATCAGAGGACATACGGAAATCAAGCCAAAAAAGGACAGGGTGTAGGTAAAAACGAGAAACCGCATAGCAGATTATTCTTCCTCTTCCAAGAGTCGGTCTGAAACCATATCATTACAGACTTCCATTTCCAGGTCAGCCTAGGAACGATGAGGTAGGGAGGGGTAAAATAAGCGATTTACAGGAGTCTAGATTAACACTAGAGAGGCACATGTAGAGCGTAGACCTCCGCCAAGGCCAATAGTTCACTCTTTGATATGAAGCGCCGCCATTTTAATTCTTCAACTGGGTGTGTAACTTAACTACCACCCACTGGATTTTGCGATGTATGGCATTTATTCTGCCTAGGCGGCCAGATGTCGAATGTGGCAATGTGAATAAAAGTAAAAAATAATTAGTGTAATAATTTGTGCCCCGTGACTCAGATCTGCTTCAAAATTTAAGCGGTCCTTCCTTGCCCCTTAGTGCCCCCTCCTGCCAAGTTTCATAAAAGTCGGATTTGTAGTTTTTCCTATAATCCTGCCGACTAACCAACGAATGCGACTCATCACATGCATTCCTCAGTGAAGGTAATTATGATAAAATCTCATTTAGGTCACTGCCAGCAATACAAGAACATTCCGGCAACTTATGAATGATGAATCAAGTGAGAATCTGTTTCATTCTGAAATTATTTACTCAAATAATGTATCATCACACTGGAAGTATGAACAAGTTTCACTATGCCTCCCATATCTCATCTGAATTTTTGCCATTTCCTGAAAGTAAACATCTTTAAATACATTTTTACATCATTTTTCCTGCAAGATTTGGTAGATCATAATTATATGTATAATACCCTGCCTGTCCAAAAAAAAAAAAAAAAAAAAAAAACAGCTGTGTTTCAAATATTTAGCTGGAACCCCTGTAGCCTTGATTACAGTGCAAAATTGTTGAGTCACTGTTTTGACAGCTACATGCAACGTCAGAACATTTATCTTCTGAGTAGCATTAATTCTTGGCCGAGATCTTGTATTGACGACAGGATAGTAGCACCACTCTGTAGTTTTCTCCAGCACATCGATGTGGTTAAGGTCAGGACGTTGTGATGGTCAATTCGTGCGTGAAAATAATTCCTCATACTTGGTTTTCTCATTCGCTGTTTTCTTCATTTGATGCAGGCCAATAAATTGCCCGTTCTGAAGAACTGTAAATCTTCTCCGCCACCAAAGGATACATTTACCGACATAATTTTTTAGAAAATGAGAAGGTACGCGCTTTGTCAGTTAGGGTTAAAATAATTACTGCCAGCTGAAAAACATTAATCGCTGCATCAATGATCCAATCATAGTATTTTTTATATAAATCCAAATGATGAATTTTTTTTTCTTTTTTTTTTTTTTTTTGGACAGGCAGTGTACCAATATGCATTCATAAAGTGGCGATTTTGTTCTTTGTTCTGGAGGGTCAGCGCCAAGTGCAGAGTGATTTTGGCCGCAGTCGGCTGAACGTTTTTCTTTTTTCAGCTGATAATCCTCTCCGCAAAGGAATTGCGTGTTCAGGAGTGTAAAATTCACTTTCTCAAAGTAAACGTTCTGACCCCCATCATTATTCAAAGAGCACAGTCCTACAGCCAGAAGCCAGAGCAGAGTTTGAGACTGGAACGTAAACATGAGACGGGACTTACATTTTCTGATATCTGCACTTTAAACTTCAACTGTTTCACAAAAGGGATTTCGGTTATTTTTACCATACTGGCTCCAAAGCATAACTGGACACTTACTGTCAAACACCAAATGAAATCAGTGGTACTTTATTCAGGACTAGCCACCAGTCATTGCAAAAAAATAAAGAGCGCTATTTGCACACAAGAATACCAGGAGGGCAATCAAACTTTATGCTAATAATATGATCGTATTTCGCAGTAGTGAACCAATCTCGGTGATCCCTTTTTGTCCAGTAATCTGTGGTGGGTGATATAGACACCTGTCGAATGCTCAAGGGCTATGCAGTAATGGCATCAATAAATACGCAGGTCAATCAGATGTATTGGCTTTAGAAAGCATGAATGATCAATAGCGAGGTGGAGCACCATAATGGTCCGATCCAAACCTATAGTGCAGTGGACAACAATAATCATAGTGGTTATTATACCGACTGACTCGTAGCTGATTGATATTAACCAACAGTGTCTTAGACAGCAGTGCATACGGTGGAATATAATCAGTAGTGCTGTGTTCTACCATAAAAATAGGGGGAAACACACCCACTGTGTTGGAATATAAATAGGGCTATATTTAAGATACAGTTACAGCAGTATTTGAACCAATATTGCCACCATAATTGCAGTAGTATTTAATTAAAAAAATAATGCTGTGTTCATCCACCATTACAGTGGTATTTAAAGCAAAACTGCGGCGTTCACCCACAATTACAGCGGTATTTAAACCGACAGCACTGAAAACGACCATCAAGCAGTATTCATATCAATAGTGCAATGGCCCACCAGAGCAGTGGCATTTGAACCAACAGCGCATAGTTCAAACATAATTATAGTGGTGCTGAAACCAATAGCGCTCTGGTCGACTATAATTGTATCAGTATTTAAGCCAATGGCAGAGCCAATATTATAGTCCACCATAATTTACACTCAGCTGAGTGGCCTTCATTGACTCATATAAGCTCAACTGCTATTGGCTGATTGGCGCAACCCTGCAGGTCCATATGTACTCAAGAGGTTGAGTTGTGTCTAGAACATTGCCGCTCGGTGGAACAGTGCAGGTTCTGTAGTCCTCTGGGCTGGCTCTCCATACCACAGGAGACCGGCCCTGGTATGTTCTCCTGGTCTCCGGGTCCTCCAATCAGATGGCGATCAGGGCTGAGGGCGTTTGGGTCCTCAAAGGAGTCCAGCCCCGCATCAGGGGAGGCCCAGGCGTTCTCCGAATCCTCGCCCGTCTGGTCGGAATCGTTCAAATTATCCGCCTGCCCCCTGTCCTGACTGCTCTCGAGTGACGTACCCCTCGTCTGAGCAAGAAGAGAAACTGACTCCCTTTCTGTGGAGTCCGTCGCTGATCCATGGTCAGGGCTGCGCGATCTCTCGCTGTCAGGGGTGTAAACCTGTAGGCCACACACAAAACACCAAAATAAAACAGACGGCAGGGTTGGAGGACTCGGACTCGGACTCGGGAATCGGACTTGAGTCCTGACTTGATTCCTTTTTTCAAGGACTCAGGCAGTTGGGACTTGTGGACTTGGCTTCGAGTCCTCCACGAGTCTGGGGACTCGCCAGAGGGTGACGAAGCTTGATGACATATAAGACGGAGGAGCATATTATTGAATATATTCTTTACTATCTTGGATTGTCATGGAGAAAAAGAGGATGCCATAATAATTATTGAATCATAGAGGTTGTCCATGTGACATCTCCAGTGTCTGGATACCTTATTTATCGTAAAATCAGTAGGCTTGGATCCAGGATTTCGCTGGGGGGGGGCTTTACAAGGGAGACCACCATCAAAGATTTTTAATATGCTATTTGACTGTTGATAGTTAAAACAAAAAAATAGAATACCTTACTTTATTTAAATGCCCCTATTATGCCTCCAGGTGCACAGCTGATTAGCCATCATGAGCCAGTTCAAAATCTCCCCTTCCTGACATCACAAGGGGGAGTGACCACCCAGAATAATGAAATCTGATTGACTGCTTGGCTGAAGTTGATCAGCTCTTCTTGCCTCTGGTTGGTTACTTCCCCATGTGATGTCAAGAGGGCAAAGATTTTGAAATGGCTCGTAATAACTAATTGGCTGTGCACCTGGTGACATAATAGGGGACCTTTAAGCAATAGGTATTGGGAAGCCTAAAAATCAAGAGTCATCTCCCAGCTTGAGGGGGGGAGGCACGGCCTGCTGGGACCCCCCATGCCCCATCATCCCCCCCGATCCCCCATCCCCCACCCCGATCCAGCCCAGAATCACATCAGCGATTGAAAGCGGACCATCAAAAAAATAAAATAAAAATAAAAAATGACAGCAAAGGCACAGCACTTTTAGTGCCAACATTGATTGGATCCTTTTTTTTACAGATGATCTACTGGCCTTCTGTCATCATATATCTACTGCACATAAGTCACTCAACCTTTTAATATCTTATTTCTTACTGTCCTGTTCTTATGCAGCTTTCATTCACTCGTCTTTCAGGTTTGTGCATATTTCCTTACCACTTGTGTTATCTATTTTTTCCCCTTCTAGTTTCACCCGTTTATTACGATTTCTTTCAGATTTTCAACTAATTTTCCCAGTTTTATCTTAGTTTAGCTTCACTTGTTGCAAGCTCAGATTACTTCATCTGGGAGAGTCAGAGTAACACGAGAAGGTCAAAATTTCCCATCTCAGACTTCCCACCTGAAATCAAATGCACCATAAAGCAGAAAAATAACAGGTGTTCTTAAGGTAGAGCACAGCAGGTGTGCTTAAGGTGGAACCCAACAGATGTGCTTAAGGTGGAACACAACAGGTGTGTTTAAAGCAGGGGTGTCCAATCTTATCCATAAAGGGCCAGTGTGGGTGCAGGTCTTTGTTTTAGCCCAGTGCTACAACACCTGATCCCACTAATTAACTGAGCAGGGGGTTCAATCAAGACGTTGCTGAGTAGAATCAGGTGTGTTTGTGTTGGGTTGTAACAAAAACCAGCACCCACACCGGCCCTTAAGATTGGACAACCCTGGTTTAAAGTGAAATGCGAAAGGTGAGCTTCAGGTGGAACAGAGCAGGTGTGCTTGAGGTGGAGAACAACAAATGCGCTTGAGGTGAAACAACAGATGTGCTTAAGGTGGAACAAAACGTGTGCTTAAGGTTGAACACAATGGGTGTGCTTAAAGTGGAACACAACATGTGTCCTTAAGGTGGAACACAAAGGGAATGCTTAAGGTGGAACACAACAGGTGAGCTCCCAGCAGAGGTGCGTATTGGACCTGCAGGCGCAGTGAAAGACCGTTTGAAGACACAGCTGAAAGCAGTACCATTACATGGAGTTTTCTGCAGTCTCACCTTTTTTTCAGCGACAGGTGAGCACTTCCTGGCTCTGCTCGGGTCGCTCTCCTTCTCTTTCAGCAAACTGGAGGAGGACGAGGTTCTGATGGAGCGGGACTGCTGGTCCATTGGGTCCAGCTGCACATCACTCCAAATCTGCAGTGCAGTCAGAGAACACCGCATGACAAACTGTGATCCAAAAGTTTCACTCACCCTCAGAAAATGAGATACATCATTATATCTTTAGGAGTACAAAGGGTTTTCACTGGGGCAGCATCCTCTGAGGTACACTTTTTGTGCCCTTGAAAGTGCATATGCACCTCTCTAGCCCCCTAAAGGACCCGCTGGTTACCTTGAAGTCCAATAATTACCCCTTGGGGGTACATTAGTGTAGATTGTTCCATTAAAAACAGAAGTGCAAAATTTTGGTCCTATTTCTGAGTGTTGATAATGGATACCCAACATCTGTTGATATCATATGGATTATAGCAATAAAGCAGTTATTAAGCTGGGTCCTTTTTTGTTAAGGTTATTGTATCATTCTGCAGCTTCCCAGTAATGTTCCTTCGGGATTCAAATTTGAGAATTTTGATTGAGGCACGTTTGTATTAGCATCAAAATGCTATTTCCTCAATCCCTTTTTAAAAACATTTTCCCACATGACCAGAGTTAGGTTTCTCAGAGCTCAAATCTCCTGTGCTAACATTTTTGTAGATGGAGGGGAGGGCATCAGTTCTCCAATTTACATCACTGGTTTTTGCCAATGGCAAAGTGGATGTTTTCATTAGAAAAACGCAGAAAAGAGCGCAGATCAGTCGCCCCTTAAATGCTAACAGTTTGCGACCCAGTGAAATATGTTACGACTTTATTTTAAGGTTGTGACGAGGAGTCCTATTACCTGTACTTCCCAAAAAATAACGGGCTGTGAACAAAAAGGTCTGTAATCCCTGGGTCCCAAAATGCGAGAGAACATGCCCTAAAATTACAGCTGGAATTCTGTATGGAGACCCAGCTGGTGTTATTTGATTTTTAAATGCAACTTACTGAAGAGCAACACTTGAATTGTTCCAAGACTTTTAATAGGCAGCATAACCTGTAGATGTTAAATAACACTGACCTCTTTCTGCAGAGGAGCAGCAACTTTAGACGCCGACATCTACACAATGAGTAATTGTTCTTGGGGCACATGACTGTATATTGAATGTTCATGCAGAGCTGGTGCTCTAGAAATATTTGAAAGATGGGAGTTATTAAGTCTGAAAGGGTGGAATAGACATTGCATGAATCATATCTCCCACAGAATCTGCTACCAGTTTGGTGTATCTGGCTACAGAAGCAACCAGGGGATATTTCATTATACATATTGATTATGAAAAAAAAATGTCTAAACATATAGCAACAATGTAAAGCCATACAAACTCAAATGAAGGTGAATGAAGTAATGGAACACTGCTTAAGGAATAAGAAAATATACCCAATAAATTCCTGTGTTATCAGACAACTATCAAAATCTGCTACTTCATATTATTATAGATACACAATGTTAGCATTGCTAATGTGACTAGAAGTCCCATTCAAAATGCAGCTTTCAACTTCTCCATTATTTGTGAGCCTTCAAAAAAAAAAAAAAAAAAACTCATGAGTCCAAAGCCAAGTGTCCAGTTACGCCCTCTCTTAGTATGTTCTTCCCCTTTGAATAATTCTCACAAGACTAGCAATATTTTTCGCTCTTTAAAGTGATAGAATACAGTATTTGCTCTCAAATGGTATATGGCTTTAATAAGAATCTAATTCTTGAGGGGTTCTGATCTAACATGGAAAGAGACCGTGTGCTGTGCGTCTTTGTCCAAGACATTTTGCATGCAGATTACAAAATTCAAAAGAGATAGTTCAAGCAAAATACCCTAATCTCTTTGCCATTTTGCCATTAAATGAGTGATTATGTGGTTAAATTTCTCATTTTTAACACTTACTTCGCGACCAATCATAAAGCCTGGATAAGATGAATACAACCGAGGCAAAAGGTATGCTGTTCTGCAAATTTGATTAAAATTATTTCTGTTGAGTCATATTTTCCAAGTTTGTATGTTCGCTAAGATCATGAAAGACAACTCATGGCTTTTGCTTGAATATCTGATTTTCCTGGTATCCAACATGACTAATGCCACACCGATAATACCAGGGAAATAGTACAAACTGAAGTTATGTCTGAAATGAACATTAAAAAGAAGACAAAGTCATCTATATCCCCCACCACTTAATAGCTAATTTGTTTCCATGGTAACCAAAAAACAAAAAATAAAATTTGTCAAATTCCCTTGCATCAAAAGGCGCAACTACATCCCCTAGAGAACACGCATGTAATGGCTGGTGGAATTAGGAGGCCAAGCGCAACGACCAGAGAGAAAGTGAGCAACACTGACACAGTACAAACACAGAGAATAATACAGACCAAACGAAAGCACTCGCGCTTCCAAAGGATGTATAAAAGTCTGAACCACGGAAGCAAAGCGAGATAGAAAAAGGGAGAAGAAACTCCAATAATCAAAAGATAGAAAGTCATACAAAACCTGACTACAGATATCTTTGGCTATAGTGCGAAGCTAAACACAGACACTCTAGCGAAGAGGCGTGCCGGACTTCCTGATTATATAGATTCTGGGAAAGCGCTGCCCCAGCTCAATCAGCCAGCTGGGTAAAGAATTCGATATCTTCCCGGGAAGAGAGCCGCAAAGAAAAGTCCAAACCACACGCACACCTCACAAACCATAATAATGCATACCAAGCTTCAAGACAATATCCTGGATACTTTCCAAGTTCTGCTCCGGAAACAAAGCCTACCCCTAACAAGTTACGTGACAGACTAAGTCCTAATTTGTTTCCATGATAATTGGAAAAAATAAAATTTATCAAATTTCCTAGCATCAAAATGCACAATTTCATCCCCTGGAGAACATACATGCTAAATTTCAAGACAATATTGATGATACTTCCCGGGTCCTGCTCCGAAAATATAGCCTATCCCTTCTACATTACATGAGACATTTGGTCCCAATTTGTTTCAATGGAAACTGGAAAAAAAAAAATTGTCAAACTCTCTAGCATGAAAAGGCGCAACTATATCCCCTGGAGAACATGCATACCAAGTTTTAAGGCAATCACTCTCGTCTCTCATACTTTCAGAGTTCTGCTCCGGAAACGAAGTGTACTACTGATCGGGACGGACGGATGGACACACACACACACACACACACACGCACGCACACACGCATGGACGGAGCCCGTTTCAATATCCCCCACCAACTTCATT